>LLCE01000048.1:0-256834 GCA_001414415.1 Hymenoscyphus repandus
GACGTGGTCGAAAGCCCCTTTTATATCTAGGAATAGGGTAGAGGTCTTCTTTCCGAGGCGTTTATTTAGCTCTACTTTCTATAAGAGTAGTAGAGCCGCGTCTATCGCCGACTTCTTTAGTCTACCCTATATTTAACTAGGGTAAAGGAGAGTAGTAGTCTCAGCTAAATAGCTTAGTCTCTGCGCTAGGATTCTCTCGCTAACTTTACCGAGGTAGTTTAGTAACGAGATAACTCTATAGGCCTTCGGAGCCGAGTAGTCTAGCTTCTTAGGCTTCTTAAGAATAGCTCCGGTAGCTTACCGCTAGATTCGAGGGTAGTAGCCTATATCTATAAGATAAGAGTATAGGCTATAGAACTAATCCGGGCAGGCTTCGTACGCCTTTAGGATTAGTTCCTAAGTAATCGAGTCTAGGCTAAACTATACGTAACTAATCTCGAGATTTATTATAATTATAGCCTATTAATTTAATATTCTCTACTAGAACCTTATAATAACAGGTTTCTTTAGAAATTATAATAAAAGAAAGAGAAGCCGTTAGCCTGACGTTAATATTTCTTTAGGTCGTACTTATATATAAGGATACGCTAGATCGGAAGAGGAATAGTATAATAAATCACGAGATATATCACGTATAGTTCTAAGACCTTAGGATCAGGAGGAAGTAACCTCTAGGAGACCTTAGACTGTCATAGTAAAAGGACTAATTACGAGCTAGTAAGCGGTCCAGGGATTTTATAGTATTAGAGGCACGTGACCGTGGGCGGTCAGAGGAGGTCAGTCTGACCGTGACTAAACGGTTAGTAGGGGTCGGCCTGACCGACTTTAAACGCTGTAAGTAATAGGAGTATATAGCCTAGGTCTTCACCCACTAGATAGGAGCTTCGTGCTTAATTAAACATAGCAACTAAATTATATTATTTATTATATAGTTATTATTACGAGCTAGACTTCCAAGCCTAGCAACCCGGTGATAGTCCGCATACTTCCACACAGCCTACAAACCACTCTACTCCTCAGTTACAGGGTAACAGAGGGCCGTATCGTGACAGCTTGCCACACTAATAACACTCACGCTGTCGGTCAAGCTCATTCCATCGCCCTTACTGCCCAGCATTTTTACGTCCGTCTTCGTGTCGGTCGGCTTCTAATCGTCGAATTGCAGCCTCACAGCCCTTACAAGAGTCCAATTCGTCTTCGTCAGCCGAATCTCCTTGTTTACGAGGCTGTGATCCTCGAGTGCGTGCTTGACGTCAGTCCACCCCAAGTATACCTTGCTCAACCACGGTAGGTTATCCCATGAATCACCGATACCTGCTGTCGACATCACTACAACGCGATGAAAGCCGGCGTGCTTTAGAACCTCGCAAACATTGGCCTGAGCTGCGAAAGAGCCGTCGGACTTGCGGACTTGCGGACTGTGTTCAATATGATGATACGACGTGCTGGCCGGTCCGTCCACTGGCGCCGAAGAGTAGGAAATACATGGCTTTCGACGGTGAGAGGTGCATTTGCGTACTCGTCTGGTTGAGCTTGTGGGGAGACGAAGAGACTTTGTTACAAAGTTGCGACGTGGTTGCGGATGCATTTGTGATGTTGGCCAGTCCTCCAGAGTAGAAAACCATGGTCGGCGAGGGGGGCCGGTTTACAGACATATTCAACCACTAATTGATTTGTTCAGTCTTATACTGCTATTGGAAGCCGCATGCAATCTTACGCACGCACGCCGACCGAATCGTTTTGCTTTCTACCAATTGCACTAGGCCGTGTTTGATAGTGCCGCCAGCATTCTCCCGCCCGACTTGCTAGCAATGGAGTTCGCGAATTCCATTGATTCTGAGAGACATGAATCAGATGCTAGGAAAGGTTACGCCACTTTGCCATAGATATCAGCGCACCGTGGAGCGCTCCCCTCGACCACTACTCGTCCCACTGCACATTCTATAAGCCCTGACTCTTTCACCCACGTTGTTAGCTACGCCCTGCAATCGGTCATTCTCAGTCCGCATCTTGGCATAAAGATCTGGTGAGGAGTCTAGTGCCCCCAAAAGAACGATTTTCAGTATTAGATGGAAGAAGCGCAAGAAAGACACTGAAATAGGCTCAGGGAGTCTAATCTCCGTTTGAACGAGTTCAAGGTCAATGAGCCACGATTCTAAAGAGTCCAGCAGAGCTGCTTTCTCGGATAGTAGTCGAAGAGCGATTCCTACCGATTCGACTTGCGACACTTTGCCGAGGAATTTAAGTGTCGAAGCAGCGATCCTTGTAAGCTCTGTCCGCATGTCAGGTGCAATCATGCGAAGATCGCGAGATTCAACAGGTTGCTGATGAGGCGAAATCAAACACCCAGACAACGTCGTCCCACTTACCTCGACCGTTGCTGGGGGATCTGCAAATTTACATGGTGCAGCAAACAGCTTGATGATGAAAACATCCAGGAAGGGTAGTTGGTCATGGTGTGCTGGCACCAATTTGTTCGCGGCAACAAAATCTGGCCTTGCGCGGTACTCGTGCATGATCCTGAGTCCTCGAATGATATGCTGGGCCATAGCAGCGTAATTCTTCCGCACTTGCTCAATGCTAATGAAGATCTGACAGCAAAGTAATGTCGACTTCAACCCCTTGAAGCCCGGAGATGACAAGTTAGACGCAAGACTCCCCAAAGCTATACTGTATTGCTGGAGGCCATAGTGATAGTTCGGGGTCTGCTGTGCGACAGACGCTGGATCGTCTCCAGACGTCTCGAGATCTTCCCGAAGAGCTCTGAGAGACAAGAGTGCGTGTCGTATTGGTGGATCAGTCAAGCTGGCTTGGAGGACTTGCCTGGCTTCTTCGTCACAGCCTAGCTTCACGTCGAACATGGTTTTGGTTGAAAAGTAACGATTGAGAAGTTCGATATCCAGAGGGGCGATCTCAATGAAGGTGGGCCGGATGGTTTGTAAAGCAAGGTCTAACTTGATGCCGCTAGCATGAGCGTTGTTGATGGGTTGACTGGTAAAAAATCTAAAAGGGGACTTGTAGCCGTCGCAAGTACGACCAGTTTTGACACATTTTTGGCAAAACGGCTTATTCTCGTCGCATTTGACCTTCCTAATTCTATTGCTGATTGAGCACAATCACTGTAGAGCTGACCTCCCGTCTATATTCACAGTCTTGGGGTATAGACCGGTGATGGGATCTGTCCACTATGACTGACCTGCAGGTTGCACAACCAGTTTTCACCTTGGCTCTACATTCAATCTTCCGTTTGCGGGCGACAACGATTCCGCCCATCATTAAGCTGGGTTGGGCTTGTTGCGCAAACACCTTTAGACGAGAGAGGAAGAATTGTTGTTCTTAGAATACTATGTACATAAGAAAGGGGCGACAGAGGATAGAGCTCTTTAAGTAAAGGGATGATACGCTAAGTCACATGATAGCGAACCACGTCTGTGACATTACCCACTCTCTTTATGACGGCACGTACAGGGTGTGACTATGAATCAGTAAAGATCACCAGTAGTCCAAGGTGTAGGTTGTGGAGCCTGTAGATAGTTGCCTTTAAAACAGGATCCTAAGCAGAGGAGAAAAGAAGAAAAGAAATGAACACTCAGAAGCTGGAGGCTCTTAAATACAGTAGCCTTGCCAAGGCGAGTTATCATGTCACGTGTCGCATGATCGCGGTCAGAACCGGCACACTTTTCACCAGTGGTAGGCCTAACGTACTTCACTGGTGAGCGGTCTAAAGTGGTAAAAGATCAAGGGAATTTTACCGTAAAAATATCAAATTAGTTAAATTACATCTTATTATCTGAGATAATAATTAGCGCCTCTCCACGCTTGGCGTTGAGCAGGATCAGCGGCTGGAGCAGTGATTTTATTATCTAGATTTAGTATATTTATAATTTCTATATCATGAACAATAATAGGGCGGTGTAGGATCTTAGTTAGTACGCCTGTAACTGTGGAAGGAAAGGGAGAAGGGTGGCGAAAGGCAGAACTAGTGTTTATAGCGCTAATATCAATGGAATTAAAATTAAAGACCGAAATGTCCATCGGATTATTACAAGGCCGGACCCGATCGTTTTACTGAGATTATCTGTGCTGACCGTGCTGGTTCGAGTTGGCATGGCTCGGGCCTATTTAACACTATTAAGGAGCACCAGAGTAAGAGGCTGGTTACTAAACGGTTCGAATAGATTCGTGGTAGATATTTAACACGTAGATTTAATGATTCAGCCGGGCTTCTGATAGTTTAACTAAGACTATTGCGGAAGAACATGATCTTATAGGCTTTAAGCCAGACCTGGCCACGGGCCTTAAAAAGCACATTGTAAGTTAGACAAGCAGGGATTTCGCGCCTTGGTATAGTTTGATAAGCTGATCTTTAACTCACCAGGGTTTTATTAGGAATATAGTAAGCAAGAAATCCGAGCAGACGAATCAAATGATACAGTATGATTCATCACCGAGACCATGAGGAAAACGAGTCTGACCCGCTTCGTGTCAAGCATATTAATAAAATAGTGGAGGCCCGAGAGCAGCCGTCGGCGCTAGCTCAATTAGGTAGCGAGAGCGAACCCACCAACTATATATGCTGTTAGAAGGGATTTATCCTTTATCTTACATACGCTGAGGTGTGGCTACGTTCTGAATCCTAACTATCTCGATGGAATTGAAGGTATCCAGGCTCTGTAGATAACGCTAGCTCCTGCTCTCGGCGAGATATCTTTGGCTTATAAACCGAGTGGCTGGCCGGATCTCTCTCGAATTAAGTACTTATACAATGTCGAGGCTCATGAATAGCACTGGATTTGCATCGAAACTACTGTACAGCTCGAAAATGCCAGCTTTTACTCTCTATGGCTCTCGCGGTTCGACCAACACCGATCGTGTCCGCTTGACTCTCGCCGAAGGTGGCTTTACGGATTACGAACTCGTGCTTCTCAACCTTCAAAAAGGGGAGCAAAAGGTGGGTAGGCCATTTCTCTTGGAAGACGATACGGCTTCTCCTTGCGTGAGCAAATTGTATATCGTATCGAGCCTTAAAGTTTATTCTCAGTTATCAAATATTTGTTCCCCTGCCTGTAACGTTCGATTTTCGTGGGAGCTAACGCCGTTGTACCTAGTCTAAAGAACATAAGAAACGTCACCCGTGGGGTAAAATACCCGTAATAACTTCGGCCGAGGGGTTCACTCTCTACGAGAGTCGCGCAATCTGCAAATACCTCGCGACGAAATACTCCTTTCCACTTCTACCCCCCAACTCCGACTCCGAAGCGGCGGCGCTGTTCGACCAGGCGCAGTGTGCGGAAATGCTCTACTTTGCAGAGCCTGCAGGTAGAATCGCATTCGAGAAATTTGCCAAAAGATTCATAGGGCTACCTCCCGATGATGCTGTTGTCTCAGAAGCACTGCGGTCGGTCGTGGTGTTTTTCGACATTGCAGAACGTCTCTTACACGACAAAGACTACATGGCTGGAAATGACTTCACTCTCGTAGATATCTACTACATTCCGCTGATCCAAAGACTTTTCGCATGCGGATACGGAGATATCATCGTCAGTCGCGAAGCTGTGAGTGCTTGGTGGGACCGCTGCGTGAATCGGCCAGCTATACAGAGGATATTAGTCGCTGACAAGGAGGCTGCGGTCGCTACTACTAGTAGATAGGCGTCACGATATAACCTCTGCTACACTGTAAAAAATGTAGTAGTGTGTGGTTTAGAAAGCTATAGTGAGGTATACGGGACTATCACTGGGTTTGTAAATTTGAAAGTCTAGATCGTAATAACGACTATAAGATAAACAATATAATTCAGTTACTATATTTAATTAGGCACAAAGCTCCTCCTATCTAGTAGGTAAGGACCTAGACTATATAATACTATACTTCTTACGGAGCTTAGGTTCTTTTATAACCCTATTTTAAAGGGCGTGATATCACGACCGTGATTTATCCTAAGTATAGGAGGTGTGACAAATCACGGGATTAGTCACGTGCAATTCCAATAATATAGGCTCAAGAGGAAACATCCTCTAAGAGACCTCAGGCTATTATAATTAAGAGGACTAATTACGAGCTAGTAAGCGGTCTAGGAATTTTATAGTATTAAGGTTATATAACCTAGTTAGATTAGTATAATTAGAGTAATCCTTCTAATTAACGGAAGTAGCTGTGATAAATCACGGGAATAGTCAGGTGCAGTTCCAAGACCTTAGGCTCAAGAGGAAACATCCTCTAGGAGACCTTGGACTGTTATAGTAAGGGGACCAATTACGAGCTAGTAAGCGGTCCAGGGATTTCAAGTATTCAAGGCACGTGACCGTGGGCGGTCAGAGGTGGTTAGTCCGACCGTGTCTAAACGGTCAGAGGGGGTCAGTGTGACCGGCCCTGACTATATAAGGAATATAAGTATATAGTCTAGGTCTTTACCTATTAGATAGGAGCTTCGTGCTTAATTAAATATAGTAACTAGGTCTTATTATTTACTATCTAGTTATTATTATAAGTTAGACCTCCGAGTCTAGTAATCTAGTAATAGTCTTACCTACTTTATATAGCCTATAAACTATATTACCTCCTTAGCTATAGGGTAATAGAGAGCCTTATCGTAATTACTAAGGTAGCTTTATTAAGAGCTAAGAATACCGCGCTTCGTATAGTAAATAATTAACTTAGTTAGCGTAGTCGTATAAAAAAGCGCCGATTATAGAAAGGTATATTATTTACTCTCTAAGATATATAAGATCTTAGGGCCCTAAGTAGTGTTAATTCGTAAGAACGAGTAGTTTTACTAGAAAATAGTAATCGTATAAATCCGAGTCTAGTACCTTACTAGCGCGATAGATTATATAGGGAATATAGCTATAATATACGAAATTATTAGAAAGGAGAAGAAATACCTAAGGATTCTAATCCTAAATAGTATTAATAATTTAATTAGTTATATTATAAGATATTTAATAAGTTCGTAGCCGAAAAAGGATTAATTTATAGAATAGAGAATAAATAGATAGCATCAGTAAATTTTAGGGGAAGAAAAAGATGACGCGGGAATATATAACAGGAATTCCAGTGCCGTGATATTTAGTAGCGCGTTAAAATCGGTCTAGATATAGTGTATTGTACTTTGACAAGTTAGGCAGCTGATATCTGCACTTTACCTAACGAAAATCTCGCAGACAAGCAGTTAAAGCCATAAAAGCAAAGGCAAAAAGCAAAAGTAAATTATCACTTAAAATCAAGGCAAAATAGTAGTCTAATATCATCGTATTGAACGAGACACGCCATTATATACCCCACACAATCTTTCCCCCTCCACCGGACCATAGTTCCATCTCGCTTCATCTTCTCCTCTCTTCATACATTTCTAAGTTTTCATTCATCCCGCTCGCTTCTGTTAAAACAATTCCCTCGAGAAAAGATGATACGCCAGCCCATGAAACACGCAGCTCGTCCCAACAGAATGTACAAGAAAGACACAACAAATGCAGAGATCTATCTAGAAAGTAGAAACGGCAATAGCAATAGCTTGGCTGTCCGAGTGTGATATCGAGATGCTGACCTCCTTAACACCGGCCTTCTTGGCTGCTGCGGCGGCTTCACCGTGAAGCTATGAACATATCAGCTTAAATTCATGTAAGAAAAGAGGAATTTTGGTACTTACAGTGACAATTGGTGCACCCTTCTCGTTGTTGAGAATCTCAATCTCCTTCAGTGGAGCACCAGCTCCCTTGCTCGACACGCCCAACGATTTGAACACTGCCTCCTTTGCACTCCACTTGCCAGCAAAAGAAGACTGTGGTGATGCTGCATTCAGACAGTATTCTTGCTCCTTGTCTGTAAAGTTTCGCTCCAAGAAGGTATCATTCTCAATGTTGATAGCAGAGATATCCTCAACATCAACACCAACCTTGTTGTTTGCAGTTGCTGCACCCTTGGCAAGAGACTCGACCATCTGCTTAGTGCTAGCAGCTTTGCTGGTGATGTTCTTAGCAAAGTTTGGTGCGTATGTGAGTTCTGAAGTCTTTTTGTCTGCAGAAACACGAGCATCTGGGTTCAGGAATACTGCTCCTTGCTGAGCATCAGAATATGGCGACTCATTCTTGGCAACGAACAGGGTGTTGGTGATCATGCCGTTGTGGAAGTATCTGTATGCTCGCTTTTGGCGAGCCTCAACTTTCTTGGAGTATGCGGTATAAGTAGCCTCGTCCAGGGTGGCAAATAGATACTTGGGATGGATACCAATCGCCTGAGCACCCTTTTGACCAAAACCGAAGGAGGTTACAGAGAATGCCTTGACACCATCGGTTTGGATACTCTTGCTTGGATAAACAATATAGTCAAATTGCTCCATGACCTGATCAACGTTATCTGCATTGCGGTTACCAGGGACCAGGCCACTGTTGAGAACTTGCAAACATCCGTTGAACATCCAGGCACCAGCGGCGCCCTTTGGATGACCAGTAAGATACTTCTGGAAGATGCCCATGACGGCATTACCCTTCTTTCTGCCAAGGTGCTTGAGCTGTTGGCAGATGACAGAAGATTCGTTCTTGTCATTTGCGACAGTCGAAGTACCGTGGAAGGATGCGACATCAAGGTCATCAATTGTAAGACCCCAGGTGGCGAGAGCACCACGGAGAGGGGCAATTGTTGGATCTTGCTTCCAGAATGCATTGCCCAAGCTGTTGAGCACCTCGCGTTCTTGACGAGCCGCCTCGCTTTTGATATGGGCGGCGCGCTCTTGAGCATAATCAGTCTCGCTGAAATCTCCACCTTGTGCCTTCATGGCAGCGACCTCCTCATGGAGAAACTCAAGCTCTGACTCTTGCCATTGCTTGATGTTCTTCTTTCGGAGCTCGACTTGACGGCGACGGTATTTGATGTCGAGGAGAGGAGATGGGAACTTGCCGGGGTTCTCACGGGCAGTGGTGAGCACACCTTGGCCTGGAGCAGGTACCGATCGACCAATCTTGTCAGTAGCGGTAGTGGTGAGACCAAGAATTCCATAGATTGGAACACCCATATCGAGAGCAAGCTTAGCGGTCATGATGACCTGGATACCGCAGCCTTGAGATTCCATGAAACCGTTACGAGTAGTGGTGGTAGGTCTCGACATCTCCTTCGGTGTACGGCCATGAGCGAACTCGTCCACAGCGTTGCTGGTGGCCTTCATGTTGGCGAACTCGTACGAGCCTTCCTCTTGGAAGTCATCGAATCCACCGACGAAGCAAACTCGAGCCTTGCCCTCCAAAATAGTCTCGTACCCAATGTCGACGGATTCGACGGATGTCGCACAAGCACCAACAGGAGTCTTGATAGGACCGGTAGACGAGATCAACAACATGTTTACCCAAGCGCTCATGGTATTGATGAAAGACTCTTGCAGGATATCCTTCTGCAGAGGCTTGTCAAGGTAACGATCCTTGTACATGCCTTTCAGAGCCGTTGTACCACCAATACCGGAGCCGATGCAATTCCCAACCTCGGAGATGTGAACATATTTGTAGAACTCGTATGGATCAGTAATACCAGAAGCCAGTAGTGATTCGACTGTGCAAACAAGGACGAAGAGGGTGACCGGATCGACTTGGGAGATGATGTCGTCTGGGATACCATACTTCTTCGCGTCCCATCCAGTTGGAATTTGGCCAGCGACAAGACGGTCGAACTTGAGCGCCTTGGGGATCATGAGAGTGGCTCCCTTCTTCATGCGAACGATATATTCGCCAGACTCTGGGATCTCAAAGATTTCTGCCTTGTCACCATGCTCTCGGCGGAACTCCTCGGCTGTCTCCTTGGATGTCTCAAATGGCTCGAGATCCTCCTCAATGACAACTTCCTGGAGGAGCTGCTTCTTGTTAGGGTCGTAGCCCCTGAATAGATCAGGCTCGATCAGACGAATGCCAGAGTGCTCAAGGATGTGCTTCTCATATTTGGCCTTGATATCCTTATCGTCGACTGGCTCTCCAGACTTGGCATCAACCCAGCCAGCGTATGACTTGCCTTTGATAGGACCGTTGTGATTCTTGATCAGACCCATAATCCAGGCCATCTCAACGCACCCTTCCAGAGAAAACTTGCCATAAGCTTCCATTTCCCAACGAGTACGTGAGTTACCCCATGGTCCAACCTCAGCGAAACCAGTGACGACCACAACCTTTTCGAGGTCAACCATACCCTTGAGGTTCTCGTTGAGCGGCTCGACTTCCTTCTTCCAGTTGGGGAGGGTAGGAAAGTCAAACTTGATATTGGCACGAGGATCGATGGTAACTTTCTTGTACAGTGCCTCACTGTCCTCGCCGTTGACAATTTTGTTCTCGATAGCAGTCTCCTTCGTGACGGCTTGACGAACTTCGCTTGTCTCCATGATATCCTTTCGCAACTTGGTCATCAAATCCTTGAGATCTGGAATGAACTGCAGACCACCGTTCAGATCAGCGAATACAGGCTCGCCCTGGCAAAGGTCGACCATTGCTGGCGAAATGAGGCCAAGCAAGTTGAAGGCCATCTCTTGTTGGGAGAAGGTGCGGACACCGTATGCTTCAACACCCTCAGCAACAATGTTGTTTCCAGACATGAGACCTGTACCACGAGTCCAGCCAATAACAGCACCGCAAATGGTGAGGAAGTTTCCCCAGCTCTCTGAGTGCCACCTGTTAAAAAGGGTCTCCAGAGCCAACTTAGACTCAGAGTAAAGACCGTCATTGCCGAAAGTACCGTGGTTAGGTGATAATGGTAACACGACCTGAGCAGGGCGAGTCTCGAAACCACGCTCGGCCTTCTGTGTCTTGATGGAACCGAGGAGGCGGAGGAGGTTAGTCAACATGATACGGTGGGCAAGCTCTGACTTGGAGTCGATGCTGTCAATTTCACGACCGTTCTCAGGAATGGCGGCGAATGGGATGACGAAATCCAAATCCCATCCAAGACCCTTCTTGGTATCATAGATGTACTCAACGAGTGCCTCGACGTCTTGCTTGCTGCCCTGGTTGAAGGGCACAACGATGAGCTGAGAGCCTCTGGAACCATAGCGAGCATACATCGACTGGTAGTACTCGGTGACCTCACGAGAAAATCGACTGGTGGTTACAACGACCTTGGCACCTCCACTGATCAGGCCTTGAAGGACATCAGCACCAATGGAGCCAGCTCCAGCACCAGTCATCAAAGCATTCTTGCCTTGGAAAGTCACACCAGATTTTGCAGCTTGCTCGAGACCATCAAGATACATGCCAGTGAGCTTCTTGCTGTATTCCCATCCGTGCTCATCCTTTCTCTTGAGATGCAAGAAAGGAATGGTCTCAACCTTTCCAGGCTTTGTAGGAGGGTTGGCTCGGGGACCTTTCTTCGCACCATTTAGCTTTCCATTAGCGCTCTCCTTGGGAATGATTTGGCCTTCGTTCATAGCCAATGATCGAATGACATCGCCATAAAGAGACTTGATCTGGAGCTGCGAAGCCTTAGAGAGTTTGTGTTGCTGCTTAATGAGCTTGTAGATGCGGCTTAAATCGTTTTGGACTTTGGTTCGGTTGCCATACTCTGAGATCTTGCCACCCTCAGCCATCTCCTTGACATAGTGCTCAAGCTTACGAACGCTGGTACGCGGGATTTCGGCGTACTCAAGGTTTCCGCGAGCATCGATGGTGGTGTGGGGTCCAGTTGGTACAGCAACATCCTTGTAGCATGGTGCAACGCCGATGGTATCTCTACAGTTGTCAATGAGCTGTTGACCGAGCTCCTTGGCAAGCTTGTATGTCTCCCCTCGTTCCGTTGGGCAGTTATCAATGTGGTATTGCATGAAATCGATGAGTGTCGGGTTAGAGCGATTCATGATGCGAATACACTGACTGACAATCTCACGATCAACAGCTTGTAGACGGCCGAAAATGATATCATAGAACATGGTGAGAGCATCTTGACGTGCCCAGTTCCAGGAAGAATCGTATACTCGGGCTTTGAGCGAGCTGAACACTGGCTCAATACCTGCAGCGTAGAAATCGCCATGTTCAACATTCCATAGATCCAATTGTGCTTGTAGCGCTTGTGATGACTCTTGAGAACCCTGGAAAGCTTTCTCGCCGGCCCGAAGATCCATCTTCAAGTATCGGGCAAACAATTCGAGTTGCTGCTTGAATAGTGCGCGTTGATCCTTGGTCAAGGCATCAATGGCAGCAGGATCCATCATCATTCCACCTGCAGATCCGCCAGCATCTCCTCCAGCAGCAGGAGTTGATAAGCTGATTCCAGCATTGGCGGCATACTTTTGGGATGTATCATCGAGATACGCCTTGGCATCATTCTCAGAGCCTAGACGTGACGCTGGCTCCATAGTGAGAGCCAGAAGCAAAACACCATCTTGCCGTCCTGAAGCAAGACCCCATCTGGTTTCCAAATATTTTCTGGCTGCTGTGATATTGAAGCCACCGGGCATTTTCGAGGAAATCAAGCGTGCGACGAGGGAAGAAGATTGCTTTCCAAGCTGACCATTGAAGGTTGCCTGCATAGAAGCTCCTAGCTCGTCGAGAGGGGTGTCTTCTGGTTTTTCTGGAGTTGATCCGAATTCTTTGCCTAGATCACCAAGGATTTCGTTTTGAAGTGTGGATTTACCTAGAAGGAGAAACCAATTAGTTAGTACCAGAATCGGAACTTAGAGAGAGTAGAGAGATTTTCAAACTTACCACCAACAAGATCTTTAATCGCCTTGCTCAGAGGAATCTCCATAAGAGGCTTCTTAAGCTTCTGAGCAATCAGAGCCCGCACAATGTCGATGGCTCCGACTGGAGCGTCTGGAACTTGTACAGCTGGTCCAGCGCTGGGTGGTGGAGGGGCTGCTGCTGCCGCTGGAGCAGAGCTCGAGGCAGCTGGTGCTACAGGCGCTGAAGAATCGCCAGTAGATGCGGCTGGGACGGGTTCGTCTTCCACTGGATCGACATCGTAGTAAATTTCTTTGGCATCTTTGTTGTAGCATAGAATTTGTCGTTGCACAGACTTTGCAGCATCATATGCCTCATACTTTGAAGCCAGAGTCCTCTTGGCCATCACACCAAGAGTATCTGCAGGACCAATTTCCACAATCCTCTCCGTCGTCTTCTCGGCCAAAATGACATCTTGTGTTTCAATCCATCTCACGGGCGAGGCAAATTGATATGCCAAAAGCTCAACCAGGAGCGTGTGAGCGAGCTCCTGTTCAACTTCGGGCCGCATGTTGACTGGGAGTAGTAGTTTTACGTCCGAAGACGATTAGAGGGTATTTGAAGGGGTATCTGAGGAAATTTCGAAGCGTGAGGCCGAATTCGAGATTGTATTATGTGGAATCTATGTGGTCGTGGATATTTGGCTGTTCAATGAAGTTTTTCGGGAACTTCACAAATTCCGGGTGTAGGAGAGAGAAATGTAGCAAGCCGCAACTAAACAAGGAACGTGTGGAATGTTGCAGCGGTCAATTGAATGACGGCGTTAGGGGTATTCAGAGTTGGATTTGTGATGGGTATGGGAGTATGAGAGAAGAACTCGCGGGTATTTTGGTGCGGAGAAGTAAAGGTAATTCAAGTTGGAGGCCGTCGGTGTGCAGCACTTGATGATCCTCGAAGCTTCCCATTATTATTTGGCGTTGTGTTGAACAGTGCTTTCTCCCAACGCCTGCGTCAACTAGTCTAAAAATGGGTTAGCCTCAATCACGCTTGCATGGCACCCCTTGCCCAATTGACGGGACCCGCATCATCGTCCGCTATTTCCTGCGGTGGCAGTCCTCCACAGCGGAACGACGCTACTTTGCCTAGCATGCCACGCCAGCTCGGCCAGTCCAAGTAGTCTGAGTAGTCCAAGTAGTCCAAGTAGTCCAAGTAGTCCAAGTAGTCCAGGTAGTCCAACACAGTCCAACCCAGTCCAAGTAGTCCAAGTAGTCCAACACAATCCAACCCAGTCCAACCCAATCCAACCTTATCCAACCTTATCCAAGAGCGTTTGTATGAGGCCACCAGGGGCTCATCTTGCAGCTCATCGATTCTACGGCAATGCAGATATCGAGCGGAAGAGGATTGTTCGGGCTATGGTCTAGTATTAACTGTATTGTTGGAAGGCTGACAAGCTGATCAACCAGCTGAATATCTGATAAGTCTGAATAATACGTGCGTTGCAGCCTTTCCACCCGAGACTTCTTCGGCCTTTGAAATATTACATTAAAATGCCTGGCACTCTGGCAGAGTCGGAGACTCGGAAACAATCCTGACCGGGGTCCGCACGCGAGGCACGGCTGCCAAAACAAAGTCAAAGTCGCAGCCTTCCGTCACGAAGTACTACTTCACCCCTCAGACGGAAAGCCAATCTGGTGATCTTGGGTCAAGAAATGCTTTCCCCTCTTCTGGCAAGTGTCTCTTCTATGGCAACCCGGATAAGGAGTGTCATCATCTACGATCTCAATGCATTCTCAACAGAAATTACATGCTGGTTGCGATGTGATTGAAGTCTTCGCAGAGAAGGCTGAGCATTTGAAGAGTAATCATGCCGAGTGACTCTCCCTACAGCAACAGCAACAACAACAAAAACATCACTACAAGCAGACTCATACCTCGTGGATTCACATATTTCTTCCATGCCTTGCTGACGTCCATTGCTGCAATCCACTGAGGGGTCTCACGCCACCACTACATTTTATCCTCATATGATTGGTTTTCAGAATAGTTTGCCTTCGATTGACTTCCTAAGATTTAGGCGCAGACTTTTCTTCTCCGCAAGATGCTCGTCTGAGGCAAGTGAGGCAGGCGAGGCACGCAAAAACGCTCTCCATCCTTCAACATGGCCTCACCTGGCCTTACCTGGCCTCACCTGCATCATCTCCTTGCCCCTCGATCCACTCGACCAATGAGAGCGCTTAGGATTTATGCAGGCTTAGTCTTGTCGACTGTTGAGCGGCACTAGCGCCATAACAGTGCTTTTGGCGAGGGTGCAAGGTCGTTGGGCCCGACCGAGCTCGAAATAATTCCCAAGCTTTCGTTCATTCGAATGCTGACAACTCCTCCAAATACCCCAATTGAAGTCTCACGAAAACTTCCTTCTGACATACCACTCCCTCTCGCTCTCGCTGCTATTCCCCTCCATCCAACCTCTTCTTGTGTTCTTAATACCATTGCACAATAGATCAACGTTCCTTTGTCCCTCCATTAGCCCGCGATAGAAGGATTTGACCACACAAGCACCATTCAGCTGTCTTTTACAGCCACGAAAAGTGCGTAAACTCACTCCTGCTCTTCACTGAGTTCCTGGGGTTTCAAAGGTGAGTAACGCAAGAAAAAAAGAATTGCACCATTAGATATTGTTACGTTTTGAGAGTCTTCACTGACTTTGGTAGCAGAAAAGAGCACTCTGCTCGCATTCCATACAAAATCTCACCAAAATGTACGGAACATCAACAGGCCCGCAAACGGGCGTCTCGACACCACGATCCTCCGCTTCATTGCGACCGCTCTTCCTCAATCACGGCTCTCTCGAGCACTCCTTCTTGATACCCACCAACCTTCATTTCCACGCCACACAGATCAAGGAGAGATTTGTGATCTCCCTCCCAACCCCAACAGATGAATTGGCGCAGGATGACGAGCCCTCATCGGTTCCAGAATTGGTTGCACGATACCTCGGGTTCGTTGCGCAAGACGTAGAGGAAGGCGAAGACGATGCCCAAGGGACGTATGGGGAAGTCTTGAAACTTGTGCTGAACGAATTCGAGCGTGTGTTCTTGCGGGGAAATGAGGTTCACGCGCTTACAGCGACCCTGCCAGGCATCAATTCAAAGAAACTGGAGGTTGTCCGAAGCTACTTTGCTGCTCGTGCGGCAGTCGGACGAGCAATCCGACCTCACGATTCAGCACTGACTCGAGCTGCGGATGATGACAACACGAAAGTATACAGTGTCTTTGGCGGCCAGGGCAACATTGAGGAATACTTTGATGAACTCCGCGAATTATACCATACATACCCATCATTCGTGGAGGACCTGATTGTCTCTTCGGCAGAGCTTCTGCAGAATCTTACCCGAGACCCAAGGGCGGAAAAGCTATATCCCAAAGGGCTTGACATAATGGCATGGCTTCACGACCCCGAGGCTACACCCGATGTCGATTATATGGTCTCCGCTCCCGTCAGCTTCCCCCTGATCGGTTTAGTGCAACTTGCGCACTACTCTGTCACCTGCAAAGTCCTTGGTCTTACCCCCGGGCAATTCAGAGAACGTATCAGCGGCACAACTGGTCATTCTCAAGGTGTTGTATTGGCTGCGGCGACCTCGGCAGCGGACTCTTGGGATTCTTTCGACGACATTGCGGTTTCTGCCCTGACCATTCTTTTCTGGATTGGAACCAGAAGTCAACAGACATACCCAAGAACCTCCTTGGCACCGTCTGTCTTGCAAGACTCAGTCGACAATGGAGAGGGCACGCCAACACCTATGCTTAGCATCCGTGACTTGTCTCAGGCACAAGTTCAAGAGCACATCGATGCTACAAACCAATATCTCCCAGAGGATCGTCACATCTCAATTTCTCTCATCAACAGCGCCCGCAACATGGTTGTTACTGGTCCTCCAATTTCCCTTTACGGTCTCAACCTACAACTTCGTAAAGTCAAAGCTCCTACTGGCTTGGATCAAACACGTATTCCATTCACCGAAAGAAAGGTGCGGTTCGTTAACCGGTTCCTGCCCATCACCTCGCCTTTCCACAGCAAGTATCTTGCCAACGCCACTGAGCATCTTGCCGAGGATCTCAAGGATGTTAAGATTGACAGCAGGTCTCTCGCCATTGCTGTGTACGATACCAACACCGGAAAAGATTTGAGAGAGATTAAGGGTGATATTGTGCCAACCCTGGTGCGTTTGATTACTCGCGACCCTGTGAATTGGGAGAAGGCAACGGTCTTCCCCGGTGCAACTCACGTTCTCGACTTCGGTCCTGGCGGGATTTCAGGTCTTGGCGTCTTAACCAGTCGCAACAAGGACGGAACTGGCGTTCGTGTCATTTTGGCTGGTCTCATTGACGGCACAGTTTCAGAAGTTGGCTACAAGCCAGAGCTTTTCGATCGTGATGAGGAGCACGCTGTGAAATATGCTGTCGATTGGGTCAAGGAGCATGGCCCTCGTCTGGTCAAAAACTCCAACGGCCAGACTTTTGTTGACACTAAGATGAGCCGTATGCTTGGGGTTCCCCCAGTCATGGTTGCCGGTATGACACCATGCACCGTACCATGGGATTTCGTGGCCGCTACCATGAACGCCGGTTACCAAGTTGAATTGGCAGGTGGTGGATACTACAACGCCAAGACCATGACAGCCGCTTTGAAGAAGATTGAGAACGCCATTCCCGCTGGACGAGGTATCACGGTCAACTTAATCTATGTTAACCCACGTGCCATGCAATGGCAAATTCCTCTTCTTGGTCAACTTCGTGCGGAGGGTGTTCCAATTGAGGGTCTTACCATTGGTGCTGGTGTTCCTTCGATAGAGGTCGCACAAGAGTACATTGAGACCCTGGGACTCAAGCACATCGCATTCAAGCCAGGATCCGTTGAAGCTATCCAAGCCGTCATCAACATTGCCAAGGCCAATCCAACATTCCCTGTTCTACTGCAGTGGACTGGGGGTCGCGGTGGTGGACATCACTCTTTCGAAGATTTCCATCAACCTATCCTTCAAATGTATGGCCGCATCAGAAGAAGCGAGAACCTCATCCTCGTTGCTGGCAGTGGTTTCGGTGGTGCAGATGACACCTACCCTTATATCACTGGTCAGTGGTCAGCGAAGTATGGTTACCCACCGATGCCTTTCGACGGCTGCCTCTTCGGTAGTCGTGTCATGACCGCCAAGGAGGCACACACGAGCAAGAATGCCAAGAAGGCCATTACTGAAGCTGTAGGCCTTGATGATGCCGACTGGGAGAAAACATACAAAGGCCCAGCGGGTGGTGTGATCACGGTTCGATCTGAGATGGGTGAGCCAATTCACAAGCTAGCCACTCGTGGTGTCAAATTCTGGGCAGAAATGGATGCCAAAATATTCAGCTTGCCCAAGGAGAAGCGCGTCGCGGAACTGAAGAAGAATCGCGAGTACATCATCCAAAAACTCAACGACGACTTCCAGAAGGTCTGGTTTGGCCGCAACCGAGCTGGCGAGACTGTCGATCTCGAGGACATGACCTATGGTGAGGTTGTTCGCCGTATGGTGGATTTGTTGTACGTCCAGCACGAATCTCGTTGGATCGACCAGTCATATGAGAAGCTCACTGGCGATTTCATTCGACGTGTTGAGGAGCGTTTTACGCTTGGCCAAGGAGAGCCATCTCTGCTCCAAAGTTACTCGGAGCTAGATGATCCATACCCAACCGTCAAGAAGATTCTTGCTGCCTACCCCCAAGCTGACAAGCAACTCATCAACGCTCAAGATGTTCAACACTTCCTCTTACTCTGCCAACGTCGTGGACAGAAACCTACTACTTTCGTCCCGGCTTTAGACGAAAACTTCGAGTTTTTCTTCAAGAAGGATTCTCTTTGGCAATCAGAGGACCTTGAGGCTGTCGTTGACCAAGATGTTGGCCGAACTTGTATCCTACAAGGCCCTATGGCTGTCAAGTATTCCAACATTGTTGATGAGCCGATCAAGGACATTCTCGATGGCGTGCACGATTCTCACATCAAGGGTCTGACCAAGGACTTTTATGGTGGTAAGGAGTCTTCCATCCCCGTGATCGAATACTTTGGCGGCAAGCTCGTCGAAGTTGAGACCGAGGTTGACCTAGAGGGCCTCACAATTTCTCAGGATTCTGACAAGACCACATACCGCATTGCATCAACCAGCACCACCCTACTACCACCTACGGATATTTGGCTCTCCATGCTGGGTGGTCACAAGCGTTCGTGGCGTTATGCACTCTTCTCGTCTGAAGTGTTCGTCCAAGGGCAAAAGTTCCAGACAAACCCAATGAAGCGTATTTTTGCACCCCAAAGAGGATTATTTGTTGAGATCCTGCACCCCAACGAGCCATCCAAGACTGTGATCACTGTCAAGCAACAACCAAGACCCAACCAGTACCAGGAAGTCATCAATGTCCGCCTGACTGGAAAGAATCAGATCTTGGTCAACATGATCAAGCAAACGACAGCCGTTGGCAAGCCCGTTGCACTTCCTCTCATCTTCACATACCACCCAGAGGCAGGCTATGCGCCTATCCGTGAGGTTATGGATGACCGCAACGATCGCATCAAGGAATTCTACTGGCGCGCGTGGTTCGGCAACGAGCCTCTCAACCTTGACGCATCAGTCACAGGCAAGTTCAATGGTGGAAAGGCTATTATCACTGGCGAGGCCATCAACGACTTTGTTCATGCGGTGGGCAACACGGGCGAGGCATTTGTTGACCGACCAGACAAGGAAGTTTTGGCTCCTATGGATTTTGCAATTGTCGTTGGATGGAAGGCTATCACTAAGCCAATCTTCCCAAGAACAATCGATGGTGATCTCCTCAAACTTGTTCACTTGTCGAATGGCTTCCGTATGTTGCCAGGTGCTGAGCCACTGAAGAAGGGCGATGAGGTAGAGACCACTGCCCAGATTAACGCCGTCATCAACCAAGAGTCAGGAAAGATGGTCGAGGTTTGCGGTACTATCACTCGTGCCGGAAAGCCAGTCATGGAAGTCACATCGCAATTCTTGTACCGCGGCGCCTACACAGACTTCGAGAACACCTTCCAGCGAAAGGTCGAGACCCCAATGCAAGTCCATCTCGCAACTTCCAAGGATGTTGCTGTCTTGAGGTCCAAGGAGTGGTTCAACATTGACGTACCTGATCAAGAGCTCCTCGGCCAGACTCTCACTTTCCGTCTCCAGAGTTTGGTTCACTTCAAGAACAAGACTGTCTTCGACAGTGTTGAGACTAGAGGTCAAGTTCTCCTTGAACTGCCATCTAAGGAAGTCATCCAGGTTGCCAGTGTTGAGTATGAATCCGGTGTGTCTCACGGCAACCCAGTCATTGACTACCTTGAACGACACGGTTCCTCAATCGAGCAACCTGTCAACTTCGAGAACGCCATCCCACTTAACGGAAAGACACCTCTACTCCTTAAAGCACCGGCATCCAACGAACCTTATGCTCGTGTCTCTGGCGATTACAACCCTATCCACGTCTCGCGCGTCTTCGCCAGCTACGCCAACCTCCCTGGTACTATCACCCACGGCATGTACTCAAGTGCTGCTGTGAGAAGCTTAGTCGAGACCTGGGCTGCTGAGAACAACGTTGGTCGCGTTCGAAGCTTCCACGCTTCCTTGACTGGTATGGTCCTCCCTAATGATGACATCGAGGTCAAGCTGCAGCACGTTGGTATGGTTTCTGGTCGTAAGATCATCAAGGTCGAGGCAAGCAACAAGGAGACTGAAGACAAAGTGCTCCTCGGTACCGCTGAGGTGGAGCAACCAGTTTCATCCTATGTCTTCACTGGACAAGGTTCTCAAGAGCAAGGTATGGGCATGGAGCTTTACGCTAGCAGTCCAGTCGCAAAGGAAGTCTGGGATAGAGCTGACAAGCACTTCATGGACAATTATGGTAAGCTCTACATTTCAACTAAGATACCGGTTTTTTTACTAATTGTTATCAGGATTTGCTATCACCAACATCGTGAAGAACAACCCCAAGGAATTGACAATCCACTTCGGCGGACCTCGGGGTAAGGCAATTCGCCAAAATTATATGGCTATGACTTTCGAGACTGTTGGGTCTGATGGATCAATTAAGTCTGAGAAGATCTTCAAGGAGATTGATGAGTCTACCACATCATACACATATAGATCGCCAACTGGTCTTCTCTCCGCAACTCAATTCACTCAGCCTGCACTCACTCTTATGGAGAAGGCAAGTTTTGAGGACATGCGATCTAAGGGTCTTGTTCAGAATGACAGCAGTTTCGCTGGTCACTCTCTTGGAGAGTACTCTGCTCTTGCTGCTCTCGCCGAGGTCATGCCAATTGAGAGTTTGGTCTCGGTCGTATTCTATAGAGGTCTTACTATGCAAGTTGCTGTCGAGCGTGATGAGGCTGGACGATCCAACTACTCCATGTGCGCTGTCAACCCTAGCAGAATCTCCAAGACCTTCAACGAGGAGGCTCTTCAATATGTTGTCGCAAACATTTCGGAAGTCACTGGGTGGCTCTTGGAAATTGTCAACTATAACATCGCAAACATGCAATATGTTTGCGCTGGTGATTTGAGAGCCTTGGACACACTCACCGGAGTCACCAACTATCTCAAGGCACAGAAAATTGACATCCAACAATTGATGCAAACGCTCTCAATTGAGGACGTCAAGGAGCACTTGGCTGAGATCATCCGAGAGTGCGCTAAGCAGACCGAGGGCAAGCCTAAACCTATCGACCTCCAACGTGGATTCGCTACGATCCCTCTCAAGGGTATCGACGTACCATTTCACTCCACCTTCTTGCGATCCGGAGTCAAGCCTTTCAGATCATTCCTCCTAAAGAAGATCAACAAGAACACCATCGATCCAAGCAAGTTGGTGGGCAAATACATTCCCAACGTCACTGCTCGGCCATTCGAGCTTACCAAGGAATACTTTGAGGATGTCTACAGATTGACCAACTCACCTAAGATCGGTGCAGTATTGGCTAACTGGGATAAATACCAAGAGCCAAATACCAATGGGGTCAATAGTGTGAATGGGGTTGTTAATGGGACGGAATAGATGAACTGCAGATTTCTTGCGAAGTTATTGAATGAATGGCGTTTGGGAAGGGGTCTTTGAGCATGTTTCATGAAATGTGTTTCGTTGGCGATGGGCTTATGATGATGTGTTTGTTGTAGTACTGTACTATGGAGTAGACGATGTCTTTTCTAGAACTGTATATCTTTTATATAAAAAAAGGAGGGTTTGCTTGGTAGATAGAGAAAATTCGTTGTCAAACTTAAAGATTCTCAAATATTATGATTTCTGTGTCAATGCCATGTAAATTCTATGTATCGATTTCTTGTGCAATAAAACCAGATTCGGACCACTCACTCACAAAGAGAGGTCTGAAACTCAAAGCTCGAAATACAGATAGTGCTATTCGGATTTTCTACCACGTTTTCGCTATGAAATGCAACTAAACTTCAAGTTAAATCTCGGCTGACCAATGACGAAAGGGCCCCCGCTATTCTTGTGGCTTCGACGGGGAAGGACGAGATATTGCGCTATATAGGTTTTCTCTACACTTATGTTGGCTAATCACAAATAGCATTTCAGGCTTACACTTTTGGTATAATAGCGCTAAATTACTTTTTGCAAGCACAGCTGTTACGAAATGCAACAAAAGACTGATTCCAGCCAACCAGAAAGAGCCCTTAGCACTGGTTGTGAGTTGTGCTTTGTACTAAATGTATTAGCGCTTTAAGATTTCTGCGACCACGGCTTCTACGAAGTACAACAAGTTTTAGTTATCAGCCAATAGCAGAGGGTTTTTCCAGGGAAACTTCGAGTTTCACTCTTTGCTTACCATCTACTAATAGTAAAGTTAGTTGCCGTATGATCATAATTTCTTAATTCTGTTCATCAATTATTTTTCTGGGAATCTCTCGAGGAGGATTTTCGTTTTGGGTGAAATTTAATGATATCAAGGAGTTAGGATATTTCCACAGAACGACTGTCAAGTGTGGCTCTTCGATTGACATCAGCTAGACACACTATTATTTCATGTCTAAGTTTGAGGCATTCTTACCCGGCTTGAGAAAAACGCTCATTGTGGCTTAAGTAAATGTGCACTATAGGAAACAAATGTGGAACCAGCCAAAAGCCCTGCTGACCTTCACTCACTTTTGTCCTTGTCAAGGTCAAGGAATTCGGATAGTTACTTTGGGAGATGTGAAGTGGGCGAGGACCGCATCATTAACAACGGAAACGCAATATTAGCCGTGATACAGAGACAGAGCAGACGCCCGTCCCCCAACTATCCGTGGTCTCTATCCGGACCGCTACAAAATCAATCGGACAATATCTGCTAGGAAGACCTAATCATTAACCTTCTAAGCAAACACTTCCAACTTGACTGTAATTCTCCCAAACAAGGTCTTTCCCGAGATATAGCCTTCCACCAAAAGCCATATGCAACGCCTCAGTCAAATCCTTCCACCGGCTCCCATCCCTCAATGATGCTTTCCTGCGCGGCATTAGTTTCCTCGGGAAGAGAATAATCTTCTCATACCCATCCCCAGCTGTCCTCAAATCCTCTAAATGTCTCCGCACCCAACTCGTATGATCCTGCAGCAGCACCTCTAGCGTCCCCATATCCCACAGCAGCTCCAACCTTCTGAAATTCCCATACCGCGCGCGACTCGCCAGCATGCCGAAGACTTTCCTCATTCGCTGTTGTCCCTCGTCTGGGTTGCGGGGGAGGTCCATGTTGATGCATATACTGCGGATCAACCTACTAGACGTCTGCCCCATGCCCTTAAGCATTTTAGTAACGCCTATCGAAGGATAATTCCCAGAGCGATGGTAGAATGAACCGAAATAAAACGTTGCGTGCTCCCAGAATAGACTATGTGTCTCCTTGTATATCTGTCGGTTGACACGCATCATAGACATCGCCGCGCAATCTCTATCCCCATCATAGTATGCAGCGTTTGCCGACTCTGGGGTGGGCTCTAAACATAGCTTGAAGCGTTCCTTGGGGATCAATTGCCCTCGAATCCGCGGGCTGGAGGATAGGGAGCCGAGATCATTGTTAGAGCGGTGTGAGGATCGGAAGACTTCGATTAGGTACGGTTTGCTGGATGGTAGAAGGGCGTAGCGGTATATCTCATCTCTAATTTCTCGGGGGAGAGCAAGGAAATCAAATATTTGCATTATTCACTGGAGTATAGTCGTTCACGTTGAAGGAGCTCAACTTCTGGGGATGTGCGTGCGGGAGAACTTCGGTAGAGTATCGTTAAGGGGAATTTACGGATGGCTAGGTAGACCAGAGTGGCACTTTAGTTTAAGAGAGTAACGTGAATTAGAGTTTATTTATTTATTCCTTTTAATGTCCTGTATTATAGAGAGATTAAAAGGCGACTATAGCGCGTCCCGATAGTGCTGCTATCACGCCTTAAGAATAGGGGAGTTAGGAAGATAAAGATTACTAAAAAGGAATATTCCAGTCGTATTATTTATTTATTATTTTTACGTCCTATATAAGTTAAATACTATCGTAGGACAGCCGGACTAGAGCTAGTCTCTAGCCTGAGCGGTTCGAAATTAGGTTAACGATATACGGCCTCTATATTCTAAGAGATTATAGGAGTCTAGCGTTATGACCAGCGATTGGTCCTACGTGCAGGAGGCCACTATAGAGTCTTGGAGGTGGTATCTTAGGAACTTTATATAAGCTAGAGAGGTAGAAAGCAGCAATAACTATACGGTATTAAAAAGGCGTTTTGAAGGATACTGAGAGAGGGTTATTATAGACTATTTACCGGGGCTTTATTAAAAAGCCTTCGAAGGTAGATATCACGATTCATATCGAAGAAATATTATACTTGTATCCTTTATCACGATTTATCTATCTATAGACCTCGGGTCTCTCGTATATCCTCCGTATTATGAAGTTGCTCTTCCCCATTTAATTATTAGCAGCTAAAAATAGAGAGTCGATAAGACTGCTTTTAGCCTTTCCAAGCTCCAGCACACTTACTACCTCATCATCAATATTCTCAAAGAAGCGAGCTTTATCCCACGTAGGCTTCCACCCTAATTTGAAAGCATTGTCCACAATAATGTTCGCGCTAAGAGTTCGATCAGCCATCATGGTTCGCTCTACTAAGCGAGGAGTACCTACCTCGAATTGAAGAATATTTTAATGAAGATCTTTGGAACACCTGTTGCCTCCGCAGCTGCTTCATCGCTGGTCCATACCTGTGTCTCTGAGCTGGCCACTAGCCCACGAGCTTCCATTGCAGCCGCGAGACGGCCCAGTGTCTCCCACCATGTCATTTCGTGGGAGATCGCGAAATAATGGCCATGCGTTCCATTTGGAATGGTATCTCCGGATCCTTGAAGGATATTCTTGACGATCAGTCCGTATAGTTCTGTCAAGTCGGAGATGTGTACGCCTGCAATGTTCTACAAAATAGTTAGTCTTGAGTTGAAGTGTTTGAAGGTTTGCATACTCCATCCTCAGGGAATTTGGAGACGGATTTCTGTTTGATGCTGGCTTGTACAGCTATTGGGAATATTACGGAGAGTTGGTTCCATTGCCCTTTGCCTTTGCCATCTAGGGGAAATAGTTAGTCTAGGTGAGATATTCGGAGAGCAGTTTTTGGAGGGGCCCCTACAAACTGCGGAGGGTACGACTATGAAGCTGGTTATCCCCAGTGCTTTGGCAGTTTCAGTGACGGTAACGTCGGTCTTTGAGAAGTCAGAGTCAGCGCCTGTCGTTTGAGTAAGGGGTGTTATTACCTTCCGGAGAGAAAAGGAATCCGCCAATTGCTTCTCGGTCTCGAAAATCGGACCGGAATCTTTCATGACGCCTTGTGGCCAACCGGTCTCCGGACAGAATGCACTCAATCCCGAGGTCTATGATGAGGTTAGTACCCTACAAATGTGAACCCATGCTTCGCATGTGAAGAACCTATAACTCACATGTATGAAGTAAGCCTTACTTCCGCTTGCCTTTTGCTGCTCAGCTAGCCCGGCAAGAAGATTAAGTGCCAAGGTTGGGTCCAGGGAGCTGGCAGTGTGGATTACGATGTTGACTATAATCCCATCAGCTACGGACAATTTCTCTCTTCGAACACATCACCAACTCACCGTCATGTTTCACGAGGCTCTCTACGACAGCCTTCTCGTCTGTGAGGTCTAGCTGAAGCACGTTGATGCCCGACTCTGATAGGAGCTTAGCTTGCTCATCGGATCGGACTGCAGCGGTGATACGGCTGCTCTTGAGCACTGGACTACTGCTGGATAGAAAGTCGGCGATGATGGAGCCGCCGCTGTAAGTCGTTAGCGTTTTGATATGTTGATGAAACTGGGTGATATGTTACACGTAACCAGCTGCGCCAGTGATTAAAATATTTGAGCTCATTGTACTGTTGATTCGAAATTGCTGAGTAGCGCGATGAGAGGAATGGTGTTGTGGATGTAAGGTAAAGTGTGTTCAGTAAGGGCAATGATAATAGAATAGCAGAAACCAGAATAGCAGAAACCATCTTGTACTTATACTTTCTTTCTCGTCCCACGACCGCTGCAAATGTTCTCTTGTCTCTTGGGATGATTGCAAAGCATGATTCTTACCAACCCATAGATACCATCAGGGGGTATTTCGAAATCAAGAAAGGTCACATTGGTAATTTTCGCATTGTTCATTGAGTCAAATGGCATAAGATGATCCTACGTTGAGTTTATCGTTGGCATGGACTGACTTGATTGGCGCATTTTCACCATTCATTCGGAGCACCCGAAGCCTCCGCTCCGAATTGTTTCTGTCGCTTGCCTGCTTCTCCGCAATCTCGTCGACCTCTGCCTAAAACATAAGATTTTATTCGCTTGATTAATTCGTCAGCGAGATTCCGTGATCTTGCAATCTCAGATGGAACGATGAATTACTCACCAGGCTCGAATTGAACTGGAGGGTCCGAAGGCTCCGTTCGGGAAGATTAGATCTGACAACAGTAGAGGTCAGGAGGGGCGAGAGCCACACAACTCACGTTTAGAATGACAAAGCCACAGCATGTTTTCTGGATAGAAAAGTGTATATAGGACCACTGACATAGGACTTAATTTTCAAACATCATCATCTCATCTCGAATTCCTTGTGTACCTCAAATAAATCTATCCAAACATGGCAGCAAAATCCCCAGTCATGCTTCTTCTCGGTTTCGGCCCTAACGTTGGGCACCATGTGTCTGATGCCTTTGCTGCAAAAGGCTACATTGTCGCTCGCGCATCTAGAAAGATAAAGGAGGAAGAAAGTACTGCCACCCAGGTCAATATCCCCATCGACTTGTCTGATCCAGAGTCTGTGATTGGAGTATTTTCAAAGCTCAAAGATACACATGGTTTTCCAAGCGTCGTTGTTTATAATGGTACGAGCAGCTTCACTCTCTGAAACTCATACCACATTTATACTGACGGTCAAGCAGCTGGTGCAGGCATTCCACCAAACGATGAGAAGGATCCCCTCTCCGTTCCCCTGGCGAATTTCACTCGAGATCTAAACATCAACACAACCAGCGCTTTTGTCGCAGTACAACAAGCCGCCTTGGGCTTCGCACAACTCTCTCCCACAGCGTCTAAGACATTCATTTTTACCGGAAATATATTAAACACCACGACTATTGCGTCGCTATTGAATTCGGGGGTTGGAAAATCAGCAACAGCGCACATCATCCAGTCTGCAGCCATAGCGTACAAAGATCGAGGATACAAGTATGTAAACCACCCTTTGCTTATGATGTAGTCTGACTGAAACTTTACAGATTCTATTATGCTGATGAACGAAATGGCGACGGCTCACCTGCCTACCACAAAATTGACGGAGCAGCTCATGGGGAGTTGTATACGCATCTTGCGGAGGGGAAGTCGCAGGGCCCTTGGCAGCAGACTTTTGTTAAAGGGGTGGGATACAAACACTTTCCCTCCGCCTAGAGTGGAGAGTGAGACTGAACATTCTTGGGAAGAGGAGCATTATTTCTGGTTGTCAACGTGTCGTAAAGAGATCAAATGCGGGTGCAAGAATTGAAGTGTTGTTCTTGTGGTGGTTGAGCTTTAAGCCTTTCTTCCTTTCGTCAAGACGGAGATCATACGTCATACTATGACTAAGCTGGAGGGATAGACACGATCAGATAAGCCGCAAGCTTTTGGATTACCAATTCATTTCCTGGCTCTTCAACTTGTCCATCATTACAATCAAAGCGTTCTATTAATGCTAAGGAGCTCGTGAGAGATATCTCTAAGCCGTGTCTCATGCGTCAATGCCTATTGTCTAATGTACGTCGATCTCCAGTTGAAGCAAATGAGGTTCTATCACTGTTTGTAGCAGCATGGCGCATCCAGCTACTTTGCCGGAGGACCAGACTAGATTAGAGAGGGCGGTCATGGTCACCAGGGTCTCGGCACCTATCCTTCCTACGCATAGCTCAATACTGACAATCTTACAGGCATGCGATACATGCAAAAAGAAGAAGATACGTTGTGATATATTCCGAGATAGTTGTACCCAATGTATAAAGTCCAATATCCCCTGCACCTTTAGCCCAATCAAGGCGAAGAAGGGCCCAAGGAGATCACCAGGGTAGGTATTGAATCCGCAAACACGTGAAGCAGCAAGACTAATTAGTGATAGATACAAGCATGTGGAAAAGCTTGAGGAGAGACTGAAGAGGATGGAAGCTATGCTGCAGAGCGAAGTGAGGAGTAGGCCCGCTGCAAGCGACGTGGAAGGAGAACAGTCCGACGCGGATCTACCCAGTGACTATATTGGAACTCACCCACGCAGAGCGTCACCAGAATCGCAGCGCATACGGAAGCGTAAACGGAGGAACTCCATCGGGAGCCTTTCTGGCTTGGCCTCAAGCGCCGAGCAGCATATTTCAGTCTCGCCTCACGAACGTACAGCCTCTACTCCTACTACTTTCTTTGGGACATTTTAACTGACCAATTCCAGCACACTTACCCTCGGCGGCCGTTTTACATCACAGACCTTTAGATTGGTCACTCACAGGAGCCTCTCCAGTAACCCTCAGCCGAGAAATCAAGTCACTCCCAGGACGGGATGAAGCCCAACTCCTGATTCAAGAAACTTTCTCAAGCTTCAACTCGGCGTTTCCTATCTTCGACGCTGCAAGTTTCCAGAAAGCCTTCGAGTCGAGCTATGAAAATCATAATCACGATAGCCCGGCCTGGCGGGCATGCCTAAACGTAGCTTTCGCCCTCGCGCATCGCTTCCGCGCTATGAAGACTGGGAACAGCAAAACAGAAGACGTTCACGCCCGTGGCTATCTTCAAAACGCTTTGGCTTTAGTAGGAGAGCTCTCAATGCTCACAAACGAGCTCATGGCTGTGCAAGCACTGCTTGGCATGGCTATCCTGCTGCAAGGAACGCCGAATCCAGAGCCAGGCTCGATTCTGATATCGATAGCAGTAAAACTTGCACAGGGCATGAAGCTCCATCGGCGGGGCGACCAACTTGGGATCGCCACTGCTGAGATGGAACAGAGAAAGCGTGTCTTCTGGCTTGTGTATATCTATGATAAGGATATCAGCATACGTACACATAATCCTCCAGCTCAAGACGACGACGATATGAATGTCGACCTACCTATCGAGACTATCGATTTACACCACGACCGTCTTAACGAGGTCAATTTCTACAATAATCATATAGGAATGTCTATCATTCAAGGACAAATCTACAAGCAACTCTTATCGACACGAGCCCAGAAATCCCAGGATATCGACCGATTGCGCACCGCGAAAGAATTAGTCACTACGCTAGAAGCCTGGAAGCAAAGTATTCCATGTACGCTTCCCATCGAAAAATTCAATAGTACACATGAAGCGCCTAGCTTTTTCATTTTGCTACACAGCGTTATTTTGAGGTTCACCTATTTTCACGCGTTGGATACTGTGCGTCGCCTAGCTCACACAGCCGATCTCGATGCGTTGTGTCTCGTAGAGGCGCGAGAGTCGATGCAGCTTCTCCAGCTACTACCGCAGGGTGACTTTGCTCACGTTTGGCTCCTGCTAGATATCATCATATCAGCTTGCACTCTCATGCTGACACATGCTATTTCTGGTCCAACAACTACACAACATGAGCTAAAACATTTAGAGCTGGTGGAACCTGTGTTCACCTTGCTAAATCTCCTCAAAGATACCTCAAGGGCTCAAGATGTGGCGAAGATGGCAGAGTCCCTCAGAGCTTTAAAGAAAGAAGCAGAGGTGTCTAAAAACGCTGCAGAGAAGGATGTTCGTGTTGATGAGGTGCCTGGAATAGGAGGTAAGAGGATACGATCATTGGAAGAATTTGTTGGGAGAATTCAGGAGCTGAGCTCAAAGAGATGTGCGGAATTTCGAGCAACAGGACTTCGCGGTGAGTGAGGTGGGTTGCGACTTTAGCCTCACTATCAAGCAATACTTTTGCATCTTGAGAACAAGGTATTCGCCGTGCGTACTTCCTGAGGAAGGCTACGACACCTCAAGGCCCGCTAATAAATAGTAACAGTGGCCTTGAATCTCTGGTGCAGAAGCCGTTGAATGGTCGCCAGGTAAGCTCACCTTATTGCTTGCCCTTAGATATCGAATGCTCACCTTCGTGTCACTTTCAGATTAAAAATCTCACCTCCACAGCCCATGCCTTAGCTCTTCGGAAGGGAGCTCAGGTAACTCTGTCTCATCTGGAATTTGCAATTGAAGCAGGCGAGGACTTCGAACGTGATTCAACGGCGCAGGGTCGACAGAAGCTCTGAATGGTTATTTCTAGCAGGATGAAAACATCCAGAAGTATCTCATTTGAGCCGTTCTCTAATAGAAATAGTGTTTTTAGTCTCACGAAAGTCTGCCAGACTTTAAGTATGGATTGTGCCTCGTTTATCTGGGTTCTGTTTGGTGATATTCTCGACCACGGAGGAACGCACGTCGATGATGAATATATAGGCAGGCACTGTGCCATCCCTAATCAATTTTCTGCTTTTAGAAGACTGCGGGTCGCGTAGGTGCCGCACATAGCTTCCCGTGCGTGTTAGGTCTCTCATCCCAATATATATATGAGCCCTCCCCTCCCTGAATAACACCTTTTAAACGAGAGCCCAACCTTTGTTTTGGTTCTAGCTGGCCTCTTGATCATGTGGTCTCCCGGTTTCGGAGGTGATTGTCCAGATTTGATACGATATCAGGCCGCTTACCAAGTCAAATAGAGCTTTACAATCTTGTTGAGAGTGCCGTCTAAGTTTCGGACCGAAGAACACTAACACATTATCAAAGTATTGCACGATACTTGGGGCTCGTTATCAACACCATCGCTCACTGGCCATATAAGTCAATCCCGATCCCGAAAAAGTCGACTTATTGCTAAATAGTCGGTCTGCTAGCGCCCTTCTGATATTTCTTTGCTCCTCCTGTCTCTTCCTGTACGCGTTGCTCCAACTCGTGTATTTTCCGTTTTGCCGCACGTGCGAGACAAGCACTAGTTGCTGGTCAATGAGCAAGTAGATGAAGCCACGGAGCACGGCCACCGCATTATTGATGCGCGAATCGGTGGCCTGGCAGAAGAAGTACAATAGTAGCGTGGCGGCCTCCTCGTCTTTCAGCCTCGTCAAAGGACTTATTTCATCGAGGATGCCGCAAATCAGCATTGTCCTGCCTTTGCCGAGGTCGCCCTTGATCTAGCAGCTGGCTCTGTGTGTCGTCGCGTCATTGCTGGAAGTCGGAATATTCGAGGATCCATTGGTAAGAGTCTCGCAGCAGCCTGCCCTTCGTCTCCTCGATGCGCTTCTTGTCCTCGCGGGGATCTGTTATCCGTAGGTCCTGTATGCAGCTTTGACTTTGTTGTTCGAGTGGATTCTGCTCGTCTTCTTGCAAATAATGATTAGCATGTGGCTAAAGATAAGGCGATTAACTGTTTGTTTACCTGGTAGAGAAAGCTCGATCTCCTTCTTTAACCGTTTGAACGCGTGGGCTTCTCCTTCGTCATAGTTAAGCGGCAAATGAATGCCAAACATGCCTGACAGTGGGTACGCCTTATCTTCTCCGCATGTTGTGTGTCGACTTTCTGCCCACGGTAATCACTCCTCGACACTAAATTGAGACTCCTTCAAGTGCTGAAATTGGAATGCTTGTTATTTCCTTGATATACCACTTAAGAGTTCACTTATCTCCTAGTCGCTTACCATTCTGAGAGAAGAATTCAAGTGAGCGTAGGGCGAGGAGCTCCTGGAGGGTCCAGCCTCGTGTAAACCATTCGCTTTGTCAGAACACAGATTCCTAAGTACACTCGGTAGCTGTATCACTTGCTTTACACTTCAGTGTCGAAACATCCGACAAATAGATGTAGGTGGCATAAGGTATTCTAAGCCAGTCTCAATTATGCATGATTTGTTTTTGTCGCTAAGAGGGAAGCAGAAGAATTAGAAAGTGGATGATAGAATAGAAAGAGAAACAGAACTATAGAACCTAGAATCTACCTTCAATCTGTAGTCAGTGGGTAAAGACGCGGCCGTCAGACTACCATCAATGTGGAACCAGGCCGCGAGTCCAGTGTAATAACCTGACGTGAGATAATCCCCAGGATTTCGGACACGAGGACCACCGGATTGACTATAGTTTTTCAAACTCCAACCATTCCGACAGCAGCCTTCACAAGTCTTATAAAGGCATTCGCAGTTGTCCTTACCAAAGTAATCCCCGCCGTAATTGACCATAATCGTTTCACTAATCTTAATATATCTCGTGGCGATAACCCGCACTATCGATGCTCCAGTTATGACGAACCGGGCATTTATTTTACGAGAATGTCACCGCTAGCAGACGCGCCTGCCATTCCCCGAAATATTTGGTCAAGTTCGCTAGAGTTAATAGCGTATAAAGTTAAGAGGGCTAAAAATCTTACTACGAAGCTGAGTAACGCGACTATCTTCGCTGATATATAGAGCTTGCATAAGCTAGAGGCAATGTCAGTTTAGGAGTATATATTGTGAATTATACGTAGCTAACCGAATTCGTAGCGATTTTAAACATTTCACTTATTGGTACAGACAGACCTCCTAAACTTTTACGCAATAGAGAGAGAGACGGTCAGTTTGCCTCTCCTAAGGTATTTCATTTTTTATAACATTTACTAACTATTTCGGCTTATCGGCGAAATCCCTTCGTCTACGACTGATACAGCTTCCGTGCATTAGGAAGTTAGCTCAGGGTTCTTTCTATTAGCACTTGCATTTCCGGCTTTGATAATTTCAAACTCACATAGAAAGAAGCATTTTCTGGACAATTTCCAGTCTGGACTGGAGGTGGCGCACTTATTTTATCTTATTAGGAAAGGACATAGGATGAAGGGATGGCGGACTGGGTCAGGAGTGCTATTTATACACTTAAACACCTTTGGTTTGATACAAAATCCGCCTTACTTATATATCCCTCTCTTCTTCTTCGCTTGGTTCAACCTGCCGCGTTTGTCTAGGATAAGGTAGATCGTTAGTCAATTGTGGAGGATGCATCGAAGCCGATAGTTCTATTGTTATCGAATCTGCCTTACTTAAAAATTTGAACTAGCTAATATCGTTCACATATTTGGTAAGCGCTTCTCCTTAGCTCCCTCCGTTTCCCGTCGTGTTCTATAATCGACCATATCCTCACTTATCCTTGCTCTAGGACTCTTAAAACACCGGGGGCTGAAATTCCCAGTTTATTCCAATCCTCGCCTCAGTAACGCAGTCAAGTGGAAATCAGCTGCTATTCCCCGAGGAGCTGACATGATGTATGCGTTATCCACCTTAGCCTGGGCTTTACATTTGTCATGACTAAGGTTTTCCAGCAATTGGTCGAATGCCCTTCCACGGTTATTGCCTTCCTCTTACGGAGTTGTTCTGTGATAGTCGAGAAACATGCCTTGTGGAATTCTTCAGTTCCTCTGGATTGCTTGGATAGGTTCCTTTCCTACGGTGGAGAAGGATAGTATAAGTGCTCGTTTCAGGGCTGTATTCCTAGCCCAGAAAGAGAAACGCGATCAAAATCCCGATAGGGCACGAAAATAGGCCTCCTGCCATTAGAACATCACAGGATGCTCTATCTTCACTTTACGCTCCCCTTTTACATTCTTTTTGTGAGCACATGGCCCTATCGGCAAGTGGTGTGTGGATCATAATCGGCGTTCCCGGTTGAGGTGACACTATAAACACATCGTGTATGCAGTTGGTTAAAAGCCTCAGGACGAGGCATTGCTTTAAAGACTAACATACGTGGTCATCGCCGACTACTCCCAGGACAGGATCTGAATGTCCAAAGGACTATCACTACCCTTGACATTTGCACTCGGGATAGCCGTGAGGATCGACCTGGTCATTCTTATTACTCTAAAAAGCATCCGAGAGCCACATGTCTATTTTGACGAAATTCTGTGACAAATGCCATGCTTCTAAAGCAAGTTACTCGACCAAGCCATTTCACGTGACAGACCTCCCTTCCCCCTTTTTTGGGCTCGGCTAATTATCTTTGGTGCCTTCCACGCCCTTATCTTAACATTTGATAGATAACTAGCACGAACAATCAAACAAACACTGCTGCTTCAACCTGCCACTTAGTAGTCCTGAATCAAATAAAGCATTTGATAGATTAACAGTTCATCAGCTTTCCGTGTGGCTATAAAAGCCCCTCATACTCCTATTTGCTGTCGGCAACTTATGTAGCCGTTATGTCAGTCTAGAATGTCTGGTGAACGTCCACCTAAGTACCTGGACTAGTTGGCTCAAGCTTAGTGGGAATCGTAGACTTGGTTTGGCTTGTTTAGACCAGGGGTCGACAGCTATGCTTATTCTCTAAGCGAATATCACCGATAGATCCCCTAGCCTAGCTAGCCAATTATGAGGAATATTGCTCAGGGATCGCTAGTCTCCGTCTTGAACAAATCCACAATTTCAAGGATGATTTGATGTTTATTAAGTTTCTGCACTAAGGAAACTCTACCGACGCATCTGCCGCAACTGAGGAGTGGCTCTCTAGGGTGGTGCAATCATTAAAGGGACTGTATGAGGTAGAATCCCTCCTATCAGGTATGATAATCCAGCCAAGCCTATGAAATACCTGAAGAGAAACGTGTTACCAAGAGAACTGCCTCAAGAGCGGGGCACAGAATTGGTGGAAATATTTCGAAGATGTCCGGAAACCTTGTAGCTGAATTGTCATATAACACGTGCACCCTTCCCCTTTCGACATCGGTTAACCGTGGCTTCACCTTCATACTCCAAATAGAGAATTCCCGGGCTCGTTCCATTACTGCTTCATCGCCGGCGGGCTGTGTAATGATTGCAGCATAATGCATATCGGCCAAATAGGCTAAGTTTTCATGCGGGGTCATTCAACCTAAGTGAGGGAAGTGAGTGGGACTCTATAGCTATACCTAGTAGAGGAATCTTGAAGGCTGACGTATGTTCTCAGCCCGATTAGCCAGTTTATATGCTTGGTCTTTCATTCAGACTCAAGCTTGCTGGCCAAGCCAGATTTGAATATGTAAGATGGTGCAATGCCCCCACGGCCCCCTTGATCAGCTGTTGGTGGTGAGTTGGCGCCAAAAGGAATAATGTAAGTACCATCATCTCCCATTTCTTACTTTTCACGCCTATTTTCTCACAATGCAATCTCAAGAATTATTATTAGCATTCATCTCGTCAGGAGAACAAGCAGTGTCTTTTCCGGCAACCTGTTTACTCCCTTCCGGTCTTGTCATCGCTACTATATTATAGGTTTTATTGATATTTTACAGATCCGTCAAAATATAAAAGTTTAGATGGTGGCAACTATCTCTCTTATTTTTACTACTGATTTCCTCCCTAGCGCTTCTTAGTATAATGTTCTCTAAAGCCTATGGTATTTTAAAGGAATAATTCAATAATAATGACCTACTAATATAGCTACTATTAAGTATCAGAGGTATATCTAGAGTTTTAATGCACACTCTCAAAATTTCAGGTTTTCCGCCCTGTTATAGATCGGACTCTCCTTCCTGTAATATGTCACCCTGTCGGGATATATAGAGTATAAGTAATTACTCTTTTCAATTTCATTTAATACAATGGGATATGATGCTACTTTAGGGGTCCAAGTAATCAAGGACAGTCCTTACCACGAGTTTACGGTATATTACGAATGATATTAGTCACAAGCGGGTAGAAGCTTCTAACTGATAGGAGGTTTTAGATCTAACTTGATAACTTCTTGAATACCTTGCCATGTCTTCCCGGGCCCCTCGAATCTTCCACTTCTTGACCGCTCAATAAATTGAACGCCTTCATGCTCATAATTCCGTTCGACATGGCTGTCCAACTTAGCCAGACTTTTTTGGAGTTCGTGGTAAAGTTACCAATAAACGTAGAATACTATGAAAATCTCGGCAATGTATTAAAGTCAGCCGCAAACCTTTCTAAGAAAATAAGCAAGTATCATGCATTTCAGGATGGCAATAAGCGAAATGCGCTTGTTACAGTCGATATGTTCCTCAAGGTCAATGGCTACAGACCGCAAGAGATGCTACCTGATCAGGACTTTGTCAATGAGGATTTGGCTGCGACCCACAACGCCGTCTATGTCAATAACTGGCCTTTCGATGACCTAGCCGAATTTCATAACCGTATCGCGGCTGCTATTCCATAAAGGAGCGAGGGGTCATTCAGTACCGCCTTGCGTCTGTTGATATTAGGCTAGAGGATTGTAAGCATTCGGGTTTGTGGCTTCCCAACCCAACAAGGGAAAACCTCACTGATATTACGATCTAGAAGTGAAACAAAATGCTATGCTTGTACTGTGGAAATGGGCAAAGAGCCTTTAATGTACATGACCAGTGCCTGAAGATTGCAGATGATGCGTCAAGAATGCCCATCAATACTAAAATGGGACGTGATCCTAAGTCTGCCATGAAGGAGTAGTCCATAATATCCCCTTTAGCCGATCCACAGAAAGTTTCGGTCTTTTGTATGACTTTGGTCATTTTGATATTAGAATCCATCTATTGCTTATGCGAAGAAGGATTTATACACCGTTATCCCTCTTATCTAGGGCGGTTCCATGTGCAATACCAATGAGGAAGAGGGTGACGGTCTCTTCTCGGTATTGGCCTGTCTTGGTAAATATCCAGGAAATCTCGAGTCGAGGGAATCTTGCAGTATATTCTCCAAAGTCCTAGTTAGCGATACTATCAAGGGAAGTCTATGGAAGTTTGTTTGCTATTGATAGGTACGGTGGTATATTTTTATCTCGTACTTTTGGCAGACCGCTGGGCAGAGTCGGAAGGCACACTATGAGGCAAACGAGAAGACAGACCAGGAGGGTTAAAGCTCTATATTGATGGGCTTTTGTTCTCTGAGAGGGAACAAGGAATCTAAGATTCTTTTTTCTGCTCTTGTGGCACTATTTATGATTTTCTTACGTGCCTCTACGAGCATTTACCATGCGCGAAAGCCTTAGTCTCATGGTAAAAGGTCAAGGCATGCTCCCCGGGTCACGCGCAGGGGTTATAACGTTGAATGGTACAGTGCCAGCTTGTAGAGCATACCCAAGCTCCCGAAGAATCATAATCTATGATTCATGAGGATGATCCCAATTGCCAAGCTTGACTTCTCACCGGCTTCCCGCCAGAGTCAAAGGCCACGAAAGTATCAATCGCATGGCGGAAGAATCAGGCGGTAGGGATTGTGCGAATTGTGCGGAGGGCAGTTAAAGAATTGAAAGTCTGGCAAAGCATGGCGACCAAGTCAATATTGAGGTAATGGCTGTGATGACATTCCTGGGCAACTACAGAGAGTTAGGGCGTTTGTAAGATATTAACAAAAGTCGGCACAACATTGCTGGTATTATGCATGAAATTATCACGTAATTACAAGCCACATGTCTCGCTTCAGTTGGTAACACGTTGTGCTTAATTAATGTAAATTAACTGTCCCTCCCCGATTCTCGACCTCTCTCCAATACTCACACTTAGTAAGTGACCTCTAACCACCTAGCATCCTACTTTGTGCTTACACCCAGTGCCTTCAGAACCTCCCGTTGATCAAGCAACTTACACTCCATCTCCTCCCAACAAAATCACACTCAAAACCCCATCTTGGCCCCCCCTCCATCCTCAGCCCATGTTCTGTACTACTCAGTCCACAGGACGAAAGTTGGTTGCCTGTGAATATATCTAAGCAAATGCCCTTTGAATTTATGTGGGTAGGAAACAACGCCTCCGTGATCGCAATGACATCTATGGACAAGCTGATGAACTTGAATGGATTACCAGCTTGTTTCCGTTCATTAAAGAGTTTCAGGATAGTCTCCAAAGTTCCTATTACGCCTCTGTGTGGGACGACAATCTTAACTCTGGTCAGTAGCTGAGTGATCATGGGTCCCATTCTCTTCGAGTACTCTAAAAAGATACTGGGAGAGTCGAATGTGAAAGTCATATCCCAGAACAAACGGTGTGCTTCATTGTAGGTGGTATGGCAGGCTTTAAGGAAGAATATGGAGAGGGGGTGCTTGTTGGTTATATTATAGGTCTTGCTTGCGTCTTGGAGGAGGTAGAAAAAGGGCCATCGGAGTGAGACAGGTCAAAGTGAAGTTGAGAGGCGTGTCGGCGAGAATGTGTTTAAGCTGCTTGGTTGGTGAGAGAATGACTAGGCTCCATATAAAATGTGGTGATGATGAGGAGATGAGGTTATGTGTAAAGTTGAACGGATGAACTAGTGTGATTGAGCTGTGAGTTGTATGTCGAGAAAATCGCAAGCGTATTATGTCGAATTGATTCAGTCATACAAACACCGCAAGAAACTTGAAGTAGTTTGCGAATTGTCAGTTGCAGATTTCTATTATTGTTGCGAAAGGATGGCGAAGTTAGCTGAAAAGGTCGATCGTGAAAGTGTGCTTGTCGAAGGATGTATCACGTGATACTGCTTCGGCGATGTAAACACTGTAAGATGTTTGAAGTAGTTTGTGAGTTGTGAGTTGTGAGACGCAAATTTTAAATTGCGGAGATGTAAATTGTGAATTATTATTGTTCTGAACAGATGGCGCAAGTAAATCTACCTAAAACGGGAAGCGACTTACCCAGCGAGCTAGGCCAGGCTCACAGGACATTTGAAGGTGGGCATACTCACGAGAACAGAAGCTGTTAAGTCCGATACACAATGAAAAGTGATTCCACAGTACCATCACGCTTTCGTCTTGGATTGAAATCATGAAACGCACAAATGAGTAAGCCCCTAGAAGGGAATCAACAATCCAAAAGAAGACTTAGTAGAATAGCAACTGCTCTATACGCACTGGACAGCAACCGAGCTCGTTGAAGTGCTCTACTCATCCTCCGAATAGTCTGGTGGAGCTGTGCTGTAAAAAACCTTCCCCTTCTCATCTAAACTTGCCCCGGCGTTGGAAATAGACACGTTTCCGAACTCCTTTGTCCGCTCGATCTCATCACTCGAGATACCTAACTCATCGCATGGAATCCAGACAATAGGAGTTTTGGCTTTGGTGATAGGATGTAAACTGCCAAGTGTATTCGTCACTCCTAACACCTCAGATTTTCCGGTATCAAGTTGAGGACGGTGGCTTTTCCTGCCAAATGCGCCTTGGTCAAAGCCTAGTTGGGGTGCCCCAACGTCGTATCCCGCTCCTTGATCCCCAAGAACAGTCTCATGGGGATGCTCTACCGCCAAGTGACGTGCTAGAGGTCCGAATCTTCGGTTCAGGTATATATGGTAGAGTGCTGTCAAGGGAATAGATACCACCATTATGATGGTCTGTATTTTGCATACGTGCAATGAATAAGGGCTATACTTCAGGTGAAAATTTGCGGCCAACAGGAGTTCCATAACGTACAAACCCATGAAAGTATGGTTGATCGCACGCAGGTAGGTCAGCCCACCAGTGTCAGGCCGCAGTCGTATAATGTACAAAATAATGTAGCGCTGTGAGATCCACAGTGTAACAAAGGTCATTATGACAAATGGTATAATTAACGGCGCAATGGTGCAATAGACGAGGCCAATGCAGGCAAAATTCGTATATAGTGGGAAAGAGATTCCCCAGCTGACATAGCTTGGTTGTATGCTAGTCTCCCATTTCTGACGTGGGGTTTTGCTACATTTCGGTAGAAGAATCGAGATCAGGCCGGGAATGTTCAAGAGTGACGAAGAGGATGCAGACAAAGCTTGCATGATGAAATAGGATAAGAAGTAACTGGCAGCCATTGGTATTTCATCTGCCAGCCTCAGGGTTAAGCTCCTGACTTCTGTGGCTGAAGACAACAGACCTGTCACACCACCAGGAAAGACGACAAGAAGAACAGATTGAAAGAACAAAAATCCAAAATAGTAGTTCTGTATGGCTAGTTGTCTTGCTCTTCCAGTGGTGCAACCAGAGAATTCTGCAAGCCAGTTGAACATCCATGGAATGACAAGGAAAACCAATGGCAGGATCAGCGCCGGAAGTACAGCAGCTGAAATGGGCAATAATACATTATTGAGAAAGTGAGATCGTTCTTCACCGGACTTTTCCTGACCATTGAAGAGGGTAGGGAGGTTGGCTAGTTTTGCGATCCACGAGATAGGAAATGACCACAGAAGGATTATCGATGAGACACAGCAAACAGCGACTGCCTCCCGCATCCGTCTTGCCCATCCCGATATGTCCAGATTACTCCAAAGTATATCACTTGTTGAGATTTCCATCTCCCGCTCAAGGAAATACAAGCTTGGTTGGGTATAGACTGACCGAGCAGCTGCCGAATCTTCAAATTGGATAAATGCAGATCGTACAAGAGGAAACTTCTCAGTATGCCCTTGGTCACGTTCAATTTCAATATTCAGTCGTGCGAGTTCCGTGCGGAACCAGTTCACTGCATCCACCTTTGGCCCAAAGCATCCAGGCATCCACTGGTGTCGAGAAACGCGAAGTTTCGGCCGATCATTGTCCTTCAAATACTTCTGCCAAGCTGGCTGAAATGGATCTTCTCTGATCCTCTCTTTTCCGGAACCTTTCTTGTGAGCTTTAGAGGCTTGGCGAATGAGCGTAGTCTCAGCAACTTCAAGCTTTCTGAAGATTGCATCCCGTTTAATGATCTTCTTGGACAATTCACCGAAGTCTCGATTGATCTGAACATCTCGAACTCGAAACTCCTGGAAGTGATCTAGAAGAGCCCGCCGTGTAAGTTTTTCCTTTGGAACGCCACATAATAGTATAATTGTCGCTGAACCCTCCAGCATGTGAATAGCAGACCTCAGGTAAGCCTGTCGAAGTCTGACAAAGTTTCGCAACTCAAATGAAAAGACAGAGCAAACGTAGACAATGTCGATGATAGCAACAATGCAGTGTGCCCAGTACCTGTTTGCATGTCTGCTGTCGACGTTGCCCCATGCCAATTTGTTGAGCTCTGTGACTCTTCCTTTATCCTCAGACTGGCCTGCTCCAAAGTAATTGACGGGAAGGAGAATCGGGAGATTAACGAGAGTCATTGGGGCGAATATAAGAAGCATCGTCCGCTGGTATCGCAGGAAAAACAAAGCATCAAGCCCACACTTCTCAATGAGTTCCTGATCTTCAACCTTGAACATATCGGTGAGCCAGTCCCAACAGACACCCGGTGGCTTCGTACGCTGCTTTTGAGGCCCTGAAATGGTCTTAGGACGACTAGACAAGCACTTAGTAAAGGTGTAGCGAGACTGGAAAACGAGGAAAGCGAAAAAAGCAATACATACTATAGTGTAGGGTATTTGTCTTTTAGTCCTACGAATAATGCCATCATCACTACGAAACACAGCCAACAAATGAGAGTTGTTGTTAATAGGGTTTGAATTGGAATCGATTCTGCAAGGCTTCCTTGTGCAGGGACGATGTTGTTTGTACTAGACATGATGGAACCAAAATTATAGGTGACCCAAAAGAGTACGGTAGGTATTTTCATGCAATGCAATGTTGCGATTTTACAGGAGATTCTAGGAGGAAGTCAGAGGAAAGTAAGAGAACGACGCAAGGTCATGTAGATATACTAAAACTCGGAAGCCACGATGGTGTGAACAGGGTAGGAAGGTACGAATTGTGTTGAACTCACACCAACTGGAATGCAGTCGATCGGCTATGCAGAGCGAAGAGCGCTATTTCGATGAGCACCAGGATACTAAGTACCTTGAGGTTGTCTAAGAATTCAAGGCATATTGTTCAGCAAAGACCATAAAAGTACCGTAGGTGCCCGGCAAGTCGATCAGAACTCTGAGGGTAATGGATGAAGGTTGTCTGTTGTGTATTGTGCCAGAAGAAATTCACGAGGGATGTCGAATACTGAATTGCGAGGCCACGGACCTGTATTATATTTTCGGTTGACTAGTCTCCTCGAATAGGAATTGATGGTCGTCTCTCCATCACAGAATCGTCCTATAGGTCGCCTTTGGAGAAATATACACGCGTTCTGTGACGTATGTGAGCATATCAACTATTCGTATCCCCTTCTCAAGTATCCTTCAATCGTCCAAACGCCGACTCGATAGTTACAGTTCCAGTGAAGTCGTCCACAACCTTTCCCTTATCCCACTCCCTTCCTTCTCCGACTTTCGACCACTTTACATCTTCTTCTCGCTTCTCACCCCCCTTCTCCCAATTGAGAATTTCTTCTTCCGTGAAGCCCGCCGCTTTCAGACGATCTGCTCCTTGCTCTTTCCATTTTTGACGATCTCGGAGTGCTTCAAGAGCCTGATCCCAATCATTCTCCTCCTCAGGATCGAGCTGAACATCCATAGTTGGGTCATAATCGGCGGAGAAGCGGGAGTCTATGCCAGCGCCATGAGAGAATGTGCCGCGGCCTCTGGAACGTATCTCAGGAGCGGGTAAGGGGCGAGGCCCAATAATAGTAGAAAGAGGGTCAGAGTCATATTCTTCTTCCTCTACTTGCTTCGCAACAGCATCAGGAGCTTTTCTGTCAGCCACGATAGAACCTTTGCGTGCTTCACGGTGAGTGCGCGGTGATCTTGAGCGTTTACGGCGTGGTGATCTCGAACGATGACGAGTCGATCCTTTGCTGCGACGAGGACGAGGCGATCGTGATCTTGACCTTGAACGAGAATAACGTCGACGCTTTGTATTCTCCCTGTCTCTACCTGTATGCTCTGAGAGAGTATTGTCCTTTTTGTACCGCCTCTCATGATTTTTATGCTCGTCATCGTCATAGTAATGCGCATCGCTTCGGTGACGACGTCTAGCTTCACGGCCTGCTTGTTGTGCTTCTCCGTCTGCGATGAGGTCCTTCTGTCGACTCTTTTCACTCTCCAGGGGTTCCAAGTCGCGTTTTCTCTTCTTATGCACTCTGTGTCTATCTCTCGAACTGGAGCAAGCTCTGCTATGCCGTTTTGGACTGCCAGATCTACTATGATCATCTCGCTCTCGATCTCTCACTCTTTCGCCCCTCTTCGACTCCCTATTTCCCTTAACGCCATTCGTGGATTCATCTTCCTCATTTGATGTGCTCCTGCGAAGTAAATTACTCGAGCTTCCATGGTTGTCTTGAATTCGTCTTCGTTTTGCAGCCCCACCACCTAAGATTGCAGCAATGTCTCCTAATTGCCTCTTGCGTATATCTAAAGGCGCTCGACTACTTCTCTTGGACTGTTCCTCTTGGACCGCGAGTCCTCGTAGTCGCGCTCTTGAGTCTGCTGCTTCTTTTGCAAGTAGAGCGGCGTTGTGAGAATCAGTGTCCTTGATTATGTTTCGCAGAAATCGGGTATTGGGCTTAGGCTTGTTTGCAGGCCTTGAAAATATCAGTGCTCTGCAAAATGCATGTAAATAGCAAGGAGGACTCACTTTGACGGTGAGCTGCTTGACATGGTGAACATACCCTTAAGGTCCTTAGCATCTTGCTCAAGCAGTTTCGCAATGTAATCATCATCGTGGTCGTCGCTCGGCATGTCTGCGGGGGTACCTAGAAAATGCGTCCGCAATATTCATCGATAGTGAGACAGCTGATTGAAGATGTGAGGTCAATGAGGTTGATGATGTATGCGTGTGGGATTTGCCGGTGCTCAAGATTTTGAAGCAGACACGTAAAGATAGATATCAAACGTATCGCATTCCAGGCTGCCTACGTACCTATTGTGTCTCGAGCGTGTGTAACCCAAGTCGGAGATTTCCTTATCAGTTATGCCGACAGGCGGTGTAGCGGCAGAATAATGTAAACAATGCCATCACTCGCGGCAATCAGGATCTATAGTATCTGCGCACTAGCCAAATACAAAACACTAGAATGTGCTCGCCACTTTGAGAGACAGAAAGGCTAGTCAAAGAACAATTCTGTCCAAATATTCCACCACAAATCGCGTCTCACGTTTCACACCATACCCACGCGATTTCAGAACCCCACCGTCACGAAAGCGATAGGCACGAACAAGTCCTGGACAGAATGGCCAAGTCGCACATTCAAATTTTAAAGGAACTACAGGGTTCTCGGAGCCTTCAGGAGTTGTCAATAATTAAATTGAGTGAGCCGACGGCGCCGTTGAATTCCAGATCTGGGGAACGAACTTCAGATGTATCGACAGATGTTCTTGATACCCCGACCCCAGCGAGCCTGGAGGCGGACTTAGCACACTACAAGGTAATCCTGAAGTTTGAGAATAGGAAAGCCTGCTCTAACATACTATAAGGAACTGTTTTCGAAGCTGCGATTCTCCTACCTTGAACAGGTTACCAAAGAAAAATTCATCCGAGCTATTGTTGGTGATCCACCACTGGTTGTCGAACACCAAGAGAATGTTGAACTAGAACAATCACTAGCCCTCTCGAAAGCAGCTCTCAAAGCTAGAAAAACTGAAGTAGAGGAGTTGATAGAGCAGCTTGAAGAGAAGGGGCGTCAGTTGTGTCGAAAATACGAGAATGTGCAGTTGCAAACAGCACAACTGAAAGAGCTTCCGCAACGAATCGAAGAGCTCGAGGCTAGCGTAGAGGACCTGAAAGCAAATCAGGTTGCTGGCTCAAACCCGACGTTGAATATGCCATTGGATAAGACTCTGTCGTTGATTAGTGAGAGGCGGAAAGAGCAAGCGGAACTCGATCGGCAATTGGAGCAACTACAAACAATGGTACCTAGAAAGACCAGAGAGATCGAAAGGTTGAATACAGAGTTGCAGCCACTGGAGGTGAAGAGGTTGGGAACTACAGCATCAGCAAAAGAGGCCAAAAGAAGAAGAGAGGAAGCACTTGGTGGAGTTGGTGACGATCTCGAGGAGCGTGGAAGATGGTGGAGGGGTGTTGAGAGTGGTTTGAAGGGAATGTTGGATGTGGAAGGTTGATTTTATCTACTTATGGGATATGGGCCAAGGAAATACCATGGGGTAGAGGCGTTTGGTGCGCAGTGCTTGGAAGACTTTAAGTCTTCTTGGTTGGGTATGCGAAGGTTCTTTGCATGTTTGAAAGCCGTGATAGAATTCTCCATTATATAGATATTCAGTTCGAGTACAGATTATGATAATGCCCAAACTAAGAATGCATCAAATAATCATTGTGATACAAGTTAGATTATTGTCCGATGTGGACAGGTTTTGTCACAGCCCTGGAACGAAGTTGGCGGGGATAAGGGAATCACGTGCTGTGGCTCAACGGTGTGGCTGCTCGCTTGGTGCGTAGCGCGCTAACGTCAAACGCACCTTCTGAATTTCTCGAAATTCCAGATTCGCGACAAGCAACGACAAACTCGACAACCCAACGGCCAACGAGGTATGTGCCAATATTGCTGCGGTATTGACCTGATTGAAAGTGCATCACTGACATACCGATTCACAGTTCCTAATCCAAGATGAGTACGTTCTGATCGACGACATTGACCTCGAATCAACGAAACTGACAATTCTCGCAGCGAAGGGAACTTCCAGCTTCGGAAAGCGACACAATAAGACGCACACATTGTGCAGACGCTGCGGTCAGTAGTTTCGATTCCCACGAGGTGTATGGAATGTGGAGGAAAGACCTAAAGGAAGACATTTTTGAATTCGGACTGACGAAATGAATTTCAGGACGCCGATCTCTCCATATTCAAAAACACACCTGCTCATCATGCGGATACCCAGCAGCTAAGATTCGGCAATGTACGTTCTCTAGAATTCTCTCCAACAATATAAATATCTAACGCACGAGGTGTGGCTGATGGACAAGAGGCATGGCTAACATAATATCGCAGACAACTGGGGCGAGAAGGCCAAGCGCAGAAAGACCACCGGTACTGGACGTATGCGTCACATGAAGGGTGTTCCACGACGATTCAAGAACGGCTTCCAAACTGGCGTACCAAAAGATGCGAGGGGACCAACCAAGGCCGAATAAATGACACGCACACGGGGAGTTGACTGAATTGGGTCTGGTCGGGAATTGCTCATGACTTCTTGAGAGCTACGGTTACGATAGCGAATTCAATCAATTTGCAAACCAAAAAAGGATGTACAGATGCAGAAATGATATGCTGTGGTATGGGCCTGATTTGGAAGATATGGAAAGCAACATGGGGTTTCTAAAGGAGTTCGGATGTGCCGATAGGCTCTCCTAGAAACCACCAAAAATGACCAGATACTTTTATTGGCCTCTTTCGAAAACTCTCACCCCTCCATCACCTCCCACGAAATACAACAGTTCCTTTTCCTCAATTCGCTTCTGCAGATCGTCATGTTCGCACTGTCCTTCCCCAGTCGTGATCCGAATGACCCCACTAACATCCCTTGCCGTTCCACTATCCAACAGTCTTAAACTCAAGGTAAGATCTGCTTGGTGTGCAATACTCAGAAGAAATGCAGAATGATCCATCTCCAATCGTGTTTGCTGGGCCAATGCCAGGGGTGTATCAGCCGACAGGGTGACGAGCATAGAATGAACTTGCTATATACATGTAAACATATGGTTATATTGCAGCCATCTATTACTTACCTCTCTAAGATCCAACAACATGTTACCCAAATTGACTGCCCCAACTTCATACGTAGCGGTGGCCAACATCAGATCTGGCTGATCAATTACCAACAAGACTTTGCTCTTAGGTCCTGGAGGACTTTGAAGGCTCCTAACAGCATTCAGGATGACACTCGAGACATCTGATAGACTAGGGTTGCCAAGAACGTATTCTGCAGTTGTCCCAGATGTCGCCCTCTGCTTTGGAAGAAAGAGCCCACTCAAACCATCCACAAAAGAAAATCTCTTCTTCGCAGAAAGTTTCTCAAGATCAAGTCCCTGAAGAAAGTACTCAGCCTTAATACCATACATGTTCGCGCCAAGATAAAGAAGGAAGGAAAACGAAACTCAAATGTCAAGGAAATTTTCTCTTGAAAACCTACAATTCTTTTCGCATTCTCCTTCCAGAAGGTGAAGTCTCTCATGAAACTCACCAGCACCACCTTAATGTCCTCATCTGGCGATAAATCTGGACCAGCACTATCGTGAATCAAAGCGCTGTGTAGATACCTCAACACGAGCCAATTCGTGCTTGCACCCAGGACACTGGTTAGCAGCACGAGTGATGCTTCTGATGGCAATTCCAGGTATGGCTCAAGAAGAGACGGGATTTTCGAAGACATCGCTCAAGATCTCAAAAGACGATGATGTTCTTACGACAAGACAAGACAAGAAGTCATGACTCGAAAACCCATACAACATCACGATGGCACGTGACAACCAAAAATATTGTTTCATTTTCCGTTTCCAGCAGAAGGCTCAAGGGTTCGTAGTCGGTGTTCTTTGCTTATTTTTCTATTTCTTTATGTATGTTCGCTACCTTTTCGTGTTTTCTTTCCTGCACCTGCACTTTTAGGTTACCGGAAACTTCGGAGCTTGGTTCTTGGTATCGTCTTATCTGTGTTGTTGAATTGCTGTGCGAACTATTGTTTAGAGTCGTCATACACTCAGGCCTGGCAGACTCATAATTGTTCTTGAGGAGGTTCGACGCCCTATTTCATCTTCTATACGTATAAATTCTCGTTTTTTGTCGACCATGGATAGTCACAGTCAGGCAGTGTCTAAGATCGCTTCTCAGATTGAGAAGTTTTACGAACGGAAGGTACCTTTTCGGATATATCATGGCTCGACCAATAGCACTCGAAAGTCTCAATATGAGCGGAATCGAATGGTTGATACTTCAAAACTATCTCGTGTTTTGAAGGTCGATACCAAGACCAAGACTGCCTTAGTCGAACCCAATGTTCCTATGGATGCTCTCGTTCAAGCAACACTGCAGCATGGACTTGTTCCTCCGGTAGTGATGGAATTTCCTGGGATTACTGTTGGAGGTGGATTTGCTGGTACAGCTGGGGAGAGCAGCTCTTTCCGCTATGGATTATTTGACCGGACAGTCAATTGGATCGAGATGGTTCTTGCTGATGGACAGATTGTGAAAGCATCTAGTAAAGAGCGCTCTGATTTGCTTTACGGGGTTGCTTCATCTTTTGGCACCTTGGGTGTCACGACTCTACTGGAGCTTCAGCTCGTAGATGCTAAGAGCTATGTCAAATTGACTTACTACCCTGTCTCCAGTGTGAAAGAAGCACAGGGAGTCATTGACGAGGTCACAGCGGATACTTCGTTCGACTATTGTGACGGTATCATGTTCTCTCTCAACTCCGGCGTCATCTGCGCAGGCAAAATGACCAACGATATCGAGGGTCTACGAACCCAAGGCTTCACCAGACCAAGCGATCCCTGGTTCTACATCTACGTCCAACGCCTCATGCAGAACGAGAAGAACCAAATTACAGAAGCAATCCCACTAGTCGACTACCTCTTCCGCTACGATCGCGGCGGTTTCTGGGCCGCTAGATACGCATTCACCTATTTCCTCACACCCTTCAACCGCATCACCAGATTCCTCCTAGACTATTTCATGCATACCCGCGTCATCAATCTCGCGCTTCACAAGAGCGGCCTCGCAGAGCAATACATCGTGCAAGACGTCGCTATCCCCAATCCACAGGTCTCAGAGTTCATGTCGTACCTCGACGCCAACTTCAAACAGTACCCCATCTGGCTCTGTCCGCTCAAGCAATCCGGCCGTGGCATAGTATCAACATATAATCCCCATGTCGTCAAAACGAACGACATAATGCCCGACACGTTGCTCAACTTCGGCGTTTGGGGGCGTGGCTCAGCTAATCGCCGGGAGTTCGTATATTGGAACAGGGAATTTGAGAAGAAAGTCCGGGAACTTGGCGGTCAAAAATGTCTTTATGCTCATGCGTATTATACCGAAGAGGAATTTCATGAGATTTACAATCGCAAGCAGTATGATGTGTTGAGGGAGAAGTATCGTGCGGGGTATCTACCGAGTGTGTATGATAAAGTGAAGGTGGATGTTGAGGCTGAGGAGAAGAGGAAGAGAGAGAGTTGGAAGTTGTGGTTGATGGCAGTGTTTTGGGGGATTTGGCCGTTTGCGGGACTTTATGGGGTTTGGAGGGCGTTACTTGGGGGTGATTATTTGTTGCCAAAGGTCCAGAAGAAAGCTACTTAGAATGGGGACCGGAGATAAAAATTGTGGTTTAAGAAAAGGAGTACGAAACAGAGGGGGGACTGTAGATTTTAGTTGTTCTAGATATGAGGAGGCACCAAGAAATTATATCTCGGTCGTCACTATATTGTTGGCAACTATTCAAATTTAGAAAACATAAAGTCAACGAGAAAATTTGCCGACCAGTTGAAACATACCTTACTTATTCTTAGCGACTCGGCATCGCAATCCCACACCAAACTTTACTTTGAAAGCCCCTTCCCACAGTTTCTTCCTCGCCTATTTGCTCTTCAAGCGCGTCACTGATCAGCCCATCAAAAGAAGCTGGCGTTTAGAAAATGAATACTTTTCCTGTGGCAATGTGAAAAGGTCAATCCCGTTTTCATAGGAATGATCTACCATCTCCACAGCCCTCATAGAGAACGCAATGCTTGTTCGAAGTCCCGAATACATGATAGTAAACCATCAATTCAACAGATAAGAGACTTCAACCACGATGAGAAATAGAAGTACCACTTCCCAATACTACTAAATCCAATAAGGATGACCATCATCTCAACATCTAAGATCCAACTCGAAGAAGCAAAACAAAACCTTTACACCTCCCATTATCCACCCTCGTTTACGAGAGTAATTTGACTACCTTTTATATGAGAATTATAAGCACGAAAGACCGTATTACGAATATTAGCCGCTGGCAAGTCGGACATTCCTAAGCATCTCGCAAACCGCAAACTTACATACAAACACCTACGAAATAGCACAACACAGTCACGCCTCCCAAACTTAATTCCCACATGAATCAGCATCTCTATATCCCAAACCCATCTTTCAAGTACCGCTTGCTTCCCTCATGATATCAACATACCATCACCACTCCACCACAAACCACCGCCATCCCCACCCCCTTCCCGCAACAAAACATCACCCACCCACGTATTCCGCATCAGCAAATCGAAAAATCACCACAGATTCACTCCACACTGTCATTTGAAGTTCAGACAAATGCAAATCCAGTTCTCCGAGCACGTAGTTTGAATAAGGACTAACGTGATCGAGGGTACTTACATTCTCTGCTGCTGACGATGATGGATGTCACGCTTTTCCTGTTTTAGTCTAGACCTTCCTCAGAAGCACGAAGCGATCCTTGAAACTCAAAGACCCTTCGGCCTAGTATTATGGTTTGGAAAAGGGGAAGTGAAGTTGGGATTGAGGTCCTGGAAGACGAATGAATCAAGATGTAGCAAAGGTGTCAAGACGGCTTGCTGCAAGACCGACAGACATAGAACACAATGGGAACGGCGCAGAAGAACCGAGCAGAGGCTATAGGGATTCCCTTTTGGGTACTAAATTTACTGAGCTACCATTCTCATCATTCATGGACATTAGATCTAGGATGGGGGGGTTTTATCTCTTCAGATGTGTGTGTATTTTGGAGCTGTTCAACAACCCAGAGATCTGAATCCAAATTTCATCGACTAAGCTCCCAAACTCCGATAATGTCCCATTGCTAAACGCCAGAATATCACGATCGTCAGGAGTAAGCAGCCATTTCTCTGCACCGGTGCTGAGTTTCTCCCCGCGATAACCGCGTGTGAGAGATGCAACGATACATCCGATTGGCGTACGACGAAGTACAGTCTTGCCATTCTCGCGTGGGCGCCCAAACTCCGGGTCTGGAGATCAGGAGTCCAAGACCCAGAAGTGAGAATGCGGGTGAGTGGTGACAATGGAAACAGGTCGATGTTGCAACCGGCAGTATATCATTTCCTCGACACATGATATACGGATGTGGTATGGTGCGCTGATGGCGAGGTTGCAATAACGATCTGCACGTGCGATGCACATGTAACATTCGGACTTGCAGAAATATGTATGCATGAACGCGAACAAGTGCAGTTCCCCAGACGCAGGCTGAGGAAGGAGAAGAATATTTATCCCCAGATTTTTCAATATTCCACTGCGTCTTCCCTGCAGCTAACCGTAATTTAAATCCAATTTCGCTTTCGGCTTTTGATATTGCAAAATGTCCAGATGGGATTTTCTCATGCTACCGGAGGCACGGTGTTCTTCTTTCCCATTAGACTCCATCGAGGTTTCTTCGCGCGCGAAGGTACGATGAGTTGGGAGGTTACCGTGGGAGCCTTCACTGGAGGTGGAGGAGTGTCGTGTAGGGGTGCCTCTCCTAATTTTCTGGTGGTACTTGTGTGCAACCGGTCGAAAATGTCTTTCTCGGCGTACACAGTCGGCTGAGGTCGATAGGATGAGCCACGCTGAGAGCCTGCTGAAGGTCTCTTGGATGCTGACGGGATCTCAAGATGATCGGAGGAGTTTGACGTGGTACTGTTGCCCGAGCTCTCGACTGGTGAGACATCTGAGAGAACGTCAGGAACTAATCCCATGGGATGGCGAGGAAGGTTCACTTACCCTCGCTGTGAACATTTGAGGCTAGCGGAGAGGGACGAATGCTTGAGCCGAGACCAGAGTCATTGTATGAGTGACCTCGGGACTTGTGTCGACGAGATAGCTGCTCCTGTGAGTAATTGTTGCTGGAATCTCGGTCGAACCACTGTGGGTTGTTGCTGTAGCTGTGATAACTAGCATTTCGTGGAAGGATACTGGGTCCCGCGGCGGAATTGGCATAAGAAACTGTGGAGAGTGTGCTTTGAGTCCGACTGATTGTCATCTGACTTCTTCGTTGATGATGTTCCCGGATCTTAGATCGATCTTCGTGCTTCCAAGTAGATGGGGCACCACTCAACGCATCGACAGCAGCGTGAGTCGGTACATGCTTATATGGAACCTTGACGGGTGTAGGGTCTTCCTTTTTCTCAGCGACCTTCGCCTTGTGCTCCTTCGCCGCTTTGCGGCCTTGCTTGATCTTCGAGAAGACTGACATAATTGTTGTTGGTGGTGGAGGGTGAAGGATTTTGGTGTTTGTAGAAAGAGAGATGGCACAAGTCGCACTTCTTATGAGAGTTGTTTGTATATCTGACGATGTGGCGTGTCAGAACCGTTTCCAAGACGGCTCTAGGAACGGATTGGGTAGTAATGACTCTGCTGAATGCTCTTGGAAAAATTTGGAGAAAAGGCGAGGTTTCTAAGAAATCGATCTGGAAAGGTAAGGTTATGTGGAGAAAGGAGCCTTGTTCTAACTGTGGAAGGTGAAGTTTGTAGAACTAGACTGTTGCTAGCGTGGGTTGGCGAGATCGCCGAGACGACGGCGAGCGGGAGCTTCGGACAAAGTGAGAATAGACAATAAGTTGTTGGGAGCTTGCAAGATAGACTGTAATTAGTTCCTCTTAGCAACGACGGTAGCTCAGGAACGGGGCATCGACAGTTGAGTTGAGTCGTCAACCAAGGACTGGCACTATTGATTTCTCAAAGGTGCTAGATGACAAGAACGTCCGGGCAACGATGGTTGACGAGGAGGTAAAGAGCCAGTTTGCTTGGGAGACACGACCAGACGCTCGGGTCTTATGGCTGGAAGAGAAATGGAGAAAATGGAGGGAACGGAGGCAACGGAGGCAATAGAGGCAATAGAGGCAATAGAGGCAATAGAGGCAACGAAGGCAATAGAGGTAACGAAGGCAATGAAGGCAATGGAGGGAATGGAGGGAATGGAGAGAATGGAGGACAGACCGCCAATGGAGGTATGGAGAAGAGGCGTGTGGTTGTGTACTTGTAGGTAGACGGCTTAGTTGTAGAGATGTGTATTTCTTGTGTCCTCTTTTCCAACCACAGACGAGATGCGTTCGGTCGACGGCTGCAAGCTCTCTAGCCGCGAGTGGGGCTCTTGGACACGGCGCTCGGAAGAAGAAAAGGAAAGTCAGAAGCACGGAAACACGGAAACACGGATACAGGAAAGAATTTCGAGAGAATCGAAAGAGGCATCTTTTTGAGGACTAGAGGCTTGGAGGGGGCAGAGCTTGTTCCTCTTGGTCTTGGTGTGTTGCCTCGAGGTTGCATACTTTACGTTGTCTGCTGCATGCAAGGGCAGGCATTTCAGACGGCCCTTTCTCCTCACACTCGGTGGGTGGAAAAATGCTGTAGAGAGGCTCCGAGAGAGAGGGGATTCCCAATTGCCCCCACGTCCGTCTTCTTCTGTGCTTCCTGTGCTTGCTCTGATAAAGTCATGTGCATCGCGCGGGACTGGGACCTCAGGGAATATCAATCGACTGCGAGTTGCCCATCGTACAGTGACGAATCGTTGCTATAGGTATAGCTCCGTGAGGCTATCCCCCATAAGCGCTGTCCCCCCAGAAGGTCTGTATCCTATAAGGTATGTATCCTATAAAGTCTGTATCCTATAAAGTCTGTATCCTATAAAGTCCGTATCCTATAAGGTCTGTATCCCATAAGGTCTGTACCCCCTTAAGGTCTGTACCCAGACCTGACGGAGGTATTGGAACAAGGTGGCCATGGCCCATGGCTCATGGCCCATGTTGCCATGCATCAACAACGAGGCAACACAGCACAGAATCTGTAATCTGAAAATACCGTTCTTGACTCCCCCTGCCCTCCGAGTGCACTGATACACAGATGCACTGATGCACTGATGCACTGATGCACTGGTGCACTGGTGCACTGATGGCACGGTCGTTGTGCCGATCGTCAAATATCTCGGCTATAAAGCACGACACCTCTCGTATTCTATTTCTAGGGGGCCTTGACATCCCTGACTGGCACATTCAAACAACCCGAACTCATGTTCCCGGGAAATTTCAACATAGCCAGCACATTTGACCCAAAAGACAGGCGTATAAATATCCATTTGTTGATCGTGAGGGACCTCGGTGTGCTTGGGAGAAGTACGGAAGCTAAGTCAGGGAGGGCACTACATCATCTGGTACGCTTGTATGATAGCCTCGTTGATGCAACTCGGTGGAATTCCGAACGTCTGCTGGTACTGTGTGGCGATGTGCTAAAGATAACACAAGCTAATGTTGGATGATGGGTGAGGCGTCCAAAAAGTAGTGTACTGTAGGCGATTGTTGGAAATGCAGCTACCCAGAGACGATGGACTTAGTTTTTGATAAGGAATGTTGAACTTGCCATTGGCTTGGAATTCCCTCTGCTAAGAAACCATAGCGAAACCTACTTGACATCACCTAGTCATCTTCACGGCTCGAGTCTTCCTGAAGGGGCATCAAATCATTGAGGCTCGGCCTCCTTCGGACCTCGAGTCCGCAATGTCAAGAGATGACTTACCTGCACAACTTGCTCACCAAATTGTGTCTTACACGTTGAGTGGCTGTTTCCAGATAAGTAGCAAATCGGCTCATGTCCAACCCCCTCATTACCCCATATAAGAAACAGACCAGGGATCCTGTTTGTCGACTGACTGATATGGGATTCAGCTCAGCCCAAGCCGATACTCACGGCTAAAACCCAGTCAACACAGGTCTCGAAGCAAACCACAGTCCTGTTTCGATTTGTTCTGCAGCCTCAATCAATAAAAAGATCACCAACCCTTGCCAGTGCAGCAAAAAGATCGACGTATGATCTACGGAATCCCAAAAAATATCTCCGATCGAAAAAGCTCTTTTCGTCGGAGGTTCGGATGAGCTGTCAGACTAGGAACCCTTATCTTGTTATGTCTCAAAATCTCCAGTCTTGCGAATGCCTTGTTCTACATGTTGTCCCGTCTCATCCCAGACAGGCAGATAAGTACTGTACCTGTTGCCCAGTGGTGCCTCAAAGCTTATCCCAGAATCCATTATGCTAGCGCAACGAATGAGCAACGAAGCCGTACCGAACTTTTGGTATCGTGGAGAGCCACCCTGGTTGCACTTTGAGCACCGGGATAGCCTAGGTGTTCTTCGGCCAATCGTTAGTAATACTAATTCCTGCCCTAGGTATTCATGATCTCGAATGACCAACGGCCTCAACGGTTTGAAATGAATTCCGAAATAGATAATTACCGAAGACATAATCGTACTTTTTGAAGGTCACTTCTGTCCAAGGCATGCGGCACCAGGATGGCTGAGCCTCGTCAGTCATCCGAAGCATCCTGCAGGCCTGGTTTCACAACTGGGCTTTTCTCAGCACAAGATTGTGTAGCCGCATGGGATTCGGAGCACCACTACATTCAGCTCCCAAATTCTTGAGCTTGTGCTCGTCCCAACTGTTGTCATCGTCCCTATATTTCATGCCGTATCCTTCACGGTCCCCAGCATAGAGATCCATACGGCTCGCGGCATTTCCCTCCCATTATCTATCTACGCATTCGCGTGGTGTCAGCCTCCTATGCTGCAAGTTCACCAACTCTGAGCACTGAACCACTAGGCTCAAGCAGCCAAGCTCGAAATCGAGTCTCCAGCGGTAAAGGACAGCATATGCATCGTAGTGTATCTCGATACTCGAACAGTGATTGGACTTGCTGGTATCGATTCGGTGTTGTTCGGAATACTCTATCTTGTTCTCTCCTGTGGGATGGCTGCAAGAAGTGCCACGGAAGCAACAATCCATTTGAGCAACAAGAAGATATTTCCTTTGACCTCCCAGAATTGTAACCCCCACGAGTGTATGTCTCTCCAACTGTCAACTCGTCCTAGGAGAGATAGTTGAATCATCGAATATCCCTGGAAATGTAAGCGGGAACGGCGACCCTCGTTCGGGACCGATAGCTTACGATCGGTTTTGATTGCAGTCTGTCAGAGTAATCGTTGTCCTCCTTCAGAGGATTGCCTTCAGATGCACCCCCTTATCCCCCATATCCCATATCCTGTCATCATCTTCCATTTGGTGAGAGACTTAGATGACGGGAGTGCCTTTGGTAATGTAGGAGTTTTTACGGTGTTGGAGGTCTCTCTAGAGGCTTCTTCTGTCAGAACTTGAGACGACTTGCAAAGGTTGTGATGCTGCCTATGATTCTTAGCCGGAGAGAGGTTGATCTTTGCAAGGAGGCAGTAATTGTCATCGTTTGCCTGCTATACCTTGAAGGTTGGTCTGAAGAAACCATCCAGAGTTTGTCACGGACCACTGCATATCTGAATGATGAAACAAACATCAATCAATACTCTGTCAATCATCAGTAGATGCAATGATGGAAGGAGATACCAGGGAGGATTTTTCTTGCCACCCTATACTTTCATGGTACCAACCATTAGTTCAGGTTGTGTCCATCAATCGCTGGGCAACGAAAAATCATCGAGAGACACCAGGCCAAAGTATATCTCTGCTTGGGCCGTTGCGCCTTCGCCCGTACCCAATTGTTGACTGGTGGTTGGATGACATTTCTTTAGCGTACCAAAGTTTCAAAAGTATGTGGAATTGAGGCTATTCCGAGAAACGCGAACGGCCCGTAGTTCATGTACTCTAGAAATGGTTGACCCCTGAAAGAGTGGCATTTGCTGAATAATAAAATTTAAGCTCAAAGTTCAGAAAAAATCCGAAGCCATTGCTTTGAAACGGATGACGCATTTTCGGTGGGCTGTCTGAGCGGCGCTTATCTGGCCAATGAAGAGTGAGAAGCGGCTCCTATATTTAGGCTGCGAGCAGGTTTGAGCAACACGTGACAGACGGCTATTCGCCTCTTCTTCAGCTTTATCGGTTTCTCAATCCGAAGGAGGGTTTCCTAGTAAAGCTCCTTAGGATCGTACTTCATCATCAAGTGTTGATCGTCTTTTTTGACCCTCTTGTTCCGAGTCACTGGTCCCGAATTAACGGCGTTGTCGGCTTCTCTGGGTGAAGCCGCCGTGTGGAAGCGAGGCTCACCTTTTCGGGTCGCGAGGGCGCATCTTTACCCAACCCAAACCACGTCTGAACAACGATACAGCGTCATAAGCAACAACTCGCGACGTCGACAACGCGCATCCTCCCGCGGACGACGACCTACGATTCTTGGACCTACGATAGATGCTGCCGCAGCGTCCTTGAAGCGCTTGTTGCCACGCGCGTCGATCTCAACAACAATCCAACGCCCGAACCCGGCGCGACCTTGAGCGCAGACTTCGAAAGTGGCGCTCACGGTCATCACACAGAGCCAGGCTCCTCTCTCCTTACAACAACACGCCGACATCGCGAACAGTAGAGCGGAAGAACTAGAAGGGGAGCTACAACCTTTGATGATGGCACAAGTGGTGCCAGAACCCCCGCCCAGCAATAAGAAAAGGGTGAAGGTTTATGAGCTGCGCAACAGCGATTGGTACGATAGAGGAACAGGATATTGTAATGCGGAATTCACCTACGTACGTTGCGATTTCCCCGGCGCAACTCTACTACAGAGGGTTCTTTTTGATAGGAATGTCTCGAAGGCGTATTTGGCGAATGCGTGTAGCTAATGTTGTCGCGTTCATAGGATGAGGTTACCCGCACGGAGGTTCCGAGAGTTTTCGTGCAATCGGAAGACGATCCAGAGCGCATTATATTAGAGACCAGAATTGCCAAAGAGGATACCTTTGCGAAGCAACAAGGTAGAAGTGTGCGCGGGACATCGGCTGAGTGAAAGCTGACGAGGTTGACAGATACCTTGATCGTATGGACGGAACCAACTACCAATGTTGACATGGCCCTTAGTTTTCAGGAAGCGGATGGATGTGCTACAATCTGGTCAGTGCCTGTGATCTGACTGGGGAAGTGCCAGGTTACCCAATGCTAACATGCGTCACCTGTAGGAAGTTCGTCAGCGCCATCCAGAACAAGTTCGTGCCAGTCAATGGATCAGGTAGGCTGATGTCCCATGTCAACCTCACCTTAATTTCCTCTCTAATATTATATTGTTGTAGACGATGTCATAGACGATGAAGTCGTTCTAGATCACCATTATCCCAACACAGTCTCTCTCCCAACACCGTCTCTTGGCAATTTACCTGAAGTCGAGCAAGTAGTCCGGAACTGCAACAACTCCAACAGTGGCCGAGATGCACTCGCAAAGTTCATTCTGTCCGAAGATTATATCAAACAATTAGTACCTTTAGTGGATATGGCCGAGGACATGGAAGATCTAGCGAGTCTGCACAAGCTATGCAATATCATGAAGATCTTCATCTTGCTCAATGATAACTCAATTATGGAACTTGTTGTCCGCGACGACTTGATTCTTGGATCCGTTGGAGCGCTAGAATATGACCCTGATTTTCCAAGTCACAAGGCAAACCATCGACAGTGGCTTAGCAAGGAGGGGAGATATAAGGAGGTCGTGAGGATTGACGATGATGATATTCGGAAAAAAATCCATACAGTCTACCGGTTACAATATCTAAAGGACGTCGTTCTGGCTCGGATCTTGGATGACCCCACCTTCTCCGTTCTCAATAGCCTGATTTTCTTCCAGCAAGTCGACATTCTCCAACACATTCAGACCAATCCACTATTCCTTAAGGACCTGTTTGGGATCTTTGGTGCTCAGGAGACAAATCAAGAGCGCAAGAAAGAAGCTGTGCTTTTTATTCAGCAATGCTGTGCTATAGCAAAGAATCTCCAACCGCCTGGTCGACAAACGTTGTACAGCAATTTCCTGGCCCATGGATTGTTATCCGTAATCACTTTTGCACTTCGACATAGCGATACTGGTGTTCGAGTAGGCGCGACAGATGTCTTGGTCTCGATGATAGACCATGATCCTTCCATGATACGACAAACTATCTTCCGCCAAATCAGCGAAAAACAAACACCTCTAACAGATTCACTAATAGATTTGCTTTTGGTTGAAGTTGACCTTGGCGTTAAAGCTCAAATTGCCGACGCGATCAAGGTCTTGCTTGACCCAGGAACACAAGGCGGTCCCCCTGATGGCTCTAAGATGGGGGGTAGTGATTTCATTCCAGGTCGAAGGGGAATGGTGGATCCACAACAAATCGAATTCGTAAAGGACTTCTACGATGAATCAGCTAAGAAACTTTTCAAGCCTCTTGTTGATCTGAAAGACCGCGAGGATATGAACTTCAGTGTTCATCAGGTGTCGCTGTTCATCTACCTCATTGAGATTCTGTGCTTTTTCGTCCGGCAACACACGCATCACAGCAAGTACTTTGTGCTTTCAGAAAAACTGGGCCATCGAATCGCTCAATTGTTGTCGAGCCCCGAAAAGTACTTGAAATTGAGTATGTATCCAGGCTGAGCTGCCGAACTTTGCTAATATACTTTCTAGCTGCCTTGAAGTTTTTCCGTAATTTGATTGGTCTGCAAGATGAATTCTACAACCAGCAAATGACTCAAGGAAAGCTTTTCGAGCCGATCTTGGACCTTGTGATCGAAACGATGCCCAGAGACAACCTGCTGAACTCAGCCTGCCTTGAGTTCTTTGATTTTATCAGGGTGCAGCAAGTTAAGAGCATAATCAGCCATCTAGTTGAAAATCACCGTTCAAAGATGAAAGAGATAACTTATGTAGACCTGTTCCAAAATTTCATCACTAGATACGATGATTCTGCCGGGTTCGATGCCACTATGGAAGCTTCGTTCTTGGAGACTGAAGGTACCGAGACACCAAAGAGGTCAGACAATGGTCCACGGAGATGGGAAGCGGGAATCAAGGACATTGATGCTTCTGAAGAAGAATACTTCAATACTTCAGATGATGAAGACGATATAGCTAACAAATCAGCCCGATCAGTAAATGGAGCGTCACCACTTTCGAAGCCCCTGGTCGATTATCCTTCGGACGAAGAGAACGAGAATATGGAGACAGATATTACTTCTGGCATCAGCGGTGGCAAGATTCCAGAGGTAGGCGTGTCAAAAGGAGTGGACGCAGAGTCGGCACTTCCAAGTCCACCAGAAAGGCTATCTGAGAAGCGTCGCCGTGAGGAAGACGAAGAAGACGAACTCAACAAATTATCTCACTCCAAACGTCGCAACTCAAGCAGCTCTATGGGCTCCAATGCAAGTAATGTGTTAAGGAGAAAGAAGAGTTTCAGCCCACAGAGTGGTACTGGCTCTGCTAGCAAGCCAAACAAGATTTCGATCAGTCTTTCTACAGCAATAAAGACAGGCGGTGAGGGCGGAGGAGGAGAAAATGGGAGCTGAGACTTCCGGCTTGGCCAGGATATGTCGTTTTCATTAAAAAGAGGTAGTCAAGGACTTGGTCGGTGTCCGGAGTCTACGGATGGACTTTGAAGTTGTTATTACATACGCCCGAATTGCGGCGCTAGCTGGCTAAGGGCAGACATATGAGCGAGCGATGCCATGATGATCTGAGAGGACAGCTTGATGGGAGCGATTGCTTGTTACATCCTTGTATTATATCATGCGGGTGGGCTGGGACATGATTGCGAAGAAGATACCGGTCGTTGTCACAAGACAGCGATTCCAATGACAAAACTTGAACATATTTTTGAGGGTTGGTTATTATAGCCAGAGGAGTGAGTTCCTACTGTTCAAGATCTTGAACAGATACGAGTCTTTCAGCAACGAGTTCTCCGACGCTCTCCAAATGGTCTTACAAAGTTTCACCTGACTCTCCAGCCTCGTCCGCCCCACAGCCTCGTAAGCCACATAATGCAAGGGCCAAAATGCGCTTACATCCTAGCTACCCGTTAGCCGCGGCCGCTTTGTGTCGACCGTGTTCACAATTTCTGATAGCCGTGCCGAAAGTGACAGCTTGCGCCTCGCATCACCACGACTTCAATTACGCACTACTTAATACCCACCTCTCTTCATTCCTCGCCGTGGATATGCATACGTGATAGTCTTATATCAATTGGGATATGCGCGCGGCGCTTTGGTGACAAATGTTCATTTATCAATTGGGTTCTGGTCTTTCTCTTTGCAGCTTTGCGCTTTTTCCCTGAATAAATACGGCAATTGAAGGAGTGTGCGAGTCTGGGGATTAGAGGAAAGATGGTCAATTTTGCGGACATTGTGGTGGGGCTGCCGGAAAGGGTTTATGGGATTATGAAGGAAGCTCCGTCGCATTTGCTCCTTGTGGGATTACTTACTTCGATTGTGGTTATCCTCGCGTCTGTAAGTCTCAAATTGTTCACTCATAGTCCTTCTGCGATACTGATAGGGAAGTTAGATATGGACATTTGTCTTCCTCCTTGCGCCCACGCCGCGAGCTCCGTACCGGTCTGAGAAGAGGTATATTACCACCACAGCTTCTGGCGATGTCACGGATCATAAACTTCTACCTTGCTGGCACGATGACTGGCTTGCACATCGACATGAAGCCGCGACTACGACGACTGAAAAGCATACAGGGACGATTGAGCGGCCGGAAGTCATGATGAGCGTAGTTGTTCCGGCATATAACGAGGAAGAGAGAATGGAAATCATGCTCGAAGAAGCAGTCGCCTTTCTAGACACAGAGTACGGACGGAGTGCGAACGGGAGCACAGATAGTGATAAGGGGAGAGGAATGGGCGGTTACGAAATCCTGATTGTGAATGATGGAAGTTGCGACAAGACTGTTGACGTAGCCCTGGCCTTCTCACGGAAGAACAACCTCCATGATATCCTACGTGTTTGTACATTGAAGGAAAACCGAGGCAAAGGAGGGGCAGTCACTCATGGTTTCAGACATGTACGGGGTCAGTACGCCGTATTCGCCGATGCAGACGGTGCCAGTAAATTTGAGGACCTAAGGAAGCTAGTGAAAGGTTGTCAGGAAGTCGAAGACGGATCTAGCAGAGGAATTGCCGTGGGAAGTAGAGCGCATATGGTCGGTACCGAGGCCGTCGTCAAGGTAAACTTGTCCTGTCCTCTCTTCCTCGAAAGCCAATGCTAACAGACTACACAGAGATCCGCCCTCCGCAACACCTTAATGCACTCCTTCCACCTTCTCCTCCGCCTCCTCACACCCCCCGCCACCTCCCGAATTCGCGACACCCAGTGCGGCTTCAAGCTCTTCTCGCGCGCTGCCCTCCCTCATATCATCCCCTACATGCACGTCGAAGGCTGGATCTTCGACGTCGAGATGCTCATGCTTGCCGAAAGCGCGCCGAGCGGGAATGGCGATAAGGGAGAGGGGATCAAAGTCGCGGAGGTGCAAATTGGGTGGCAGGAGATTGGAGGGAGTAAGCTGAATGTTGTGTGGGATAGTTTGGCGATGGCGTGGGGGTTGGCGATCTTGAGGGCGAGTTGGATGTTGGGGGTTTATCGGAGGCGTTGAAAGGTCCTATTGATCTTGGGAAGACGATCTTCCAGGATTGGCGCTCGAATGGGCTTTCATGTGTAGGTGTATATCATAGCTCAAGCATAGTGAAGGGAACCCCTTTTAGAGGCCAAGAAACGCTTCGTGAACAAGCCGTGGTAAGAACCAAAATTTCTCGCTTTGTTGATGGCCGAGCCCCTTCTCTAAGCGAGTGCTACAACTTAAAGGTACTTTCTAGTGTTCATTGGCCAGTGCTCCATGGTTTGCAGATATCCCTTCTGACAACTCGTACAATAGAACAAAGCAATATCTAAAATAGCTACACCTGGAATGTCTCGCAATAAATCATGTCTCCACATGATCCGCCACTTGATATTCGCTTGTCACGACCGGTTGGGTATTTCAACTGCTGGAGACGGAGCAAACATGCAAAAATATACACGTAGCAAGCTTCCTTGCATCCAGCCAATCTCCTCGGGGCCTTATTCACTGAATTTGTTCATGGTCACTGTTGCATACGATTTCTCAAGAATGATAGTTTCCCATACATTTTACTTCAAAATAATGTATCATTATTGATCCGTCAGACGCTCATGATATTTGCCTTGCACTTTCCACAGCACGCGGAGACTAATGTCAAGCATACGGTGAAGTGTGTAGTGCTAGCACAACAATTAAGCCAATATTCATGACAACAACACTTAAGAACTAGTGACTAGCACCCTTTCATTATCAAATCTAGCCCAGTTGTTGAATTTTTGGTGACCGTCGGATTACAGATCGAATCATCCAACTATGGCTAAAGCTGTCTTATTCAAAGTGTAGTGAATCCCTCGACAAAACGGCGGTGCAAACAGTAAGTTCCTTGCTTTGCTCTGCGCGTTCAATTGTGCTTCTTTTACTTGGGGGTGTTGTTGGATTTCTATAGCTAAGACTTGTGTGGGGGTTGATTTTGGGAAAGGCGTTTTTGAAGGGAGGAGAATTTAGTTAGTTCGCTTTGGGTTATGGAAGATAGATTGACAGGTATGTTTCTAGTATTCGCAAATCATGAGCGACAGTATTTGAAAAATTCCGAGGGTTCTTTTTGGAAGGATAACTTTATCGGGGTGGACTTTTCTCTAAGTTCTCCAGGTCTACTCATCGGTACTCCATTATCGAGTACTCTACATGACAGCACCCTTAGCACCAGCAGCCCACTCCTCATACCCCTCGATCATCTCTAGTGAAATCTGCATCTTCGCCCCTTTGATCGCCTCTAAAAGATCTTGCATCGTCAACTGCAACTCCTTCCCTTCAACTTCACATCTCTCTAAAACAGTATCGCAAGCAACCTGACAGATACCCACCAGCTCAGCACCAGAATGGCCTTCAGTTAAGCGAGCAAGCTCCGTGATATCAACATCATCTGCCATATCCATGTGTCTCTGCTTGACCCTTAAAATCGCCTCACGCCCTGCAAGATCAGGAGGAGGAACATAAAGCAGCTGATCAAACCTTCCGGGACGGATAAGCGCCAAATCCAAATTCTGCGGTTGATTGGTCGCCGCAAGGACAGTGACACCCTTCAGCGTCTCAATCCCATCCATCTCATTCAACAAAGTCGTCAGAACATTAACACCGCTATTCCTTCCTTCTCGCTTACTGCCAATACTCTCAATCTCATCGAAGAAGATGACACTAGGGCTTGCAGCTCTGGCGCGAGCGAATATGTCGCGGACGGCGCGTTCAGATTCGCCGACGTACATGTTGAGGAGTTCCGCGCCTTTGACGGCAAAGAAGTTGAAGCCGGATTCGGTGGCCATGGCTTGAGCAGAGAGGGTTTTGGAACAGCCTGGGGGGCCGTAGAGAAGGAGGCCTTTTTTGGCGGTGGCGCCTAAGCGTTTCATGCGCTCTGGGTACTAGGAGTACATTAGCATGTCTTTAAGATAAGAAGCCAGTGGCAGTTTACCAATAGAGGGGTTTCCACAGCTCGACGAAGTGCTTTCTTGACGCTCTCCTGACCTCCGATTTCATCCCATCGTACACTTGGTGGCCTTAAAGTTACATCATGCATAGCTGTTGGTCTCACTAACAACAGGGCTTCCTCGATGTCTTCTTCTGTCAAAAATTCTGAATTTTCAGGAACCTCACCGTCCGCCTTACTATCAGCCTTTTCTGCAGCAAGCTCACCAGCTGTGTCCATCAACGTGACTAGATCGTCCGCTGTATACGCGTGCGTCCGATCACCAATCCGAGAAAGGACCTCATCATGCCTCTCTGGATCTATTGGTAGGCCGAGAGACTTGAGTATTGCTTTTCGTGCTGGGGTATCAGGAACTGCTAGTGAAACATCGGTCTTGAACCGGCCTCTCTTTCTAAGTGAAGTCGGTATCTTCCCAATTTCTAGAGTAGCAGCAATCACCAGAATTCGAGGTAATGTTTCCGAATGCCCATCAACCAGATTGTCCAATTCAGCATTCAAAATTGCAGTCACATCTTCTGCAACTGAGTCCTCCTTCGAAACCATCGTTTCGAGATCATCAAGGATGATTATGGCAGGTTGACTCAGCTTAGCATCTTTGAACGTGCTTCGGATAGCTGGTACTTTAGTTGCTCGATCAATCCGGAACACTTTGCCCCAGCCAGTAGCGACAAGCTTTTGAATCACAAATGTTTTGCCTGTGCCATGCCCGCCATGTAGCAGAACGGCACATGATCTTTGAACGAAAGGGAATTTGAGCTGGCGATCGAAGTTGCTAAGAAATCGATTGAGCTTTTTCAAGGATTGGTCAATGCCAGCAATGTTGACAACTTCAAGCTTGGGCCGAGAGCCATTGACTTGCGCCTCATTGGCTGTATCGGACTTAGTCGAGATGCTCACTAGAGATATTTCTTGGTATCGCGCTTGGCCAAGTGGATTATCATTGACAAGATCTACAGCAAACGTCCTTTTGGACCCTCTGCAAGCAACATCTTTGAATATTATTCCCACGAAGATAATGTCGGCACGGACTATAAGGCCACAAAATCAGTTCAGCACTAACCGAAATAGTTGATCACAAGCCCATTTCTTATTAACTAGCACGCTTACAAAACGAAGAACGCACAAGGAAATTTATGTCGTATCAAGTATCTTTCAAGCGCTAGAAGCACCCTACAAATAAATCAAAAACCAACGATTATATTTGCGATTTTAGTAATAAAAGCATTAAGGAAATACAAGCTAGTAAAATTTGCGGATTTAGCTATAAAATAGGACTCGAATGTGGAGTTTTCCACGGAGATCCACAATGTCAACCGCCGAAAAGACGTTTTTCTGCAATAGTTGGGCAAATCGTTTTGATATTAGAAATTGTACTCACAAAGGCTCTCTCTCAACGGCCAATCCCAAGCACCCTTCTCTTCCTCCTTCAATTCTGAAGCAGAATCATCCGAAGTGATATCTCTCAACACAACAGATTCTGACATCTGCAGCGCCCCAGCAGCAGAAATCCTCAAGTCATCACTCAACTTAAATCCACAAACTTCCTGAAAAGTCCTTGAGATCTGCGCCGCCTTCTTACCTAAAGACTTCTCAGCCGTAGGCCAAGCAATAGCTTCTCTCTTCTGATCTGGGGTCTCGGCTGTCTTCCATATAAAACATGGTTGTCCAGCTTCCAACTTTAAGTCAAAGAGCGCTTCTTTGGAGAGATGTACTCGTGACAGGCCTTTCTGATCTGCTCGTTCTTGTGAACTTTGGAAAGGTCGGATTTTGACCTCCAAGGTCTTCGTATTCGACATATTCGAAAGTTGTGTTTGTTGTCAAGTTGCATGGTTTTGTGTTGCCTTTCTAGTTTAGTCGCCAAAAAATAAATTTCGGGTCCCAATGGCTTCTTCGCTAAAGTTCCACCCGAACTTTTAAAGCTGCGAGGACCGGGACATCAACAACCTTCCCCTCCAATGTACCGAACGACTGCACGGCATTGATGCTTCTGACGCGCTCGCTCCCACCGCAATTCCTACTGCCAGCATGGAGCCCGCAACGACTTGCGGCTGCGCTGCAGACGCGGACGCGGATGTTTGAATGCGAACGACGTAGAGCGTCGAGCGCGAGTAGGAAACACAGAGGCAATGTACCTACCTGGGGTAGAGTTTCTCTCCAGAATCCAGAGGGAGCTGCGAAGAGAGCAGGAGAGAAGGAGAGGTTCAATCAGACTTCGGAGAGAATAATTGAAACTTCAATACCGCCCCCTCAGCAATCGAGCGACGTCCACCCAGAGCCAAGTCTCTCCTCGCTCTTCGAAGAGCTGTTTCCCGAAGAGAAGCGCGCAAGAACAAGAGATGTGGTTCAGAAGGCAAAGAAGGCAGCTCGAAAGCCACCAAAATTCAATTGGAAGGACGAGACGGCGAAGGAGGAAGTTCCACGACAGGATACCCTCACGAATGACACTCACAGCAAAGCCAGACGGGATGCCAAAACCGCACCTACGTTGACACCAGAGCAACCTACGAGTCCTCCCCTAGACCTAGAAGCACGAAAGCGATTACCCAGCGTCCTAGTCCTCAACTGCGCCTTGAGCTCCTTAGAAGAAAGTGATTTCTTCCGCCTTGGCCCAAAAGGCGAGCATATAGAAGGCTGGACAAGCGGTATCCTCAAAGGTGATTCCCCTATCTATAAAATCTACATATCCCTAATCTCCCCCAGTCATTCCCGGCCGCGACAACCAAACCCTCCAAAGCCTTGACCACTACTTCATCCTCTTCACCGACGAAGCGCACGCCCGCGCCTTCATGGATAACATCTTCAAGCTGCATCGTATCGCGCGGATGTCCTTAGCCCATGGGCAGAAATTCGGTCTGCAAGGCCTCCCCTTACCACCCGAACTCTTGAGAAACGGACAGGACGTAACGAATGTCATCAAGGGATTCTCACTCGTGCCTCCGCATTCGAAGCTCTGGCTGCGCATTATCAATAAGCCATACACCAAGGCAGTTCAGCGAATGCTTGAAGCCAATGGACCAGCACCGATCAAGAATATGAAGCAAGCTGCAGAGAATACGGTGTTATTTTACCCAGATGACGGTAATATCTCGATTGGGATGCTGAAGAGGGCTATCATGGATGATGGACGAAGCAGGAACTTGCATTGGAAACTGGCAGATGAAATCATGCCTCTGACTAAGAAGAGTGAAGAGGATATCTTAAATGAAGAGGTTGGTATCACGCCAAAGGGCTTTCAGAGACCCGAGAGATATCTGATATCTTTCAAAGGTCGTACGGAAGCTCGAAGGTTTGCTCGAGAATGGCATCGTCGCCAATTTCCAGATACCACAAATAGTAGACGGGATGTAGAACTACCTATAGTCAACGCAGAAATATTATGGTAATTTCAAATTGAGCCTCCTCGCAGATATGTTATTCCATGTAAGCTATAAGCCTACTATTTCTCCACGATCCGTTTCTCCACGTCAAATGTAGTGATCGGCGAAAAGACTGTATGCCTTGGAATTTGTAATACCATGTGGAATATGACCTGACTCCGCCCAAAAGCTGCTCTTAAACAAACATACCGAAAAAGCGAACCGCTCCATTTGCGCACACGTCCATAAATTATTTAGCAGCACTTTCCACCCAGTCCACTTCCGCTACCCTGTGCTCCGACGTCCACGCCTTGAGATGCTGCCTGATCTGTTTTCGCCGTGTCGATAATCCGCTTCTTGATATCCGCCGCCAAGCTGTAGAACGCCTTCTCGACATTGATGTTACTCTTTGCTGATACCTCGAGGAACGGGATGCCGAGCTCGTCTGCTAGCTGTTGACCTCGCTCTGTGGAGACTACACGCTTGTCTTCCCAATCACATTTATTGCCGATCAAGATTTTGTTGACACCTTCTGTTGCATGCTGCTCAACATTTGAGAACCAAGTCCGGATATCTAAGGATAGTCAGTGTAAGAGCTCAACGGCGGCATCGTTTGACATACTGTTGAATGAACGCTCGTCCGTAACATCGTAGACCAGTAATATACCCATAGCACCTCTGTAATATGCAGTCGTGATGGTTCTAAATCTCTCCTGTCCAGCAGTATCCCATATCTGCAGCTTCACTCTCTTCCCATCCAACTCGATGGTCCTAATCTTGAAGTCGATACCGATAGTAGTGATGAACGACGGTGTGAACGAGTCCTCAGAGAACCGCAGGAGACAGCATGATTTGCCTACTCCGGAATCGCCGATTAGGAGGAGCTTGATCTATTGGAGTTATGTTAGCTACTATTCTTGCGGATGAAGCATACGCAATTCGCGCAACAGGCTGCTCACCAAGAAGTCATAGTTGCGCGACCCGGCCATTGTCGAGGAGATTCGACCGCGCGAGATTTTTGGAGAGGCGACTTTGTAGAAGCTCTATGAGTTGCGCGATGTGATGAGGACTGGAGATGGTTGTCGTGGGGTGTAGATGCGGGTCGTCAGGGTCGTTGCTCGGGGCACGTTTAGATTGGGGCGGAGTTGGAAGTTGATGAGGTCGCGGTTACTTCGGCGGAAGAGAGAGAGATCGTCGACAATGTCTTTGTGTATATCTGGCCGGAAAGCAGGGGCGCAAGGATGCGTGATGGTCGTATCGTGAATTACTTTCAGTACCTGCAGGTATGAAGGTGGCACTTGGAGATGGTTGTCATTAGCGCCTCGGTGTGCTCACCAAAGCAGGCAGGCACGGTTATCCAGAGAAAACTTTGGTGAACTAAACCAGGAGGTTCCAGGTGGAAATTAATTTAATCTTGCAAGTTGAATTTATTGAATACATGATGGGATCATTGCTAGTCACAAGTAAATCAATCTTTTGGCTGGTTAAGTAGGTGTCAATATCACAATATCTCGGTACCGTTGAGGGTAGACAGGTCACAGAAAGTGATATAAGCACCAAAACAGCAATTTTGTGGAAATATTTTTTTCTTATTTCTTTTCTATACGAGCCACTTAGAATAGCCCCATCTAATCCTTTCAAGTGTCTTGAGTTGCTGCGATATCCCATTATTGACATTGCAAAGATCCCCAACATCCTCAAGGAACTCCCTCTCAATATCACCCGGGAACATCTTGCTCGCTCGTTGCCTTAACACATGAACCTCGCATAGCAGCAAGCCATGATCCTTATAAGACAAGATGTTGTTTTGTGTCGGCGTTGCCAGCGTAAGAATACGGTCGATATTCCTCAGAACTCGAATAGTCTGTCCTGCTTTCCGGCCATGTCTGATTCCACTTCTACTACTAAGGGCACCGCCCAGGTAGCGGACCACTGCAAAGCAGACCAAGACGCCTGGAGTCAAACCCACGAAGCCAAATACTAACTCCTGGCTTTTCAGTAATGAGTCTATGCCGCTCATGGCCACTTGAACATCGACTTTCGTCTTTTGGACTTGGATGAGAAGCGTTCGGATGAGATCTCCACGGACTGTGCCCATCAAGGGTTGCCTCAGATCCTTCTCGTATGCCCGTAAGACTGGAGTGAGGTCGCCCTCGTTGACTTTTGTCCTGATTTCCAAGATTTGGGCATCGCTCAAGGGTCCACTGCTATTTGTTGCTGATTGCGGGTTGTCAATTGCAAAGTCAATGACCATGCGTTCAAGACTTTCTCTGTCGCCTTTCAAGCTTTCTTTGCTCATAATGGCAATTGCACTATCTTTGTCATGTCTTATTGTACCGACGACTTTCTTCGTTGGTTCAACAATCCAGTTGAACCAAAAGTCTTGTACTGTGATCCCCAGATCTCTAATCCAGGTAATGATCTCGGCTTTTCGATTTACCAGGATTCGAAGGATTGTGGTCGAAGAAAGAACCAGCAGCCCAGCAGGTAACCAGTATCGAATCAGCCTTGATGGTCTCCCATACTTCCCAATAAGCTTTTGAGACGTAGAGATGTGATTTGGGACATGGTTCTGAAGAATATGTTGAAGTCGTCGAGACAGTTTCGCAGGCCTAGAAGCTTCATTCTCGCCAAGCCCACGAGAGGAGATCTCTTCATCATTTTCGACACTAGCAAAGACCGTATCTTCAAAGTCCGCAACTCCAGTTTCCAGCATCGTGATGTTTTGTAGGACCGTATCCATGAGAGCAATACTCTTCTCCACAACCATCTTCCACTCTTGGCTATCGTTATCATCGGACTTAGCAAGTTCATTTGTCTCGTCATCAATGCCGAATCCTAGCCCTTCGTCCATAAGCACTCCCAGTCCACTTGCGCCCATTTCCCGTAACCGTCTCAACCGTGATTGATTATGCCTGGCTTGGGTCCGACACAGAGCGATCGGCGAGAGCACACGTCTTTGTATATCAGCCACCGACCGTTCCCTCACACTCTCCCTCACCAGCCCATAAAACTGCCTCCACTGCTCCATCAAACTACTCCCAAGATCCCTCGCACTAATCGAATCCTCGGGATTCCGCCTCACATGCGCAAACCTCGCTCTCGTGTCTTGGTATATATCCTTCGTCCAAGCCAGCAGCCGCAATGGCGACGTCTGGATAGTGTATAAACTCGAATATGGATATGATCCGAGAACCTCATCCCAGTACCATATATCGTCATTTAAAGGTATGGTTTGCTCCAGCAATGTATTCAGTAGCAGGCCGTAAGTTTGCACTGTAGCTTTGCTGATTAGTAGCCATTCCAATTGACTTTCATATGCGCTTGTATGTTGTTCCATGTCTCGTGTGCAAAGTTCGGAGAAGGCTGCCCGCTGAAGGTATGTGGAAATGCGCCATGATGGCAGGAGAGGGCTCGAAGAAGACGTAGTCGACAAAGCCTTGATTATATTCTGCAGCTCGACAATTCTCGTGGTCGACAGAACGTCATGGCTTTCTGTTACGAAGTCGTCATGATGTGTTAACCGTGGGACCAATTGAACGCGATCGAGTTGGCTGTCGACGCGACGAACTTGGCTATGGCACTGGTTAGAATAGTGATATATGATAGGGGCGAGATCTTTACTCTGCAACAATTGACATCACGCTGCTAACAACATTGGAATTTTGTGGTGTGCTGAGGTGGGGAGGAAAAGTTAGTGGCTAGAGTGGTAAAGTCAAGTTTTACTTCAAACAAGAAAAAAGGAGCACTTAAAAGACGTCACATGGCCAAGATTTCGAAAATTGGTCAAACTAGTATGAATCCTTTATTTTCGGGCTGTATGTTATTCTCACTACTGTTCCTATATGATTTCGTTATTGATGCTTGCCAATGTACTCAGTTGTGCGAGCAAATAATCGAGCTGCCCAGTGGCTCAGATTATGTCTATCTTCTATTTACACAATATTTACATTCATATCTTACATTTTGCTGAGCTGTGTACAATTCTAGCCTGCAGCTACCTTCAGCACTCTAGATCTCGTGGACGTTTCATCAGCCATTTCATCGATAGAAGGCGAATCAACCTGTAACAGTACTTCATCGTCTTCCCAGAGCTGTCTTGAAGACTCTAAACCTCCGACAGCATCTAATGTTGGATCACCAACCGTTGCCTTTCCTGTTGCAATACTTACCTGCTTTTCCGCAATTAGCGCCGAGTTTATAATCTTAAAAGTCATCTCTTGGACGTGTCGTTTTTCTTGTACTTGCTCTTGTCTCAAGCTCTTGACCTGCGAGATGAGACGACCCAGAGTATCCCGAAATAGACCCAACTCTGGCGAAAGAGTCCTGCCAGTGTGCTGTTTTTCGAAATCGTGCCTAGCAGTCTTCAATGACAGATAAAACTTCGTATCCGGAAAGTAATCTGCTTGAGACAGCTTATTCATCACCCAGACAATCCCTTGGCGACTTCGAAGTCCAATGTATGCTTCCGTGAGGACGGTGAGGGTTGGTTGCTTTATGGCAGCTCCCAAGAACCCTGGTCGATTAGACATTGTGGACCAGAAATCGAGAGCCCCTTCATAATTATTCTGCTTGCAAAGCATACTCATAGTGTGCGTGAGTATCGATTGGCAGACACAGATTCCTGCTGTTTCAAGTGAAGCCATGGTGGCTGCAATTGATTCCTTGCTTTGGCCGCCAGAGGATATTTGATAAATCAAAAGATGTGCTACTGCAAACTCAAATGATTCTCCGCGATCGCGTGCAACCATGATCATGCCCAGAGCTTTCTCGGCATCGCCAATCTCAATATGTGCTTTCACAGCAGTAGTGAGATGCTGCGGTGAGAGCGGAATGCGAGCCTGGCATGCTGCATCATAGATTCGCAACGTCGCTTCTGGATCTCCCTTTCCCAGGGCAGTGTTCATAGCTCGAAACACTCCTTGTGTATTCCACAGATGCTTTTCTCTCCCAAGTTCCTTCAAAATTACCATCCTTTTATCATACTCTTCTGGCGTTGGATTTCCTTTCTGTGCAATTTGACCTAAGTACTCCAAGGTCCGTTGGTTGACAAATTCTTTTGATCCTCCACACTGATCGCAAATCGACTTGTAAAAGAGATATGCCTCGTGAAAGGAGAAATTCCATGTTGTATAGCAATGATGAAGGATTGTGTTGATTGATACAACGTTTGTCGGGCAACCTGCTGATTCTGCAAACCCAAGCCATCGGACTAAAGAGTCCAGTTCTCTTGCTGCAGCATATACATGAATCATATGGTTAGAGATGAAAGGTGTTAATTCCAAGAGGTTTGGACCCATGTAATGATGGATAAAGTTCTCTGACTCGGAGACGGAATGCGACTTTGCGTAGAGTTTGAAAATGGGGAGAAACATCCTCGAAAAATCCTTTTTGTCTTTGGGGTTATAAGCCAGATTAAGGCCTTCCCTAACCCCTTTCCAGTCTTTGCGCCTGGCCTTTGCCAAGGCAAATTCACCATAGAGACGAACGTCTCGAGCACCAGGTTTGTGAAATTTCAAAAGACGCTCGCGATACGATATAGCTAGGTCCTCATCGTGGGATTCAATGCAATAGCGAATGATGGTAATATAGCCCGCCTCCGGGTGATTAGCATTACGCACAAGCGGCTCTATTCGTTCGAACAGGTCAATTGTCTTTTGGAGGTCTCGCGTAGATCGCCATTGGTGCCCGATAACTTTGAGAATAGGCGTTGTGGAAGAATCGAATCCTCCTGATTTGGCCATTGTGTCTCCGATACGCAAAACGAACTCGGCATCCGTTATCGAGCTACGAATTGCTGATTCAACGACACGTCTCACAATGTTTGATAATGAGACCTTTTCTGGAATCAGGTTTGCGTGAAATCTTTTGAAGAGTTTGAACGCCTTTTTATGTTGGCCCATCTCATGAGCGGCTATGATAAGTTGCTCTATCTCTTTTGGTGAGTGCTTGCCTTTGGAGTAGCGATCGATGCGGAAGTAGATGTCATGAGCAAGGCGATGCAGATTGAGACCAAACGCTTTCTCCATCAGTTTTTGGCCTTGGGAGATGACTAAATCTAAATTCCAACGCGCCGCATCCACGTCACTATCTTCTGTGTATTTCATTAGATAGATAGAGCAGGCTTTTTCTATCGATGCAACTGGCGATTGTTTATTTGCCACCTGGCTTTGAACTTTGTCGAGTAACTGTCCAATGATCAAGTGCGGAGAGAAATGTTGAAAGTATGCTTCGTCGATTGCATGTGAATGTTTCAAGACGATATCCATGATTTGGTGCGCGTAGTCGATTTTGCCATATCCTACACAAGCCTTCGAAAGAAGTGATGCGGCTTGAAGCAACTGTGGATCTAAGCCGGATTTTGGTACTTCAACCCCTTCTTGAAAAGCTTCCAATAACCGCAACGCTGCAGCATCGATATCTATAGAGTCTTGACTAGACTCAAGAAGTCTAGTAACATCCGAAGCAAGTCTGAGTTGTCGATTGATGTCATGTGCCTTTTTTGGAGCTTTAGTGGCTCTCTTATATTGCAGACCCGAATCCAATATTGTGGCCTGCGAAGTTGCCCGTATGCTGGTTCTGTAGTCTAATGGTATAGACTGCGATTGCTTCAGTGTTCGTGGTTGAGAGAATCCGGCCATGGCTGTGACTGTTGCTGGCTTGTGATCTTTTGATAAAACCGTATGCTCGACGTTTGAAGATAGTACCTCGGACCTTGATTGCCTGGAGCTGTTCTCGGAGGTTTCTGTGTGTTTCTGGAAGGTGTTTGCCATCAACTCGTTTGTCTCCCTCGTCAATCGCCTCAAGGCTGCATCGGTCGTCAAAAGTATGCTTTCTTCCACGCCAATTGTTTGGTCTTGGGCAACGAAATCAAGCCTCCTGCCAGCACTGTGATAATTCTTCGCGCATTTAATTCTCTGAGCATTGTCATGAACCTCCCGAGCAGCATGCAGACGGCGCCTACGGTCTTCCGTCAACATTCCAGCACTGAAGGCGACTGTACAGGATGTTCCCATGGCAAGATGTCGTAGAGTTCGAAGTGCACCTTTCGAAGGCACAGGGATATTCGAAGGCATTCTGGTGGTCTCATGGTTATCTTGAGGGTTCAGTATTCGTAGCGGACCCTCGCATCAGGGCGAATTATGACGACAAGAGCGAGTTGGCAGGATTTGTTTGCTCAATTGTGGTCGAAGATCAAATATCGAATGATGCGCCAAAAGCCGTCCTGCATTACATAAGCCGACTAAATTACATTCATCGGCCGATTATCGGGATCAACAGGCGAGCCTCACTTTGGCGCAGTCTATATATAACGTACTCAATATACTATTACGACTATTGTCAATTTCAAGATATCAATATAGTCTCCCATTGTGTGAATACACTTCTCATTTGAACAGTCAGATTTCAGCATATTTTCAAGCTTGTATGCACCAAACTTTCGAGTCTTCTGGCTGTGTTCAATTCACGAATACATACAACCTCCGATGCAAGCCAAGGTTCATGAAAGTGAAGATCTATGTTCTATATCCGCATGCTATGTGTGCACAAAACGCCGCCCATATGCTTTTGATGTACATTATCGATACAACCTAAGCTTCCTAATCCCAACCAAGCATTCTCTAAGTGCACGCCATAATCCTAAATTCATACAAGTTCTTCCTGCTCACCTGCTGCAGAATAAAGGTCTAGTTGGCGTAAGATCGATTGATATAAGAACAGCATACAGCCGCTCTGAACACTCGTCCATACAAATCTTGGACCTACACCACGAAAGCCTCCTGCGAGTCCCTCTGTCTTATAGAGAAGTTTTAAGCCAGTGAGAACGGATGAGGTATCTAAATTACATGCGCCTGGTCGAGGTGTATGTGTCGATGGCGACGAAGTTGATATTTTTCTGATCTGGTTTGGTATTGCCGCCTTCACCGTAATACGCCCCTGAGTATTGGTTTGTTGATGTGCAGGAGTTTGCTTTTTGATTACTGGATCTGCATGGTTGACTTGTGTCTGTATCCTCGTCTTGACAACATCGAGTGGACAAGTAATGACCCCTGCGAGCCCTCCAGCTGCGGCACCTGTGCATAATTCCAATGGCAACCCAATATCTCTGCTGCCCTTCCATTTACGAGCCCACGTTTGCGCCTGTTCGTAAAATGTGAATTGTAGCGCTGAAAAGGGAAGATCTCTGAAAATTGTAGCCTTGTAGCCATAGAACAGGGCTGGGAACCCTTCTTGCCGATATATCGTCCGTGCTGCATGAGAAAACCCTTTATAGTTGTATCCGGAGTTAAAGTATGGATTGTTGTATCGCCCTTGAAGTTGTAGTCTAGTTTTAAGTACCTCGGATGGAACATAGATGAACGAAGCTGCGAAATCTGCGACGAATCCTGCCATTGAATAAGTAAATATGCAACATTCACTTTGCGAGAATCTAATTACCACTTGTGAGATATGCAAGCTGAGGGTTGACACCATAGTCAATCATGTGCCTCTTGCTGTATTCGTATGTGCCGAAGAAAATTATAGTCCCAGGAAATGACCCAAGAAGTGCTGGTAGCCATCCTCCGTACAATCCTCGCCGTATACCTTCCTGGCGAAGTATCATTGAATATGAAGATGCCATGGTAGTATATTTTGGCGGAACTCGTGGGTCGGCTTGCTGGCGCGTTTTAACAGTATCTAAGGAGTGCATTAAGAGGTCTCCAGTCGTTCCACCAATTCCACCCGCGATCATGGACTGCAGGAGTCAGTATTTACATTTGGAGTAGAGAGTTCGGAGTCGTACATGTAGGTAAGGCGGCCTTGCTTCCTCCTCCTCGAACTCTTGCGATGCCATGGTTTCCGACTTGACCCTCCCTGTTGCCAACTTGATATCAGCAAATGGCTGTTCGTCCCCTGGCACTCCATCATCAACAATCCCAAAGTTGTTGCGATCTTTCTGTGTATTTGTCGTTCCAGCGGAGAAGAAGGTTTTCACCAGGGACATGGCCCTACCTCAAGTCCCGATTGAGGCACCCGAGGGAGTAGCAAGAGTCTTGCTGTGACGTGGTTGGAGATTGCGCAAGTTTGTTGTACTGCAAGATAAAATGTTCAGGATTGGACTTTTTGGGTCGCTCCCGAAGAAACGGCAGCTAGCGCGAGGCTGACGTGGAGTGTAGTCACCACCAACCTCAGATTGCATACTGTACATATGTAGGAAGAAATGGGATAAAGATAAGATTATTGATGAGAAAATTTTGTTCGATAATTTGAGAATCGATCAAAGATCGACATCTACTTCAGCTGTTCAATTGGAGGTAGGACAAGTACAAATTTCATCACGTGAAAATGATAATTAAGAAGTTACTGTATGAGTTGTTTAGAAAGGAGTCTTTCGTATCATTGAATCATCGGTAATGTCTTCGGTTGCACGGAAACAAGATACATTGGTTCGTTTTTGAAGTGTGGCCATACAAAACCAATTCTTACAATATAGCAAAATCCCAGCTTCAACCTCATCTCACAACCATTGTGGCGCATCCTCCTTCCTCCCTCTAATAACATTCGTCCTCCCTCTAAACTCCTTCCACCTTATCGGCCCCGCACTAGCCCACGGCCACAACACATGCGTAACCTTGCCTTGAACAAGACTGATCGAAATCGGCCCATAGTAATTACTATCAAGCGTCTTATTCCCATCTTTATTGTCTCCCTCCACCCACACATGACCCGCAGGGATCTCAGCAATCGGCGCCGGATACGGGGAGCGAGGAAAAACTTTGTCGCCTTCTAGAGCTATGATTCTTTTCACAGCGAGGACTTCTGGGTTTGCTGGACTCCTGTTGGGGTGGGTGAGTAATCGGGAGTCTGAGTGAGGGCGAAGAAGGGGACGTACCAGAAGGATACTAGCATTCCTCGTTCTAAATTCTCTTGCGCCCCCCATTTTTTCACCCAGCAGAGGTCTTTGGAGCCGGACTCATTGTATGTCGTGTTGAGATAGGGGTACATCGACTGCCCCGTGATCTTTGTCACCTCTCCAACATTGTCATTGAAGAATATGAGAGCAGGGATCCAAGACGCGAAGATGAATAGATTCCTTCCAGTTTTTCGTATGAATGGAAGTTGTTGTGTAAATTGACGGAAATTTGGAAATGAAGGATTAAAGACCATGATGGCCAGAGGCCGAGAGTGGTGGAGTAATCTAGATGTCGATGCGATGATCTGAGAATAAATGTTGCCAAGGCACAGCCTCGTCTCGGTTAAAAGTTACAGTTAAGACCCACAGTAGCCTCGCGCGCTGGACAAAACTTACTTCACTTTAGGGACCGCTTTCATGTTTATAGCAGAGAATGTATACAAAGTGCTCGTAAAATTCATCATTCTTTATTGGTCTCGTGACAATAGCTGCTTGCATTCATGAGCTCTATGGCCCTTCTATGCGCCCGCAATGCAGATCTCCCCAGAATGCTTTTAATTATCCCCAATTTCATAACAGCTTACATCACTTCGGGTGCAGCATCGTCGGATTCTGACATACTCTCATCACCGCTGACTTCCGCATTCTCCCGCTCTCTTTTCTCCATCAAAGCCTGTAGCTCAGCATCATCGTTTTCCGTGACAGCCTTTGGTTCCATCTTGACGATACAGTTTCCATTGGCAGCTTCGATGTTTTTCCGAATATCGACAATTGCAGCCTCCAAAGTCTGAATGCCCACGTTCTTCTCTAAACAAGTGCTGGTAAGTACATACAAGGGTGGAGACACAAGTTTGACCTTGACTTGGTTGTCTGGGGTGTTTCGTGCTTCTGCGGTTCGAAGAGCGGTCTTTACGGCATCGATTCCCTCATAACCAAAGCATGTCACCTCAACATCGGCGCGGACTTTCGTGGGTTGTGGTGTAAGACGTTTTCCGATGTATGACTTCAATTCCTCGGAGACAACCTCACTTGGGAATGATATGTCTTGCCACACATCTGAGTTGCTTTTATATAATTAGCAAGGCCTTTATGTTAAACTCCAAGAAAACCCTACGTTATTGAAAGCTTGAAAGCATCCACAGCATGCCCGTATTTCTTGTTCAGTGGCCACCCAATGCGCTCGTAGAGGTCCTCGATGGGATGTTGTGTCTTTTCTGCCACATGTCGCATAATCGAGTGCACCATCTTGCTCTTGTTGTATCTCTCCTCACACTTGACGATATCTTCTGGCGAGACTCTTCGTTTCGAAAGATCGATGTAACCTATTTCTCAAGCATTAGAAATTTTCGAGCATGTTACCATGGACCTGAATTACCCTTCTCTTTGTCCACTCTCAGAACCACGACCACTTCGTTACGTCCAACTCGAATGAGTTTTTGGATACTTCGGATACGACGTCTGGATAATTCGGATAGCAAGATCATGCCGTCGATGTTATCGTATTCGAGAAGCTTAACATATGCACCCATCTCTGCAATCTAAGAAATTGTCAATTTCCCTGTTTATACTTTTCAATACAACATAATTCACCTGCTTGACGTTCACCATCACGAAACTATCGATCTCTGGATATTTCTCCTCATAGAAGCGGCAATTTGTCAGAGACATGATTGCGGTTATTGCGCGGCGGGGCGCGAGTTGAATGTGGGGAGTCTGAGTTGCGCTTCGTCGCTATGTATTGCTTGAAAGTTTGCTTAGAAACAGGTTCGATGCAGATCTCAGGCTTCCTTCGTTGTTCGAAGTGTGAAGTTGACCCTGTAGGAGATTGTTTTATTTGCCCGTTTGAGATGTGTTCGTGGAGTCACAACCTGAGATTTCGGTTCTTTTCAAGGTGGGTTGTTGGTGGCATGCGCTCTCACTAGCGTACATCGGCGTTTTGAGACCCCAAGCTCCGAGTGGAGCTTCCCGGCTGCTTTTGCTGTTGATTTTGTCTTCTGATCCAACGTCAAGGTACCAGACTATTGACGGATGACCGTCCGAGAAGCTTCAAAGTCTTTCAGATGCAATTTATACTTATAGAAAGCTAAGCTGCCTCCACGGAGGTCAGCTCTGCTACCAACGCTATCAAACGAACAATGTCTCTTTCCGAGTCCATCTCCGCTGTTGTGGACAGCTTCACAAGCTTGTCCGACAACATGAGTACAACCTCGACCTCGCAATTGGCTCTGGCTACCGCGACGATGTTGGGGGAGACTGAATCGCAAACTTCCTTGTTAGGGAAATTTGGTCGTTTGGTTCTATCACTTATTCAAGTGGTCCCTGGCATTCTGTATTGGTTGATAACCTTTGCGACTATCACGATGCCCACGTTTCTATTTACTCTCTTCTCAACGAGCTTGACGGTTACTATGAATGCCACTACCCTGTAAGTTCTCTGGGCCCATATAAATTTGCATATACTAAGGTTGCAGGATGCTTATATTAGCTGCCTTCATGTCCACTATAAGTTGGTTTGTTCGATACAGATTCCTGAATATGTACGCTCGTTTACCTCCGGAGCCACAACGAAAGGAACCACAGATAGACCTGTATCCAGACACGCAGGAAGAAGGATCTAAGTCTGGATTCTCTAACTACTTAGACGAGTTTCTCAGTGCGATCAAAGTTTTCGGATATTTGGAACGGCCGGTCTTTCATGAACTGACTCGGAGCATGCAAACGAGGAAGCTTATAGCTGGAGAGACTTTAAATTTGGAGGAGGAGAAAGGCTTCTGTTTGGTGGTTGACGGATTGGTGGAAATCTTCGTCAAATCCTCCCGGGAAGGCCGCGAATCTGATTCGGAACCCTCCATGTTCAATGGCAATGACTCATCGGAAAGCGAAGGTGATCAATATATCGGAAGTGGGCACCAGGGCTACCAGCTGTTGACTGAAGTAAAGAATGGAGCCCCGATGTCATCTCTCTTTTCAATCCTGTCCCTCTTTACTGAGGATGTCAAGTTGCGGCACACTGAGGACGACCTTGAATCAGGTACATCGAGCGCAGGTTATCGCCAACAACGATTCCCATCCGAGGCTGGCTTTGAATTTAACAACCATACTCACCACGATGCACCGCCTTCCCTCCCAACCAGCCCTATATACGGTGCTCCACCCAATGGCACAGCTCAGAATCGTCGAAATCGTCGATCTTCAACAATGGCAAGCTCAACCGTTGATGGCACGCTTCCTAGAGTCCCTCCACTATCTCTTGATGGAGGACGGCTGAACGAAAAACCAAGACCCAAGCCACGAAGGACACATACTCACTCAGCTCATCCTGACATTGTAGCTAGAGCTACTGTCGATACAACCATTGCTATAATACCTGCTAGTGCTTTTCGCCGCCTGACAAGAGTATATCCGAAGGCCACTGCTCATATTGTTCAAGTGATCTTAGCTAGATTACAAAGAGTCACCCTTGCCACTGGCCATTCGTACCTCGGGCTCACAAGTGAGGTTCTTCGGACAGAAAAGCACATGAACAAGTATACCACCTATGAATTACCTAACTTTCTTCGTGGAGATGCACTCAAACGCCTAAAGGAAAAGTTCACCCGCGAACGAGAAAGAATCGGGGTCGAAGAGGGCAGCAAAGGAATCGCGTTGCATAATCCCGGCGCAGGTCGACGACGCAGATCAAGCAATAGCCTTCGAAAAGAGGCTACTGTTCACGCTTCTTCTAGCAAAGGCTCTCCTGCCCTTAACACAACGATGTTCGAATCTCCTGGGCCACGCGAGGCCAATATTAATCCAAGTCCAGGTGATCTTCTCACCAATATTCAGATGTCACGGTCTGGAGGTCGAAGGACAAATTCCAATACTAGTCAGCTAGGTACAGTCAATGTTCAGGCCCCGCATGTCTTCCATCACGACAGTCAAAGTCCCCTTGCGCAAAGGAGTTTCAATCCTTTAAATGCGGCGATGCCTCAACGCGCAGCACTACACCGCCAGGAATCCATCGACGAAGATAGCATGTTTCGTGGTTCCGTCCTAGAATGCATATTCAAGGCTATTGGCCTGACCAACACCAAGAATGCTCTCAGGATGTCCGATTCGGTCGAGGCCTCACCAAAGCTAGTCTCGTATGATCAAAAACGGCAAAAAGCTGTGTTTAGCAGCAATGCCTTTGGATTCATTGATCCATACGAGGCATCAGCCGATGGCGATAATGAGTCTATGACTTCGGGTGGAGTCAGCGCTGGAGGATTCCCTAGTACTCAAGGCTTGGCACATGAGCTACGAGATGAGGTCGAGATTGTCTATTTCCCAAAAGACTCTGTTCTTGTTGAGCAAGGAGAACGCAATCCAGGGCTATATTATGTCATAGATGGCTTTCTGGATGTCAGTGTCCCACTAGACGACAAATCTGAATCGACTGTGCTTGGGCCCTCTCATCGACCAGCACCATCAAACAAACTTGGTGATGAGGGCTTTCCGCCACTCTCTCGCATGAGGACTGGTTCCTCGCGCGCCTCAGGCCCAGGATTACCGAACGCCTCTGATGGAAAGAAACGAAAGCCCACAGGTCGAAAGAGTCTTGCCTTAATAAAGCCTGGTGGAATTGCTGGATATATTGGGACCATCTCCTCATATCGCTCATTCATTGACGTTGTGGCGAAGACCGACGTCTACGTCGGCTTTCTACCACGTTCGTCCTTGGAGAGGATCGTCGAAAAATATCCAGTCGTTCTGTTAACTATGGCTAAACGATTGACAAGTCTCTTACCAAAACTGATACTTCACATTGACTTCGCTCTGGAATGGGTGCAAGTCAGCGCCGGTCAGGTAATCTATCACCAAGGGGATGATAGTGATGCCATATACATCGTTCTCAATGGACGTCTTCGGCTTGTCTTAAATAACGAGGAAGCTGAAATGAAAGTAGTTGGAGAATACGGTCAAGGTGAGAGCGTTGGTGAATTGGAAGTCATGACAGAGTCTACTCGACCTGCTACCCTCCACGCAATTCGTGACACCGAGCTCGCCAAATTCCCAAAAACATTATTCAATAGTCTCGCGCAAGAGCATCCTGGCATTACAATCAAGATCTCGAAGATCATCGCATCAAGAATGCGAGCCTTAATTGAAGACCCAATCTTTGATCAAGGCAAGGAGAAAGTCACCGGTGCCAAGAGCAACAAAGTGTCTTCAACTCTAAATCTCAGAACTGTGGCAATTCTTCCTGTCACTGCTGGTGTACCAGTCGTTGAGTTTGGAAGCAGATTGATGAATGCCTTGACACAGATAGGAGCAACGAATGGTGTAACATCTCTAAATCAAGCTGCAATTTTGAATCACCTTGGTCGACATGCATTCAGTCGTATGGGAAAACTCAAGTTATCGCAGTATCTGGCCGACCTTGAAGAAAAGTATGGTCTCGTGCTATATGTCGCAGGTAAGCTTGAAAGGCTCTTCTTTCCTAATTCTTGACATCTGATGAAACCTTTTTAACCCCGAGACCTTCCAATGAAGACTAAAAAATGCAACTCTAATTTTTTCCTGATTGTCCACATCTAACTCGAGGTCTTACACAACAATTTGGTTGTGCTTGCCGCTAACTAATCTCATATCAGATACCAATGTAAACTCACCTTGGACACAAACTTGCATCAGTCAAGCTGATTGTATTTTACTGGTCGGCTTGGCAGAAGGTTCCCCAGCCATTGGAGAATATGAACGCTTCCTACTAGGCATGAAGACCACAGCAAGAAAAGAATTGGTACTTCTACATGCGGACAGGTTTGTTCCGCAAGGAGTGACCAGAGCCTGGCTTCGTAATAGGGTTTGGATTAATGGAGGACACCACCATGTGCAGATGGCTTTCAGAACAAGCTCGGTTCCAGTTCACCCACAGACAAGAAGATTTGGATCTACCCTAAAACAGCGAGTCCAAGTCTTACAAGCAGAAATTCAAAAGTACACTTCTCGAAGAGTGCGACAAACTCCTCTCTATTCCGCAGATACCCCTTTCAAAGGAGATTTTCACAGGATTGCTAGACGACTTTGTGGCAAATCCATTGGGCTTGTTTTAGGAGGTGGAGGTGCACGAGGTATTGCACAAGTTGGCATTATCCGAGCACTCGAGGAATCTGGCATACCAATTGATATTATTGGCGGAACCTCTATTGGCTCTTTCATTGGCGCACTGTACGCTCGCGATGCAGATGTTGTTCCGATGTATGGGAGAGTGAAAAAATTCGCAGGAAGAATGGCAAGCATGTGGCGGTTCGCTCTTGACTTGACATACCCTTCTGCGTCCTATACAACAGGACATGAGTTCAATCGTGGTATCTTCAAGACTTTTGGGAATACTCAGATTGAGGATTTCTGGCTCGAGTTTTATTGTAACACGACAAACATCAGCAAGAGTCGGTCTGAGATACACACTAGTGGTTACGCCTGGCGGTATGTCAGAGCCTCAATGTCCCTAGCTGGTCTGCTTCCACCATTGTGCGACGAAGGGAGCATGCTTCTCGATGGTGGTTACGTGGATAATTTGACGGTGACACACATGAAGTCTCTAGGAGCTGATGTCATCTTTGCTATTGATGTTGGTAGCCTGGATGATGATACTCCTCAGACATTTGGAGACTCTTTGTCTGGTTTCTGGGCATTCGCAAATCGCTGGAATCCTTTCTCCTCTTATCCGAATCCACCAACACTTGCTGAGATCCAAGCACGACTTGCATATGTGTCAAGTGTTGATGCTTTGGAGAGAGCTAAGACTACCCCTGGGTGTCTCTACATGAGGCCACCTATTGATGATTATGGAACTTTGGATTTTGGGAAATTTGATGAGATTTACCAGGTTGGGTACAAATTTGGGCATGCTTTCCTCTCTCAAATGAGAGATCAAGGTGTTTTGCCACTGGTGGATGAGACTGAAGAGAAAAAAGCGCTGCGAAGAACTATGGCTCCAAGGCGAGCAAGTATATAGATTGAGCATTTTAAGGGCGTTCGGCAAAATTACATGAGGCGCTCGGGATACCCACAAACATGTATTATCATTAGACTAGACTTGGGAGTTTAGCAATATAAAATATTGTATAATCACATTCCCTGTCACCCGTGTTCTTTGATACCCCGATCCCTTCTTAAGGAAATAATCTAGTCGCAAAATAAGTTTGATAATGTTATTCTTTATCACGTTCAAGCTAACTTAACCGTTTGTCATACCCCCTTCGGTGGCAGCCGAAGTCCGTGAAGCGGGTCTTGCCTAAAAGAGTCAAGTCCATCTCTAGCCACCCCCATTGGCCACAACCTCTAAATGATTGAGCAAACTCCATTCACGCTCATAACCACAAAAAACAAAGCAAATCTATTCCAGTCAATAATCTTTGCTTATAAGCAACTCTTATTTATCTCACACCATCTCTTTGCTTTCTTGCTCTTATTCACTTCTAGCAACCAATATTTGAACTTTCGCATACATTTTGCTTTTTTGCTATTTGCGAGATAAAGGAATATTTAAGGAGAATATATTTGTGATAAGTGGATATGGCGTCTACGGGAAAGAGGAGTTTGTTCCTGGGGACTTTTATTCATTGTAAGACGTTGGAGACGATGGAGTATCTTCATGATACGGCGGTTTGTGTCGATGATAAAGGGGTTATCGTCGCGTTGGAACAGGGATATGATTTGAAGACTGCGGAAGCAACGCTACTTCCTAAGCTTGGGTGGGAGAAGGAAGAGGTTGTTGTGAAGGTTGGGGGGGCGGGTAGCTTTTTCTTTCCTGGGTTTATTGGTATGTTTTTGTATTCTTTTGTTTGGATGGTGAAGAAGAGGGTGGGGTTGGAGAAGGGTTAAGAGAAGTACTGATGAGAGGTAGATACGCATATCCATGCTCCTCAATACCCCAACGCAGGAATCTTCGGCAAGACAACGCTACTAGATTGGCTCGAGAAATACACCTTCCCTATGGAAAGCAGTCTCTCGGATCTCTCCAAGGCCAGAAAAGTCTACACTCGTTGTGTGAAGCGGACACTCTCGCACGGCACCACTACCGCGTCATATTATGCCACCATCCATGTGCCAACCACCAACCTGCTCGCCGACCTTTGCTTGGACCTTGGACAGAGAGCCTTCATCGGACGATGTTGTATGGACTCGGACCTTTCCCCAGAATCGTACCGGGACGAATCCGCACAGCAAGGCATCGAGGCAACCAAAGCCACCATCTCGCACATCTCGTCCATCGACCCCGAGAATGCTCTCATAACACCCATATTAACCCCTCGCTTCGCCCCCTCCTGCTCTCGTGACATCCTCCAATTCCTGGGCGATTTACACAAAGAAACCAACCTCCCAATCCAAACCCACATCTCCGAGAACATCTCCGAGCTTGCCCTGGTGAAATCCCTCTTCCCCGACCTCAAAGACTACGCAACAGTCTACGATACCTTCGGTCTGCTCACTCCCAAGACAATCCTCGCGCACGCTATCCATTTGTCGGAGGATGAGATTAGTTTAATTAAAGAGAGGGAGGGGAAGATTAGCCACTGTCCGTGCTCGAACAGTAGTATTACTAGTGGGACGTGTAAGGTGAGAATGCTGCTGGATTCTGGACTGGACGTCGGGCTGGGGACTGATATGTCTGGCGGTTATTCCCCGTCCATTCTTGAGGCTGTCCGTCAGGCGTCTTTGGTTTCAAGGCACGTTGCGATGGGCGGTGATGATAAGACCAAGCTTTCCATAGAGGAAGTTCTCTACCTAGGCACTCGGGGCGGCGCGAAAGTCGTCGGCCTGTCCGAGAAAATCGGTGGCTTTGGCGTGGGCATGGAGTTTGATGCACAGCTTATCTCTCTTGGTCCTAATCAGGGTGATGAAGTTGAGGGAGAGGTTGAGGAAGGGGATAGTGGACCAGTTGATATTTTTGGCTGGGAGAGTTGGGAGGAGAAGATCGCGAAATGGGTGTATAATGGGGATGATCGGAATACACGCGCGGTTTGGGTGAAAGGACGGTTGGTGCACGGGGTTGGGATGTGATTTTCTTCATGGTTAAGGGTTGTAGCAAGCGCGGGTAGATTTCCACGGGGTGTTGGGTAAATGATGATGGCGTTTTCTGGCTGGGAGACTAGATCAACCTATTTACATTTCTTCGGGACGATTTTCGCGGGCAGACAATACTTCAATCTGGCCATGGTATAGAGAAAGAGGGTGAGACAAAACAGTTTCTTTTACGAATACTATTTCTCACGTTGCACTAGACATAATGAATAAACATAACCCTTAAAATAAAACAGGCAGATCATCTGAAGGTGAATAGTGATAATATATCTCTTCTGAGGTCCATCAAGAAATTGGTTCCCTACTCGTAGTTACCAAGTGGGCTCCTTCGCAATTTTGTAGGAAGAGTGGATGTTTTGTTGCCCATTGTACTGAACATCTATCTTCCAGCCCCCCTTCCTCTTGAAAATTGGTAATGGTCGGTGCCCCAGCTCGCCTAAAAAAATATAATCAAATGACAGCTGTCTGGACGAGATTTTGATCTCGCTTAGAATCTCGCCCACCACACTAAACCACTATCTCGCTCTTATAAATAGATCTATGAAAATTAGACTATGTATTCAATATGAACCAAGTAATTTTGGGACTAGGCAGTGAAGTGTCGCCTAAATGGCTTTGAGTCGGCTTTATAATACTTATTATTCACAAGAATCAACCCACCCAGCTCGGAATATCTCTTAGCGAACAGCTCCTGAATCTAAGCGAACCCCACGCTACTTCGATACTTTATGAAAGATCAGTAATCTCCCAATCCCTCAGTCGAATCATTCTGGAGTTTCCGTGTCATCATCAAATCTTACAATTTATATTCTTGCCAATACAATATATTCTATCTTACGTCTTCCATCTCACAAAACAACTTCAAAGAGCTTAAAGCGAATGACGTAATTCCCCCGACCGCCTTAATTCCATCGGGCCAATTCAAACAGCCCACTACCTCCTCGGATAAACCCCGTCAACCTCCCGCCGTCAAAAGCAAGTAAAAGCGGGGCTCGCCGGCATCGCAATCAACAGCTCGAATCCCAGACCCCTTCCTTCTTCTAGACTGCCAGGACTGTTTGGGCTTAGAAATCCAAGTGCATTGAAGTGTATAGCTGTCCTCGATTACTTGACCTCCTTTACACATTGTTTTTTATTTTATTTTTTGGAGTCGGATTGTGAGAATAAGGCAACGAGAAGATCAAGAAGAGGGTTTGGAGGGAACGCCGGAAGAAGCAAGTCGACAGCAGTAGAACCCCGCAGCAAGCGAAGACGAGAGCAATTCCAACATCGGACTTCTGGTCAATTGATCTCGCTTCTTTCCTGCAGCTACTTCGATTCCTCCCTCCAATTCAACTTCAATCCTCACACCTCACCAATCTCCCATCTCCAGATCGCTCACAATGTGGTCCACCAACACCTCCGAACCCAAATCCCCCCTCTGGTCCCCCGCCTCTCCTAAGCACGAACCCACTGTCCACCAACACCTCCCTAGTATCCGGCTGAAGAACCAGGGTAGGAGAATTGCGCAGATCGTGAAGCTGAAGCCGGAGTGCGTGGAGGAGTATAAGGCGTGTCATGCGAAGGTGTGGCCGGAGGTCTTGAAGCAGATCAAGGAGTGTAATATTGAGGATTGTACATTCCCCCTTCCCTATTCCCCCTCTTCTCTATCACTCTCTTCCACATTCAATCAATCGCAAATCAAACTTCGTGTCTGGGGGGATAGAGGCTAATGTGGTATAACAGATTCAATCTTCCACGACCCCAGCACTGGCATCCTCTTCGCGAATTTTAAGTATGTGGGCTACAATTATGCAGGGGACATGGAGAAGATGCGCGAGAACCCGAAGGTGCAGGAGTGGTGGCGGATGACGGATAGTTTCCAGGAGAGCTTTGTGGAGGGGGCGACGCAGAGTAATGCTGAGCCGGGGGAGCCGAGCTGGTGGAAGGGGATTGAGGAGGTGTTTTATAATCCTTGAGAGAGGGAGCGGTGGTGGATGGGTATTGAGAAGGGGGTATTGGGAGGCAAGGAGGGAGAAGGATTTGCTTTCATTCATACAGATGGGCATTTTTGAGCGCGGTTTTAAGGGAATATAGAAAAGCTTTCTTCCTAGCCATACTTACTCGTTGGATCACGAATTGGGTCCATAAGTAGGGCACGTCTCGGATAGCTCTGATTATTTTCCTCCAAATACAGTCTATTATACAAGGTATCATTTTCCCAATTTTGGGGCCAGTTGCAGTTGACCTGGTAACCCTGTTTTCGTACTCCCCAGTTACCTATTGTTACAATTCCCGCAAAAGCAGTCCCACCCCTCAATTCTCTGTTCGCAGCTCCCCAACTATCACCTTGTCAATCCGAACAACCCACCCAAGAACCCAGTGCCACCCCCTCCACCACCATTTCCCTTCCGCAGAGCTTCAGCCTGTATCCACTGCTTCATGAACTCAGCATCTTTCATCTTCCTCGGATCCATCAACCTCGTCTGAGTTTGTGCTTCCCCTCTATCAAAGGACAACAACGTGGGCATAGAAGTGATCATGTATCGCATCCCCAAGTCGCTCGTCAAGATATCATTCGCATCGTATTCCACCTCGCAGAAGGCAACACCACCTTCATCCTCGCCTACGCCGGAAGAGACAAGCTCGTTGAGGAGGGGCGAGATGGTGCGGCAGGTTAGGCAGTAGGATGCCGTCCACTGCGGGATATGTTAGTTGGGCTTGAGACGTTTCGAGGGATATATGTAGAATAGGGAGGACATTGCCCCTCGTTTTGAGGAGCCACAAAGAGCTGGGGAGTGTCTGGTAGAACAACATTGTCTTGGCCTCAGCATTCTCTCTTGCACTTACCAACGTTATAAGTGGCGTCCTCGACGAAGAGGAAAGGAGGAGGTATGATTGGAAGTCATCTGGATGACGGACTCTGGTCATGAATATCAATTTCTCCGTCTGGAGAGGGGAGGGACGAAGGGCTCACGGATCATATATCCTGTTCTTGCCCTTCTTGTCTTGAGTGCTAGAGAAGTGTCGCGCTGGAGGGATCGCAAGCTGGTACCGTGGTGCGAGTGAACATCGTAGGAGTTGGGAGGCGCGTCGGGTGACCATGGTTGTTGTGGTTGATGTGTCTTTACCGTGGCTGCTTGTTGTTTGAGCTCGAGATGTTTTCTTTCAAGCGCTGGACTCAGTCTCACCATGGCGTCATGATGAGAAAGCTTACATGGGGCTTAGCGATCAAGGGACCGACAGGGGGGACTTCTACTTTGAAACCCGTGTCATTTGATACTTGACATGTGCGCGTCAGCCTATCGTCGTTCTTGTGCCAATTAAAGGTCTGGTAATGGCGGCTAGATGAGTGTCACCTGCGAGGCATTTGGGTATTTTCACAACACTTCGGGTTTTCCCCGCATCAATCCCATGTTCGTCGCATTACGACGTGGAGTCGCAAATACCCATTTTTCGCCTTCCCAACCTCAAGATCCCCCATTTTGTCGGAGACGTGGGGATGATGTTGTGTTAATGAAGCACTCCGCTTGGCTCACGCCATATGTAAGAGCTCACAAGGCTTAAGTTAGTGCTGGCTTTTCTGGTTGGCTCTCCCGACTGGTAGGTGTGTCGGCCTTCAAGTCAAGATTTATATCAAATTCTTCCGAACGTTCCTGCCCTTCTTCCACTCGACAACTACTTCCTCACCGCTCCTCCACGATTTAACTTCTTCCCTCTATACGTCTTGTTAACTCTTCTTCCGACCAGTACTACTTATCTCCTCTTCCGACCAGTACTACTTGTCCTCAGTAGATACATCCGCCTGCTCATCAACCTAGTCACCAATATCAATACATACATCGCATCCCTCTTACTCACTTTACGCTGTCCCTGCTGTGATTCTTTCCTTAGTTCACAGCAGGATACCTTGAGCAAAAGATTGTACACATGGATTTATCGCCCTAGCATAGCTTTATAACACAAACCCAAACACTCTTTTTAGGTCATCACAATTTAACGCATACCTTCAACACAAGTCCCAAACTCAAATACCTACGAATTCGCCTACGTACTTCCGCCTATAACTCAGTATGTCTACTCAAGAAGAACCAGAGCCTCCGCCAAAAGCCTGGTACTTGAAACGGCCACGATCATTCTTCAACCGAAATTCAGTCTCCAACGGAAATGAAGTAGACATTGATGAAGGACAGGACCGGGCTGCGAGTGATACGAAAGGCCGGCCTTCGACAAAATGGAGTATGGGAGTCTTGAATGTTCCCAGTACCCATGAGGTTCCCGGTGAGTTCGATTAAGCCCTTTTCTCAGGTAATGCTTGCAACTCATATATTTTTAGGATCTGTCATGCTACTTTCTGGCCATCGCAACCACCCTTTAGGCCTCCGTCATACTCCAGCTGTCACGTCCTCCTCCACACTACCTCCACAGCCTCATACCCCTATCATCAGCCGTCGGTCATCTCGCGCCCAGTCTCAATCTCGGCCTCGGTCCCGGCAGGGCAGTAAACAAAGGAAGAAGACGACCCCAGATGGTGCAGTTATCCTTGATCCACAACCTGAGGAAAGCAAAAATGATCCTTTGAATTGGCCAAAGTGGAGACGAGACGCTGCCCTCTTATCTCTCGGCCTGTATTGTATGATAGGCGGAGGTATGACACCAGTTCTAGCAGCAGGCTTTGAAGACGTCTCCCACACATATGGCGTTCCAGTATCCCGAGTAGCACTGACCACGGGTCTCTATATGATGGGTCTTGGCGTTGGCTCCATCTTTACCTCGCCTACTGCCATATTATTTGGAAAACGACCAGTATATCTTGTGTGTGCGATGATGTTCGTTGGTACTTCTTGTTGGTGTGCGGCCTCTCCAAGCTTCAATTCTTTGTTGATCGCGCGTGTCTTTCAAGGCGTTTCGGTCAGCTCTGTCGAATGTTTGCCATCCGCAACTATTGCAGAAATTTTCTTTCTCCATGAACGTGCATATCGAATAGGCATTTATACTTTGCTTTTACTTGGAGGGAAGAATTTAATACCACTTGTGAGCGCCGCAATCATACAATCAATGGGATGGAGATGGGTTTTCTGGTTTGTGTCCTTGAAATTTTCCCTTTAAATCTTCTGACATATCCCAGGATCGTTGCTATGGTAGTAGGCTTTTCCGGGGCGCTTCTTTTCCTTTTCGTTCCTGAGTCCTTCTGGGACCGAACCCCTCATCCAAGAAGCCGCAAATCTTCACGAAAGCAGCCTCTGTTCTCTGACAATAAAACATCCCAATCTTCAACCATGGCGTCACTTGCCAAGAGTTATGACGAGGAGAAGACAATTGAGGACATGCCTTCAAGCCTCACTTTACCTCAAGAATCTTCTTCTCGAACCGTGGGATTCTCCCAGACCGGGACTCGAGCAACACAATTGGAGGATCAGGCGGACGGGGTGGGCGCACCTCCTCACGAAGATACTAGGCTGTCAGGATCTGAAACAGAAATAGCTCGTCATGATTTTCAAGACGACAGGCTCTCTAGAGGTGCTCTACCGCCGTCTCTTCATGACCCCGGCTCATCTCGGCAGTCTCTGGGGCCCCAGACTTTGGACGAAACTTCAGATTCGCGTGCAGAGTCTCGTAATGGACCTCCCTCACTCGATGGTGCAACATCATTTTCAGAGTTAGCACTTCGACCTTTTCAATATACCTGTGACTTGAGAGATCGACCGGCCTTATCTTTCGTACAGCAAATGAGACCTTTTAGTGGTCGACTGACCAACGATAATTGGTTCCGTGTCGCTCTGCGCCCTTTCATCCTTTTCGCTTATCCAGCTGTACTTTGGTCTGCAATTGTTTACGCATGTGCTGTCGGATGGCTTATCGTTCTGTCGGAATCCGTATCAGAAATTTACCGTAAGCAAGATACATACAACTTCTCTGCGCTATCTACTGGTCTGGTTTACATCTCACCGTTCATTGGTGGTATTCTTGGAACCGCGGTAGCAGGCAAAGTGAGCGACATTATTGTTCGAAATATGACGAAGCGCAATGGAGGCCTGTTCGAGCCCGAGTTTCGTCTTATCATGGGTATTCCGATTACTATAACGACCGTCATCGGCTTGATGGGTTATGGCTGGTCTGCCCAAGAACGCGATGCTTGGATTGTACCGACTATCTTCTTCGGTGTTATTTCCTTCGGGTGCTGTCTTGCTTCGACGACATCTATCACGTTCTGCGTTGACAGCTATCGACAGTATGCTGGCGAGGCGCTTGTCACGTTAAATTTCAGCAAGAACATCTTCCATGGGTTGGTCTTCAGTTTGTTCTTTAATCGATGGCTTGAAGCCGATGGGTCACGCACGGTATTCATCTGGCTTGGGGTTATTCAATTGGTTTTGATGGCGTTCACGATTCCTATGTATATCTTTGGGAAGCGGGCTCGCATGTGGACGGTCAGAATGAATTTGATGGAGAAGTTTTGAATGAGTTGAAGGGTGAAGGTTTGCCTGGCTCTTGGATAGACCATTTCCTTTGAGTTGCATAGCGGTTTTATGGCATCGATACCACTTTTGAGTTCTGCTGAGAAAGGCGTCTGGGGAAGAGTTCCTCTAGGTTTGGATGAATTTGTGGGGTCGAGAATGGACTTTAAAGACAAAGACTTGTGTATAAAGTGGCGTTACGAGGGTCCTAATGACAATACCTAACTAACTATTTCTACTGGCCAGATCGCACAGGATGGCAAGTTTGGTGAAGGGGATACATAAAGAACGTCACACATGGGTAAGAGCGTAGGTCAAAACTCTAGGCACACTCATGCACACAGGCCGAAGGCCTAGATGTCCTACTTAGGAACAGAGATTATAGATTACTACTTTATCTGATCTAAGATAATCAAGTTTGCTCCTCGAGAGCCTGGAGGACAATCTAGTGGATTGTCTTATGATACCTGGGTCAATTAAAGTGTGGTGTACGTAGAGTTTTGATCTAAGCTCTTGCGAACGTCTACCTCTTAAGCACACGTATTAACCACAACCGCAGCAAACCCGAACCCGAAAAACGGTGGTGCTTGTCAGACACTAGTATAGAACTTGAGACAAAAAAACAGCTCGTAAATGCAACAGAGATAGAGTTAATTGCTGCGACGCTATCATGTAAGCGAACATCGTATGGTGATTGGCTCTATCGCGATCGCTTATGTTCTCACCGCAAAGCTAAAAAAATAACCGCTGATCGGCGGTGTTGAAAGAGGAAACCCTGGGTGGCTGAAGCATCAATTAATTTTCTTCAGAATAACATCAATTCAAGCTCCACGAGGTCAGGATCCTAACACCGGGTCGTAATGGATGTTTGATTGGCTACCCCAGATTTTAGAGATGATGCGGGACTCCACGAGGCCTTCCTCCTGCTCGCTCAGCCCTGCTCCTTTCTAGAAGCGGTATTCTACGACGAGAAGAAGGACATTTCCAAGGGCTAAGTTGATGTTACGAAGGCTAGTGGTATTTGAGAACGATTTCGTCATCCAATCTTCACGCAAGGATATATAGCACCAGCTCTCCTCAAGTTTTGATTTCCCCTACCATCCTCTTTCGTTCCTTTTCTCATCTCTCTATTATGTTTTCTTTACAGTCTATCGTTATAGCAGGTAGCCTACTCGGCGCTGCTACTGCCACATTCTTTCCTCCTCAGCCAATTGGCATGACCTTGCTCAAATCAAAATTTAATAGTGATGTAACTATTTCGTACAAGGAGGTAATTACTGGAACGAGCTCATGGTGTTCACTCTGTAACTCTTAACAGACCAAAATTTGCGAAACCACTCCTGGTGTCAAGTCTTACAGTGGCTATATCCATCTCCCCCCTTCAGCAGCCGAAGCACGACCATACCCAGTCAACACTTTCTTCTGGTTCTTTGAATCTCGAAAAGATCCCGCCAATGCTCCCCTTGCGGTATGGACTCAAGGAGGGCCTGGAGCACCATCCATTGTCGCAGCCATCGGAGAGAACGGACCCTGCTATATCTCCGAGAACTCAAAAGACACCACTCTCAACCCGTGGTCATGGAACAACGAAGTCAACATGATCTATATCGATCAGCCGGTTCAAGTTGGATTCTCCTACGATTCTCTTATCAATGGCACCATCAATCAACTCATATCTCCTGTCGATGTTTTCCTTACGGAGCCCGGTCCTGCTGCTGTTAATCATACATATTTGATTGGAACATTCCCTTCTCAAAATAAGGCCGCATCCGCGAACACAACTGCTCAAGCATCTGTTGCAATGTGGCACTTTCTACAAACGTTCACTCAAGAGTACTTCAATCGCCTTATCCTCTTGGTCTATAGCTAACAATACCCAGGTTTCCGGCTTACAAACCAAAGGACGACAAGATCAGCTTCTGGACAGAATCATACGGTGGACACTATGGCCCTGCCTTTTCCGAGTTCTTCGAGAGTCAAAACGATCTCATTGCCAGTGGAAACCTACCTAACGCAACTCCCCTTCACATGGATACTCTTGGCATAGTCAACGGTTGCGTCGACATATTGACACAAATGCCATACTTTCCTCAATTCGCCAACCACAATCCTTACAGCATCGAGGTTCTCACCAAGAACGAGTTTAAAGCGGCAGTGGGATCTTGGCCACAATGCGAGAAATTGATTCAGGATTGTCGATCGACTGTTGCAGCTGAGGATTCAAAGGACGCAGGGACAAGCACCACTGCGAATACCGCTTGTGCCAAAGCATATGAGACTTGTTTCAAGACTATGCATAGTGCATACGAGAAACACCAAGTAAGGCACAACAAAACTGAGAACATGAAGTCCTGTTTAACATTATCATTTAGAAAAATGTCTTCGACGTTACCCAGAGCGATATCAGCTCTTTCCCACCTCAGTACGCTGCGGGATGGTTGAACTCGGCTCCGGTTCAGGAGAGTCTTGGTGTACCGCTGAATTTCACGGGGCAGACTATGCCAGTCTTCAAGGGTAAGTTTGAATATATGGCCTTCCTTTCCAGGGAAATTCATGCTCATATATTTTATTTAGCCTTCATGGCGACTGGTGACTTTGTGAGAAGTGGAAATCTACAGAACATTGGGAAGTTGTTGGATCGTGGTGTCAAGGTTGCGCTGATGTACGGTGATCGAGATTATCAATGTAACTGTAAGTTTAACCCCCCTGGTCTGCCTCATTTTTAATGCTAATTGGTGATTCAGGGATGGGTGGTGAAGCAATGAGCTTAGCTGTCAACTCTACGATAAGTTCCGAGTTCAAAACCGCAGGATATGCCAACCTCAACACCAACCCAGGCTACGTCGGTGGTTTAGTCCGCCAGCATGGAAACTTTTCCTTCACTCGTGTTTTTGATGCTGGACATTCAGGTACGTCGTTTCGCCATATCTTATAAGCATGATAGATTTACTCATATACCTCCAGTCCCATGGTTCCAACCCGAAACCGCCTACCGCATCTTCTACCGCGCCATGTTCAACACTGACATCGCCACCGGCACCACCGTCCTCTCAACCGGCATTTCCACCACGGGCCCCCAGAAAATCTTCGACGTCCTTAACCCACCAGCGGGAGCAAAGCCGCATTTCTGCTATACGTGGGATGTCTACCATAGCTGCACGAAGCTCCAAAAGCAGATTCTAGCCAAAGGAACGGGTATCATTCGTGATTTTATCCTGATTGGATATATCGGCCGTGGTGGGAAGGAGGTGCTATTTGATTATAGTCCAGAGAAGGGATATACATATGAGGTAGCCGGTAATGGGACGGGGTGTACGACGGGGTGTAATACCACGGCCCTAGAGCCATCGAAGAATCCTCCCTCTACATTGCCGACGACTGGGGACTATGGGACGCATGATGATACTACGGATGAGCACAATAACAAGACAGTCTCGCAGAACCCGCCAAATACACAACCACCATCGACCGGGGACTATGGGACGCATGATGATACTACGGATCAACATAATGGCGGGTGTACTACATGTCAGCAAGTCTCCACCAACCCCCCAAATCTGCCACCGAAGGTTGGGGATTATGGCACGCATGATGATACGACGGGTCAACCAAACGGAGGCGGACACCAGGAATTATCTCAAAACCCGCCAAACACGGCACCACCAACGACTGGCGACTATGGGACGCATAATGATACTACGGATCAGCATAATGCTGGTGGATGTAGCACTTGCGCTACCCCTCCTCCTTCAGGGTCGAATTCAACGGGAGGTGGGAATACGTATTCACCATCTTCCAACCCTCCTAATCTTGGAGGTGGCAGTACTGGTGGTGGCAATTCAAGTGTGCCATTCATCCAGGCGAATTCTGCACCTTCATCTGGGTATTTTGCGAGTATGCCACTATCATGTATAGTGCTGGGCTTGACTTTGCTGTTTTAGAATGGCTTCGGGGACGGTTTTAGATTGCATAGTTCTTTTTCACTTAATGAACGCGCTGTACGAAATAAGCTCGCTTGGTAGAAAAAATTTCTAGTACTCAGCATCGCTAAATTGCTTTCCTGTCTTTTATCTTGATATTGAATCACTAGAACACGCACTAATAGCAGAAGTCAGTTTAAAAGCACATTCCAAATCACGGTAGATTCTCAGCAATGAGTATTTAACTTGGTTCGCTTACTAACTGCAATGCACTGTTACTTTGTTGCATGGTAATATATAGCAAGCACAACCAACTATCACAGAAGGGAGCGAGCCTAAACTCTACGTATACTAATCCTTGCATCTCCTAGATATTCTAGGACGACTCGTTATAATGTCCTTAAAGTTTTAGGAGAATACTTATATTCCCTTTCCTTAGATCAGATTACGTAGATAGGCTTAGGTGTATTTAGAGTTTTGACACACGCTCTTCATGTCGTGACGGGATTGGTGGTGTTTAGCGAGCTGATGAATAAACGAAAAAAGGCATCGAGATTTGACGATGTTAGGTGTGTTTTTTGGTTATGTTCTCAAAAATTGTAGGATAAGACATCTGGATTTTAAGGAGAATGTACTAAAGAGGTCCACGACTTTGAAAATAATGTAGAATTAACTGCTTGATCGATTTTCTTAGGGAGGGATATCGTGCTAGGTTTATCTAGGAAAGGTGTGTAGGCCTGGCGGATGCTTATGTTGTCATGAGCTCTCAAAAGCAAGATTTGTGCCCATCAACTAAAAGAGAATAGATATGGTTTTTTGAAGATATGTGTATCTTTTCAAGGGAAATAAGGAGTACGTGCAAAGTCCGTGATCTCTCCACTTCTGCTCAACGAAGTCCTAGGATGAACGGAGAAAGCCAAAAGTAATACTGTTGCTTAACGATTCTGACATGAGTGTAGCCACCTAATACCACCAACTTGGAGTTTAGGATTGTTTCCAGTCATGGCATTTGCTACTCTTCCTGAACACGTTTAGTCACTTGAGACTTGCCCAAAGTTGGTTGTAATTCTCACCAAGGTTCTCATCCAACATGCGTCGGTATGTTACCACTTCATCGGATCGAGAAGGTACTATAGTTTCTCCAAATCCTCAAGCTCGTTGAATACTACTGATAGTAATGCCATCCGCATTTTGTTGAAGCACCGAATGATAAATCAGCGATACTAAGCAGAAATGCTTTTTTTTAGGTCTATGCAAGCTTCCTGTGCTGAGGCCTCGTCCACCGATTAATTTCTTGTCTTTTGGAAATGGGAGTCACATACCCGCACCTACGGCTTAGAAGGCTATAAGGGAGTAAAATTATTGCTTGTCGACCAGACCTCGTTTCGACTCATCGAGGGTTGCGTAGCGTAAAAGCCCCAATAGTTCCCGTCAATCGAATTTCAACTCTAGTAACACCCTTATTCTAAGTAGTGAAAGTGACCTTCATGCTACTGCTCTCGAGGAGAAGCTTGCCAAATCGGGGTGCGCACGCAATTATGGGTTGAGATTTCTTCCCAAAAGAGGTTACATAGGTACTCGGCCATTTGTGCACGAATGGCCGCTGCAAGAAAAAAGCCACTTTGGCTAAAGACCTCAAGAATATGAATTATTACCCTACTCTATATAGGACATTTAAGCTTATTCTACTAGAATTCTAAGGACATTCTAGCAATTTTTTTTTAATAATACCTAGAAGGATTAAGGAGAAGAGGTTTGATCCGCTCTTTGACAGAAATATGGCGGCAACTTTAAGGAGATCACAATCACAATACATTTACAAACAGGCTTACAGGTAAAGCTTTGTTGGTCTGATAAAAGCTAAGGTCTGATCGATGAATAGCGAATTCTACATAGGAGGGATGAGATTTGATAATGCCCAAATTCGTCCTTTCAGTTAAGGCTATGAAATCTTTCCTTTGCCTTATCCTTCGTCTTGTTCAAGAAATCAGCATAACTACTCGTTGTTTGCCGCTGAGCCTCCTCCATCGCATCGCCTAATTTTCCACCTTGAGCTCCCAAACCCACTCCAGCACTGTATAGATCAGTAGTAATTGCACTTGTTCTACCTGTGCCCTGAGCGCCGAGGCCCTCACCAGCACTCCAACCCATTTTACCCAGCAGTGCTGCTCCTTTAGATTGGACTGGCTCATCTGGTTCAGTCTCCTGCTTGCTGACAGAGTCCACGCCAGCAGAAGCTTTGGAGCCACGATTATGCTGAGCGGCAGGCTGTTTGGGTTGATTGAAAGCCTGCCTACGCTCTTTAGCTCTGTCACGATATGCAGAGTTGTCGCTGGTGTCATTTGACTTGTTGAGCTTAGCTAAGGCTTTAGTGACCAATTCTTTGTTTTTCATGTTGTCGCGGTGCAACTGGCTGATCCTTTCGTGTTTGTTAACTTCAGCAGCTGTCTTGAATTGCCGTGCACACAGCAAGCAGCATTTCCGAGTCATATCAGCAAAGCTCTGTGGGGGTGGGCCATTGGGATCATCTTCTTTCTTGATTACCGGGGGTACACCCGTAGATTCAGAAGCCGGATCTTCTGAGTCTTTTGAAGGTATGCCATGGATCTCAGCGTGGCGATTTGACCAAAATTGAAGATGGGGTGCAATGACCCTGTTATCCTTCTCAACCTTGCGCTTCTTTGATCGTGGCTCTATGTCCCGGGTAGGACCACCGACAAGTCCTTCGTTTGCAGCGGCCGTTGCGCGCTTCGAAGCTTCTACCTCCTGAAGCTTGGCCTTTGATGGCGGCTCAACTGATGTTATGGTGAGCTCGTTGACATACGCAGATTCGTCCCAATACATCAATTTGATGGCAGAATTTAACAGTGGACTAAACGTAAATCGCTCTGGCTCACTACTCGATGGATTGAGCACAGGGACAAAGACGCCGGCATGGATGTAGGACACCATGACTGGTTTCGAAGATATCGTGAATCTGTCTGCAGCTTTGTACTTGGCAATTGCTGCTTGCGCATCTTCGACCGTATTAAATTCCGCAAAGCCATATCTCCAGCTTTCATCCGATTTTCGATCCCTAACTAAGAGAACTCGCCGCAATGAGCCTTCTCTTGATCCTAAGCTAGAGTCGTTCGAAGTTGAGGTGATCTTCGTCTTCTTCGTGGCATGCGTATCTTTGGGAGGAGTTCCCGCTTTTGTCTTGTACAGTTTGCTTACGCCCTTGGCGAGAAGCTCCTCATTAACACCTGGCTCTAGTCCACGAAGGAGAAGAAATTGGGAAGCGGTATCGTCAGGAGATGCATCGCTATCACCTGTGGTCGCAAAGCCGGAGTAGGAAGACATATTAGCTTGAGCCAGTACAACACCATGCGCAGATGGGCCTGTTAGTGTTAGCTTCATAGCAAGAATAGCGTATCCAATGACTTACGAGTCCTTGGAGCATTACAGCGGAAACACAAAGTGCGATGGGAGAAATTTGGCAGATAGCACTGAAAAAGTTAGCTCTCTGGTTCATGCACATTCGTCGTGGAAGTAATACCACTTCACATTTCCAATCGTCTTCACTCTTTCCTGCTTTGTCTCGCTCCTCTCTTTCGCGACTGTATGCTATGCGAACCTTGGCAGGTTGGGCTGTCGTATTTTGAGCAGGATCATATGGTCCAAAAAGGGAGAGAGTCGGGTAGTGGTGTTCCAGGAATTCTCTCGCATCATCGATCGAAACAAACTGAGCGAATGCGAATTGGCGAGATTGACCTGGCACAAGGCACGTCAGTACAGAATGGTATCAAGTCTTTGTGGCGCATTACCAGTCTTCTTGTCTTTGATAAGTCTCACTTCTTCCAAGCCCTCAACTCGAAGACTGTGTTGTAATTCATGCAAAATCTGTAAACCCGTAGAAAGGCCAAAATGGCCAATTCCATTCTTAGCCAGAGTTCTTGTCTTTCCATTCAACGAAAACTTAGTGGAAAGGATGTGACAGTGCAGTAGGAATTCCAAAAGGTAGGAACGGGGCGGCCAACGTCTTCCTGTGTAAATTGCGCCGGAAGTCCTTCGAGTATCACATTTCGATTTGGAGCACCACCAAAGTATGGCGAGCGACTACGGCTTCTATCGCGTCTGGGTGATCGATATCCTTCCCTATCACGATCGGTGTACCGCCCACGTCCTTCTCTGCGTGGTGATCTGGAGCGGCCACGGTCGTGATCATATCTATACTCGTCCCTCGAGTCTGGGTAACTTGGATTATATGCCATATTGGCTGTCGCATGCCCTCTGGGGGGTGTTCTTGTATTATCTTGAGGCATGGGGCGTCAGCAAGAATTCCCATCAAGGCTCCGTATTCAAACTATCGTTTACCCTTCCAAGAGGTTTCGAAGCCCTGCGGTGCTGATCCGCGGGCGTCTTCGTAGGGTCGATCATCATACATGCTATAATCTTGCGGGGGATGAGAAGATCGGTGAGGATCCATAGTGGGCGAGTGTGAAGGACCGTTATTTTTCGAAAGTGTCAAAAGAGCGTCAAAAATATATTAAAAAGAGTTAGAAATTTAACGTCAGGTAGAGCGCTGTTTGAGGTTGCCAAGTCTTACAGAGTGCATGGGTCGGCAATATTTCGGGAGTTGGCCCACTGGCTGCTCCCTCATGCTGACTAACGATGCTTCAATGGAGCGATGGAAGAGAACAACGATCATTTTCATTCAACATCGCCCAAATTCATACTTACTCATTTCAAATTGTTCGACTAACAAACTGGGTTGAGTACAAAGATATTCGAGGCTCCGACCGCAACGAGAGCCTCTCATTTGAAGTACCGGACCACGATCTGAACACTCTTTGACCCATTCAATATATCTTCCATCTCAACTTGCAGTCTGAAGATAGCACGTTGCACAGTGGCAATGGCAAATGAGCTTAGCGAAGAAGGTCGATACGTTGGCCTAACTCATGAGACTTTAGACGCTAAGTCGATGATGGATCGTGTGAGAAGCCCTAAGGCTGGAGCTATAGTACTGTTTGCTGGTAACGAATTATACCCCCTCATTATCCATACCATGTCAACTGACCATGTGATAAGGCACCACGAGAGATAATTTTGCTGGAAAACCTGTGAAAGAGCTGCAATATACATCCTATGAACCACGTGCTCTTCAAAGTATGCTCGATATTTGCAGGGCCATGCAGAAGAAGCACTCTCTTACAGCAATTGCAATGATACATCGCTTGGGAATCGTGCCTATTGGCGAAGAGAGCATTCTGATTGCAGTATCTTCCCCCCATCGCCAAGCGGCCTGGCGAGCTGGCGAAGAAGCACTAGAAGAATGCAAAGAGAAGGTAGAAGTCTGGAAAAAAGAAGAGTTTGGGGGAGAGGAAGGCGGAATCTGGAGAGCCAATCGTGATGGTGCGGTCGGAATACGCATCGACAAAAACGAAAAGGAGAATGATCCAAGACCAGAGACTAACGGGCCAGTGCTTCGTCCAGGTCGTTTGGGAGAACGAGGACGTGGTCCCGTTGTTGCGAATTTGGACCCGGAATCTTAGAAATCTAGAAAGTTAAACACTAATAACAGAGCAACGAAATAAGTAAGATGGTGGTGATCTTCAGATCGCTCCCCTCAAGCGCACACGAACAACATTTCTACCAAACTTTCAGCTCGGAAGCTGGCCTAGAAGAACATCATCCAAAAGCTGATTTCAACGAAGGAACCTACTTCCAAATTCCCTTTGGCTTTTCGTCAACCGTCCTTGCCACGAGGCTCTTCCACGTCTCGGTCAAATTTCTAGCTGATATGCTCCATATCACTCAAACTTATTGTCCGTCAATTGGCCTTTTTCGATGGAAATTACCTAAGTCCAAATTGAACAAATTATCTCAAAAGAATGAGATCTCAAGGAGCTCAAATACGAAGAAAAGTCGTGTTCGTCATGATCTCGCCCGGACTATTCACCAATTGACCCTTAGCCTTAGTCGGGAAATTGGCCTGATCCTGGGCACTCGTGGAAAATCGATCGACCTCCGGACGGTTCATGAGAAATCCCACGAGTGTGCGTGCCTCTGCCTTGTATACCAACCAGGGGTAAAACAGGCAGTTTCGATACAAGTCAGCGTTATCATTCCCAACGGCTAGGCGAGTCAATTCTCAGCAACACATGATCAAAATTATGATTGTTTGAAGTACATTCATGAACCCACAATAAAGGCGCACCAGTTATATGAACTGCCAAGGATTGAACGCTCGATCAACGTGGCCACGGCCCGTCACCCCACAAACAAACCCACCTGCCGGTACTTTCAATCTTGAATTATCTTCTTCATATACCAGATTCTTATAATCGGAACGCGGGGAAAGTGCATGCATGGTACAGTATAACTCAATTTTATATCATCCCATATATTTGTTTCAATGCCCGCTCACTTCTCACTCTCCTTCCCCTTCTTCAAGCGGCTCCCTTCTTATTCTGGCTCAATAAGCTTTCAATTTCACAATCGTGATTCGGCAGCTAGTTACGCTCTTTCATCATGCTATTTCACCATGTCATTCTTTCCTTACTCGCGCCTTTAGCGGCCAATGCCGCTCTCGCGTACAAAGGGGTTGACTGGTCGTCAACTTCCATGCTTGAGAAATCTGGGAAGTCCTTTAAAACAACTGCTGGAGCTACTGCCTCATTCGAAAGTATTCTTAAGTCTAGTGGTGTGAATACTGTAAGACAGCGAATCTGGGTCAATCCGTCAGATGGCAATTACAACCTGGCATATAATATTGCACTGGCAAAGCGTGCAAAAGCTGCTGGTCTAAGCGTCTACCTTGACTTGCATTATAGCGACACTTGGGCTGATCCAGCACATCAAGTAGGTCATCTATTCCTTCCATTGCTTAACGAATGTACTGACGCTCTTCTCAGACACTACCCAAAGGCTGGCCATCCAACATCGATGATCTCGCCTGGCAAGTCTACAACTATACACTCAGTATCTCCAACAGTTTCCAAGCAGCCGGCATCCAACCTACCATCATCTCCATCGGCAACGAAATCACAGCGGGTATGCTCTGGCCCCTCGGGAAAACCAGTAATCCCTCCAACCTCGCCCGTCTCCTCCACTCCGCCTCGTCAGGCGTCAAATCCTCCACCCTCTCCCCCCAACCCAAGATCATGATCCACACCGACAACGGTTGGAACTGGTCCACACAATCTTGGTTCTACAAACTCATCCTCGCCCAAGGAACCCTCCTGAACACTGACTTCGACATAATCGGCCTCTCCTACTACCCCTTCTACAACGCCGCCGCGACCCTCGCCTCGCTCAAATCCAGCCTCAATAACATCGCCTCGACGTTCTCGAAGCAAATCGTGATCGCGGAGACGGATTGGCCAGTCTCGTGTCCGAGTCCGAAATATAGTTTTCCAAGTGATACGAATGGCATTGCGAAGAGTATCGCGGGCCAGACTAATTGGATTAAGACAGTGGCTGCTGCTGTGGCTGCGGTGCCAAATTCGCTAGGGGTGGGACTGTTTTATTGGGAGCCGGGGTTTCTTGGGAATGGGGCGCTGGGAAGTTCATGTGCTGACAACTTGATGGTGGAGGTGAATGGGGCGGCGAGGTCTAGCTTGGCTGTTTTTGGGTCGATATGAGGGCAATAAGGTGAAGTTGTAGTGGGTAATAGTTTTCTTGTATAGATGAGTAGAGAGGATACGGTTATGTCCCTGGACAGGTTAAATCTTTAAAGTAAAATTTAGAGGACTACACCCTCTCACATCTATATTTACCTGATCACTTGATAGTATTTCCGTTTCTATGGTATATTTAACTCTAGGCCTTTCCTTGTTCGTCTTCTAAGTAGGATCCGTAGGTGTTTCGTATCTACATACTCCTAAGCTCCTCTCTCTTGTAGGTTCGCTAGGACCGTCCTCGTCTATAGGCTGGGCACAATACCCAGCTTCATATCTTCCCACGCTCGTCTCGATCGTGCGCGAGATACATAGAGGATGCCTCAACTCTAACGGCGCCTCAACAACCCCTAACTCCGCATCAAACTGATTCCGAGAATCCTTAAACCGCTAAAAATACCCCCTTGTAACGAAGGCCGAATACAAAATTAAATTTGTCGTTCGACAGGCTCTGTGCATCAGTTCGGGCCTGCTAGACGAACATATTGAGTACGCTCAGGGACAAAGAACTGGCAGTTAAACGTAAAAGATGTTCTGAGCGAGCTGTGATACTCCGCGAGCCATATTGTGCGAGAGCGACAAGTACTGCAATGTAGAACGGGTCGATTGGGGATTTTTTAATACCTCGAGTGAGTTCGACGACATCCCATATCGCACGCTCAGATCCGCCGTGGCGCCGCTTGTGGTCGAGGTAGCGTCACTCGTAGGTTGATGTCCCGTCGAAATATGCACATACTGCATCAAGAAAGCCTTTGGTGTTTGTGCTTACATTTGTGGACGGCAACAAGGCACTGGGACGGGTAATTTCGAGATGGGGTAGTTATTATAGTGGAGGGTCGGAGAACTAGCAGGACTAGCAAGATTATCTTAGCATCAGGCATCTAGGAAAGGAGAGGTAATAAGAGTGCGGGAAAACGGAGTAGGAGAAGATTATGTAGGTGATAGCATGTGAAGAAGAAGAAGAAGAAGAAGAAGAAGAAGAAGAAGAAGAAGAAGAAGAAGAAGAAGAAGAAGAAGAAGAAGACGAAGAATACAAATAAGATAGGACAAAAGGACTTCGCTACGCACCGATCCAGCTTCCAGCCAGCTTCCGCCATTAGCAGATGTATGACCTTAATCTCATCTCAAGAGTCGCATTCGCTGTACGTGTACACCTCATCCAGGACCTCAAGGGCTTGATACCATCGCCAAGTCAATAGCCTTGGGACCGTAGATTGGGACGAAGAGTGGGAAGTGGACTCTTGCATAGATTCTTTCGTAGACTCTCCCCCTGATACATAGCAGCTCAGGTATTCCAAATGATCGACGCTATATTCGAGAGGGCTAGAGAAGAGCCACAGCTGCGGGTTCTGCGAGATAAAAACTTGGAGAGCCACTTTCAACCATGATGGTAGTGGTGTTGGTGATGCTACCGGTACTGCTTTTGCAAATAGATTGAGTGGCGCTATTTATTGTGTTTGTTAAGATGTCGATGTCGATGTAGAGTGGAGGGTGGAGGGCGCGCTTTCCTTGAGGCTATACAAGGCGAGGTTTACACGTGTGCATGTGTGGAACACTCCTTTATAATTAAGCTATATATCCGATCAGCCGCATTCCAGTTCTATTCGCTAGACATTCCTGTACAGAAAAAGCGGCCCATTTTTGCACGACAACCTAACGCTAAAGTCTTGAAATAAGTCACGACCAGAATCCAGAACAAAGTATTTCAGATATATGTATCTCTTAACCTCTGAGAAATATTCAGAGAGATTCTGTTTATTTTTCCGATTTCATTTGCGTGTACAGGAGATGCAATGTAAGCTTATACATGTGCACAAAATCCGCCGCTTTTTCTATACAGGAGAAGACACTCTCTACAAGCCTATAGTATCTGTCTCTAGCCATCTTGTCTTTCACCGCTTGATTATATCACCGTGTTTTCCTAACGTCACCTATCCCTCCTATTACATAATTATCTTTTCCTTTTTATACAAAACCAGTTTAGACCCTTACGGTTGTTCTTTGTTATATGGTGGCTTCTGATTTGCGAAAATCGAAGAAAGTCCTTTTGCCGATTCATCTGAGAAGTATCAACAAACAATTACTTTCTTACTGAAAAATTATTGTAGTGAATACCGAAGGTCAACATGAGCGAATTGTTGTGCGCCAACCAGAAGCTCATGGGTGATGGGCATCGCAACAGCGACGAGACGGACACCGGCGTGACCGAAGAGAAGGGGCTACAGCACGAGCCAGTTTATACACAACGAAGACTTTACAGTTGGTACTCGATTCGAATCAGTACGCCGTTTAGCGACCTTCGTTTTGGTTGGAATCGGTAGACTTCGTCCTCAGAACGAGGTAGAGCAGTTCGTGTTTAATATTTCGCCCCACGTGGCAATTATTAGCGTTCATGTAATAATAGCTATTTAAACGGGATTCAAAAGCTGAAGCAATCAATGAATCCACCTATCAGCCTTCGACTAATTATATTTGTAGAAAATTTCGATTTCGCAGTCCTAGAGGATGCCGCGTTCGAGGTGGTGCAAGATCTTTTGTGTTGAGAACTGCGCTCGATGCTGTTTATGCTAGAGAAAGTTCAGGACCCCGAATGGCCCTACATATTGTTTCCATACGTTCCCATGGCTTGTTTCATGTTTGCAGCTTGTAAATTTATCTCGTGTGAATGGAGAAGCACCAAGAAGCAATTGACCGACCTTCGCAGATAGTGCGCTAGCACAAGATCTGGCAAGGAATGCCAATGAAGTACCTAGCCCCAGTGAATCCGAGGTTTTTTTGGCGTACAACTGAAAACGCATTTACGATATCGGTACGCATCAACTGTTTTCGTACTGTTTTCGTGCTGTTTTGTTGTTTGGCCTCGGTGTATCTAGTGCGAGGTCGAATATCGGCTATCGAGATTTTGGGCCATCGTGTGGTGCTGTTATTCTCTGGAAACTTCAACGAAGAAAATCAAGCGCAATGACCTTAGTGATGGGGAACACCGAAAGGTCTTGAGTAGTCGTTATTGTGGTGGATAAATATCATGCTCTAAAGAAGGGTAGTTGAATTTATTATTTATGATTTACGTCACAAATTTCTTGACCTGTACTTTGTTGACAATTCTATACAATAGAGGCCATATCTAGTTGTTTTTAAGAAGCTTGAGCCTGCGTCGATGTCCTTTGAGGGAGGGCAATCCACAGTTATTTACAGTGGCTGATACTGAAAACCAGGTGGAAGAATGAACAATCGAAAGCTTACGGAAGGGCCTTAAATAACCAATTACCAAAATAATATATAGAATTTCAAATCTTCAAATCTCGAATTGCATGTCGCGTAACAATAACAATCCACGAAAATTATAGCCGGTACTGTTTTGAGCCGGTAAGCTACAATAAGTAGGCTTGGGCAACGACGCAAGGTAAAGCCACTTCTATATTCACCGAGTCGGTTCGATGAATTATTCCAAAGTAAATAATGTCACTTGATGACGAGGAGCATTTGCTCCTTTTACTCGTTTTACTACTAGTAATACATGTCTAGTATAGTAGTACTTCCCTTATTAATGAGGCAACCGTCAGCGAATATATATCTCTTAAGAGACACAAAGCAGCCTTTAGTAGACTATTAGAGTGTTATTGTAGAAGGATTGGAAAGCTACTCTGTCTCTCTGCTTGCAGTGCCAGCGAAAGACTAGTAAACACCCAATGATTTTTGCTAGATACAACCACGCCTGTTTCTCCTTAAGTCCTCAAGTGAAAAGCGACTCTGCTTGCTACTCCAGGGGAAAACCCTTAAGTACGCAATGCCCATCCTTTAATTAGCATCTCCAGCAGGATAGCTAAGAGCCTCAACCCTAACATCCTTTCCCGCATCCGTAAGCACAACATGATTCTTCATGATCAAGTTCCACTCCTCGACTTTATAAGTGTTCGGCTCACTGCTCACAACAACATGGCTACCATGCTCGTCCTTCTCCTTCGTAGCATGCGGGTTGTTGCCCTCTCCTTCATTTCCCGCGGCACCATAAGGGCTGTTAACACCATCAGCATGATCTGGGAATTTATGGTTCAAGGTGCTGCCTGCGGTGGTGGAGTAGTAGAGGGAGAGCGGTTGCTTGATGGGGTCATCGAGGAAGCGGCAGGCTACGAGGGAACGACCATCAGTAATGCAGATGTTGAGGGCGTTTGGCTTAGGGTCGGTAATGGTGGGGGTGGTAGATTGGAGGGTGATGATTGTGGTGATTGTTTTTTGGAGGGCGCCGGCTAGGTCTGAGGCAGTGTCTGGACGTGGGGAGGAGGTTAGCTCTCTTGGTATTAAGAAATTTTTGGGGGGTGGGTAGATCCAGTATGTGAGGCCGAGTTAGGAAGGATTTAAATCTGATACGGTATTGATAGGTGGAAGTAGAGAGGAGGGACGACAGCGCCAATGACTTACGGTAGGACTCCCAGCCTGCCTTTGACTTGCAGAGATATGTCATGAAGAGTGCAGCAAGATGCTCAGTATCAGTACTGCCGAGGATATGACCATATGCCTCGGGGCTCATCAGGTTACACATCTTCAATTTGACATGTTCAAAGTTGGAAATATAGCCATTGTGCATGATGGTATGAATACCGAACACGAACGGATGGTTGTTAACCGGTGTGATGGAACCTCCTGGCGATGCCGCACGGATGTGTGCAAAGACAACTTTCGATTCTGTGTTGTTGCAGATGGAGTTGAAGTTTGCGTTGTTGAGAGGTGGTTGCACGGACTTGTAGAGAGCTGGGTAGAGGACTGCCTTTGGATCTGGGCCAGTTGATTTTGGGGAGTATGCACTCTTGGTGGAAGTGTACCATACCAAGCCACAGCCATCGGTGTTGAGGAGATAATTGGGATCAATAACTCCTTGCTCGGTAATGAGCTTTGAATGGACGATCTTCTCGTGAGAAAGAACTCCGACAGGGTTATCGCCAGTGATCTTCTTAGCGTGGCCATTGGCATCTTCGCCTTTTAAACTGGCTTGCTTATGTTCCTTGACCTTCTTGATGATTTCGGCGTGGACGGCAGGGTCAAACGAGAATAATCCTGGAAGATAGTGGTCGTTGACTTGCTTGACGAGAGCATGTTCAGGTGCTTGAAGTCAGGTCAGCAGATGAAGTCAATTGAGGGACAGGAAAGAACTTGCTGATGAGTACGTCTTGGAGGAGGCATGGCTCACTGCCTGAGATGTACGCGAACCAGCGACACATTTTGATGTTACTGTTGCGTTGATATGTCAGTTTCTTGTCGATCTGTTGAAGTTTTGAGATGATTGACCCGAGGTGTAGGATGTGGAAAGATGCTTTATGTAAAGCGGGAAGGTGAGAGGCAGGAAGTGAAGAGCGAGGAGGGGAAGAAACGACTGGGGAGTGGTGAAGTGATAGAGTGTGGGTTGAGGAAAGTGACTTGATACCCCGCCAACCTCTGAATGTTTCGATCTATGCGAGTGTGAAGCAGTGTGATTTGAATTGAGAGGAGTAGATTGAAAATTGACAGGGCAGCTTACGGTCCTGTTGCTCTCTGGATATCCTTTCTCGATCAGTACAAATGTGGAGTTGAGTGACGTGAACTGTTGGAGTGAGGATTGACGAGTATCTGGTGTGCTCAACTGCAGGAGTGATGGATTGATGATGTAGAGAAAGAAGGGATTGAGGAGGAATGAAGTAGTTAGCCGATAATTTATACTTACTGGCTTCCTTATTGGTAGGTGTTCTGGTCTTCGATCTATTGAAGTGGGTCTGTGGACGTGTGAGTTCTCATCAAGAAAGGAATCGAGAAGTGTGAAAAGTGACAGTGTAGCAAAGCTGAGGCTCCGGAGTGCAGAACAGAGATCGAAAATAGTAAGTGACAAGTGGATATAGATCGAATGGTCTATGGGAGGGTGGCGGAGAAAAGCGAGTCTCCCCCATTCTCGCTTAGAATGCCTAACATCAACCCTCCACAACGTTTCTATTGCTGCATACCGACATTCGAGCCGCACTTCAAGAGAAGAACCATCCAGGGTATGCTTGCAAGTAATGGGCTATTTTTAATTAGAAAGAAAAGGATATCTAAAACCAGAGGCCTGCTTAAATCGCATGTTTACGCAGATGAAATAGTCGCTACCGGTTTCTTGCGATGACTTCCTCACCACTGCTGCTCTCATGTCCCATCTCTGGCGTTAATCGGTCTATAAAGTTTTCTCATACACCTCAACAGAATTTGAACCCCAAAAGGACAATGAGTCGAATAGTTAATGGGTGAATTTGCAACGATTTACTCTGATTTCTCACGCACAAATATCTGACTAAACCAATCATGTTCTGCCTGGATCCAAGAGGCTAGATTGGCCCAATGACCACTAGCGGGAAAATTTTATAAACAAAGTGTTCGGGCCAAGTTCCGAACGATGGTTGTCTTTGGTGATAATTGATTGAATTTCAGAAAGGTCTATTTACTTTCTTGAATCATGCCCGATCACCCCCCGAACTTTCTTCAATTGCAGCCAGTACAGCACCAGACGAATACAGATCCATTCAAGTATGTTGAACCGCCTTCCCAAATCTGACGCCCACGATCATCGGATCATTTGATGTAAGCATCAGACGATCATATGACAGTCTTCTATCGGGCCTGTTATTTCCCCGAAACGACTTGTCTCCCCAGAACGACCGTGGCTTTTAGTCATGGATTACATGGTGGTTTCCGTAGACGAATATTGTGATATGGGCCAGCTTTCTGGGTAGGTATACATCTTTTGTGTAACACCATCTGCTTTCGAACGTTCTGGGGTTACCTAAGTCTTCTTTGCCTAAATTTCTGTATCGATTTTCCAATACACTCTCTTCTTCAAGACATGCCGACTAATTGAGGTGGAGGAGCATCTGCTGGATCTGACTCGTCAGGCCATTCGAAGAAGGGTTGTTCTGATGATCGTCTTTTTGAGCTATCGGCAAAAGGTAGGTTGGGCATTCCATGTTCTGGTTTCGAGTTATATGTGTAAAGGCCGTGAAATTCGTGTACTTTTAGGTGTGTTCGTTTTGGCCAGCTTAATCCAAATATTAAGATTAGACTATTGCGAGTAAGTCAATGACACGGTAAATGTACTGTGTTTGTTTGAACTTACGCAAAGATGACAGCGAAAATTAAGCACCGTTGAGCTCGTCGAGTTGGCCAGCCTTTCGACGATAACTCTCGAGGTAGCATGACGAAAATTATGTATATTGGTAAGAGGGTTTGATGGCAGGATTACGAGAATAGAAGCAAAGCTGAACTAAGACATATAATGACTGTGTGAAGTGGACGAGAGGTATGAATATGACTAATCGAGACTTAGTTGGATTGAAAGGTAATGACGAAAATCTCACGAACCTCAAGAGATCGAGAGAAACTCGACAGAAAGGAGGAAGAGAAGTAAAGAGAGCAGCCATGGTGTACTTATCCAATACCAGACCATGAAGGTTTTCAAGCGGTGCATGCAAAGCTGACGGCAGTTTCCAAGAACTGAGCGCACGGTTTCAGAAAACATGGAACGTTTACCCCTGACTATTGCCGCGTATGGCTCTGGATTGTCCGCTTGACCAATCATTCGTGAAACATCGAGAAACAGCCAAGAGTTGTCCCAGAGCTTTGAGCAGCAGGATCTCTGAACTTAATGCTCCCGGAACCATTCGTGGGGTCCAGAGTCGGGCGAGTCGCGCTCTTCACCAATTCGAGGCTCCAAAACCTTCTGGGGCCTCTGCTTCGTCGGCTGCTCGGGCGAGGCTGCTGACATTTTCATTTTGAGTTGCTTATTTTCCGTCGTATTCAGGTGGTGCCCCTGCTCTTCCTGCTCTGGATTTAAGAAAGTCGTTTCTTCTTCCACGTCCTGATTCCGATGGCTTGCTCATACAGCAAGAGAAGCAATGGTCTACTGCAGGCAAGGTGAATTCAATCGCCCCTACCACAGTCAAAGGTGTCTGCGAATATCATATTGTGCGAGATCTCCAAGGCCAGAGAAATAACAAAACTAAGGAGACACGGCCATAAGAAATAAGGAGTGTCAATGCACCGTTCTGAGTTCTGCCCGTGTCATTTGAAGTCGTACAAGGCAAGAGGCACAGCGCATGATGCGATGACGCCACTTGCTTGGCTGCCAGCCTTCTTTGGCGATCCAGGAGAAATTATGACCAGGGCTTATGAAGGCAAGTTATTTCTGTAAATGTGCTCTTTGAGTTGTGAAGATGTTGAGAGTTGGAGTTGTAAAGTGAACGTTGTGAACAGTTCAGAGATGTCGAGGTTCGTGCTCGAGGCTAGTGCCCTTCGGGACAAGCACGAGATGAGGGCCGAACAAGGCTGAGATCCACTTCTCTCGGTAATCGGGCCCCGCAGCCTTACACGCCGACATTCACTCCTCTCGACCGTCGACTCACCAGATGAGACGAATTACCAGACAAACACCTCAGCAAATAGTGGTTAAACCCTGCTTCGACATTCGAACTCGTTCTTGATGTACCCCTAATATCTTGATCACTCTGGCACAAGTGCCACTTCGCCATACCATCTGCGGAGGCGACGGAGATGGACTTAAATATTCTTTCGGAGACCTTTGTGCAAGCCGACCCCGCCAACCCCTCGGCCACCTCACCGTCGCCCAATAGTCTGCGCAGAAGAACGAACACTGCAGAAATTGATAGCACGATCATACATCCGGGGTCGGTCAAGATTAATGTTCTGGGAGCTTTCATTGTGGACCAAGAAGCTGTTGCGCTAAGTAGAGAAAACAGCCATGGGGGCAGCCATGACACTCGAGATATTCGGCTTCCGAATCATACAGCAGTCGTCAGCCATATAGCAGTCGATGTATACACCCCTTTCACTTCCATTCGATGTTCTTCTAAATCCATTATAAGGTCTCATGTCTAATGGATGTAGATCGGAGGCTCATTAGCAAAACTGGTGTACTTCTCCCGCGAACCACAATCCCGAGAACCTGGCGGACGATTGAACTTTATGAACTTCGAGACAGACCGCATAGACGACTGTGTAGAGTTCATGAAACTTCTGAAGATCAAGCAGCAGAAGCTCAATGGATCAAGACCTGGGGCGTTATGTGTCATGGCTACCGGTGGAGGCGCATTCAAATACCATGCAAAGATCAAAGAAGCTCTAGGGGTAGATGTGATCGCGGAGGATGAAATGGAGTGCTTGATAATCGGTACGCAAGCCATTGAAGGACAACGTTTGAATAACGCTCATATTATACCACAGGACTCGATTTCTTCATCACTGAAATCCCACGAGAAGTATTTACCTACAGCGAAACCGACCCAATGCACTTCGAAGACCCCCGATCCGACATCTATCCCTATCTCCTCGTCAACATCGGCTCTGGCGTAAGCATGATCAAAGTCTCTGGCCCTCGAAAATATGTTCGAGTAGGAGGGACCTCCCTCGGCGGCGGCACACTCTGGGGTCTACTATCCCTCCTCACCGGCGCGCGCACCTTCGACGAAATGCTCGGTATGGCCGAACGCGGCGATAACGCCAAAGTCGACATGCTAGTTGGCGACATCTATGGCACTGACTACGGCAAGATCGGGCTCAAGAGCAGCACAATCGCGAGCTCCTTCGGAAAAGTCTTCCGCATGAAACGAGAAGCAGAAATGGAAGCAGAAGACAGCGGTGGTCTCACAAATGGCGACAATGAATCCCAGCCCTCATCCTCACCCATCGAAACATCACTGATCAACGAAGCCCCGCCCAGCAAGGACCCCCCTTTCTCCTCCCCAGACATTTCCCGCTCCCTCCTCTACGCAATCTCCAACAACATCGGGCAAATCGCCTACCTACAATCAGAAAAACACTCCCTATCTACCATCTACTTCGGTGGCTCCTTCATCCGCGGCCATCGCCAAACAATGAACACACTTTCCTACGCTATCAAGTTCTGGAGTAACGGCGAGAAAAAAGCCTACTTTTTGAGACATGAAGGATATCTCGGTGCCGTGGGCGCATTTCTGAAGAGGCAGCCGAGGAATTGGGGCAGGAGGGGAAGTTTCGAGGAAGGGGTCATGGGCGTGGGGACAGAGGCGAGAGCAGAGGTTAGGGCTGGGGCTGCTTCTGCTGAGGGAGGACAGTTCTAATATATCCTGCTGCCAAGCGAGGGGAAGGAATATGTCCTACCGACCTACTTACATATGCGTATGAAAAATAATCGGGATGGGTTTAGCGTTGAGGGCTAATCTACTTCAACGAGATCTAAATATCATGATAGGATTGAAAGTACTACCGTTGGAAAAGAAAAGAAAATAATGGGGTTTAAAGAATATACTATGGGAGTATTGATGACAATGAACTTTACTTACTTGTTATAAGAGTCTCTTGATGTCACTAAGTCAAGGAACGCACCATGGAACTTTTGAAAGGAAAACACTATTTGCAAACTAGAACTACTTCATCATACTACATTATTCTGTATTGTCTCGTGAATATAATATAAAGTCTACTCTTGTCTATCACTCTTCTTTCTGAAGATGTAGCACTTCGTGCTAGCAAAAAACTTCAGCAGTGTATCCCTTATACGTGCGTTGAAGAGGTCTCGCCTAGGAAGTCGACTTAGCTCTCATCCTTCTCGTCGCTAGCAAATTGGGTTTCTGTCTCAACTTCACTGAAAATCGGTAATCTCTTCTATGCTTGCCTGGTATTTTGTGTCTTTGTCGACGAGCATATCATCACTAGGTTTCTAATTCTAAAGTCTAGTGCAATATTAAATCGGAACTTGCTCGAGGATCAGTTGACCCTGTTCCTCGACTTGTGGACCTTGGAGGCTTGGGACGGGTCTGGGCTAAAATCTGGCCAAGTGACCACAGTCGACTATTGGTTGAAAGAATTTGTGGCATTGTCCTTGGATACTATTCAAAGGCTTTCCCAATCTCAGCTCTGATTTCGAATCCTTATATAGGTCCTGCCAACTCAGATCCCCGCCTTGATGGTGTTCCTCCTTCCAATAGCAATACGCATAATTCGACGAAGGCGGAAGATTGCAGGGACCAGTTCCATCAGGTAAGGGGCGTAGTCGTGACACGCAATGTTCATGTGGTGGTTCAAATCTGCCAGAGAGGGAGCGATAGGTGCACCGCATACAGTTTTCCGGCGGAGAATGAAAGTGTCTATCAAGAGGAAGCCTTGGGATATAAGCGCAACGAGGGATATTTCGGTCACATAATACATCTTTGCCTGGAATAAGAAGCGATCATATGAAGCACGCACGACCTTGGTATTTCGACATTTTTGGTAGTTAGGAGCGATTCTCCTGGTCTTTGAAATATGATCCACGGCCAGTAGAAATTTTTTTTCCCCATGTTGCTTTGGTTTTCTTATGGCCCTTCGCAGAGTCTAAAGAGGTTCCTGGACCTTGGGATACCAACACGCCCGACTCATGGAAACCGTCCCTTCCTGAGGGTACGAAGACTGACTACTGGCGCAGAAGTGTCGTAGCCACTCGTACAATTACCTATCGAAATCTAGAATGTGTCTCCACGTTCGTACTTAAAATCATCTGGTGATGGGGAATCGCTCGAGGCAACACCGTGGGCATGAACCCAAGATGTGGAAGCTTCGGACACAATTGGCAATGACCCGTCGGAGAAGCCTTCAATGTCGTGGTTTGGTAGGAGATAGGCGGGATTCTGATATTCTTCATGAGAATAGTGTTTCACTGGAATCCGTGATATCGTGTCTGAGATGGTGGGCACAGGCGACTGGACCACGACCTTTTCACCTCTAACTCCCCATCTCGAGGGTGTCGGCACTAATTTGAAAAGCTGGATCTTGACCGGGTACTTCAGCATGTCATCATCATGAGGTGTCATCGTTCATGTCCCGCGAAAGCTAGAATTGGGCATTAGTAATGGAACATTTGCGAAAGTTATGAAGATGTTGTGTTATAGAAGAATCATAGCTTTGGGGCACTGAGAAGAATCTGATAGATGGGAGACAAGCAGGAATAGATCCCAACAAAATAATGATCCCTTGTATACTGCTGATTTTTCAAGGAATTTGACTCCATTCGGCAGTATCACGCCTTTTCTGCCACCACCAGTTAGCAGGTGAAAACTCAACTGCTCATATGGAGTATGGCTAATGCAAAATATTGTCAATCTAACTGGCAAAATAAATTTGCGTCTGAGATTTTCAATGAGAACTGATGAGAATGAATCCGCCAGGCGACACTAATGCTGGATTTGCTGGGCGCTGAAAATCTGCCACGTGCACGTCGAACTGCTTCGGGTGAGGAAAGCTCAGTACAGCTCGCCTTGATAACCCGACCAAGAATATGAGCCCTGGCTTTCAACAGCGGACCGATCCCGAGTTCAAACCGAATGTATTACGGCAGACTCCTGTGTGGTGTAGTCCTAAAATCCTGTACCAGCATCGGTCCAAATTTGCTGGGAGACTTGGGGCAGCGATTCCATTCCGATCCACAGAAGGTCGTCTAATCACGAGGAGAAAGTGCGATTTCAAGCACCTCCGAACGAATCTTGTAGTCCAGAGAGTAGAGTTTCATTGTCTTCATAATCGTTCCCGATCACAGAGGAGTATGGACTGCAGCAATCATTCAGGATTTCTTTTCCTCTTCATCCTTTTCCCCTTCCATTGATTTTAGATGTTTGAACTCCTTCCTTGAAAGAATCGATGCCACCCATTCCTCTATTTCCTCCTCGGCACCCTTGTCCTCGTCGCTCCCCGCGGCTCCCAACCTGCTGCGAACTTTTTTCCGCATATCGTCGACTGAGGAGATGTCGAGTGCCCACAACAAACCCCCACTGACCATTATTGCGGAACTGACGACATTTACTGTGGCTACGTTCAAGGCTTCGAATGCTTCAAAGGCGCCATTAACTTCGGTATTCGGTCGATTGCTTGGCTGATAGAATCGAGGGACTGAGGCTTTGTATCTTTTGACTAGTGACCGTCTAGTGATGGCCGCGGAAGCGGCTACGAAGCCAGCACCAATGAAAAATAGACCCAATTGGCGTCGCGAACGCTGCGAGAAGAATGCTGATTGTGATTCGGGTGCTTCGGATGGTTGTGAACTTCGGATGGGCGGTGGTTGTGCCATGCTTGGTTGTTGGAGGAAGGCCATTCGAAGTCAGGAGGTCTCTTTGTGTAGCGCGGTTGAACTGCTTCAGTAGTCGGAGCTAGTTTTATTCGAGGAGGAGGAGGAGTTGTTAAGGTTCTGGGGAGCGATATGTGCGGATGTGGAGGAGAAATATTGGTGAGGATGGTGTTGTTGATGGGATGGCTTGGTTAGAAATTATGGCGACAGTCTTTGGAGCTTGGACCACTTCTGTCTTGGCGGTTCCGGCCAACCTGAAAGTCCCACCTCCATTCGGAAATCAAACAACCTCATCATCATATCAATGTTACCCATAAATTTGATATCATGATCTGTCAGCTTCACCTGATCTCATGCTTTATACTGTCGAAACGAATACAAAATTTCAACTGGAGTCACATTTCGGTTCACGACTTACACATGCGTATCGAATGATCCCTCAGCTCCGGGTATTTTATATCTAGCGAATGATAGTCAAAATCTTCAAATACGAAGCGGCTTAAGTTATGTGGACGTTGCTGTTACGGTATCAAGAAGGTGATTGAAGAATTGAAGCGGAGGAGCAGTGACAGACGGTGAGAGACCAAGGTCCTGACTGCTGTTAACCACTTAATTGAGTGACGAAGAGACTGTTTTTACTTAGATCTGTCAAAGACACTTTAGCCTTTGTCATGTATAGTACCTGCCCAAATTCATTCCACTGGCCTGTTTCCAATATATCGTGAGCACAAGGAGCTGTTTGGAGAAGTGATCAAGAGCATAATCGCCCGTGGATACTCTTTCTCCTAGGCCATCTTACAAGGTGCCAACTATGGACTATCAGCATCGCGATGACGTTTCGCTCTCTTTGTTGCTGAGTAAGTCGTCAATGAACATCAAATATAACCATCACTTGCTAACAGAATTCAAGGCCAGGAGAATTCCTGCTTGACTTCCCTTCACCAACAAATGGTGGGTTTTCTGGATGTAAATACGGGATCGGCAACGGTATCCTTCCATTTAAGACCACAGCCAAAGCTCTAGCCACGGTCACACCAAGTTCACCAAATCACGAAGTGCTTGTATCGCGCTTCAAAGGAGGTGAAGAAAGAAAATGGTCATCGGAAAACCTCTTCACCAGCACACAGGCTATATATTTCAAGCGTGACTAAATAGACTTTTGGGCCAGAGATGAATGGTTGACACAAGCTGGGTAGAAGATTGATGGCCTACTAAAGCTGGGAAACACTAGAAAGATTTGTAGCTATTAAATGTGTCGAGAAATTTTGCAATCCAGAAGGAAGTGTCAAGAAAAGACAGTACGTGGTCAAGAATGCCCTAATACTCCGTGTAATTCGAAAATGAGACTTCAAGTGATCAACCCTGCCCATCACTTTCAGCAGCAATCAAGCATTGCGCTCTTCCTGACTAAAAATGATGCTCGATCACTGTTGAGCTCACTGGTTGTGAAACGGGGTGTGTTGACGTAGCTTTATTCAATCGTCCCTTTCCCCGAAATAGAACTATCCATAGATACAGAGTAAGAACATTGAGGCAAGTCTACTCGGACTTCAAAATACTTTACCTACAATGAAAACTTGCGAGTAATCTGGATGGAACAGGGTGTTAGTTTCGAAGGAGACAGCTTCGTAACTTTCATCGGATCAATTCAGTCTTGCGTTTGACGATATTTTGTCAAACATGAGAAGAGGAAATCGGCGATGGTAAACTTTATACTCATATGTCATACGTCATGCCACGTTCCAATTTCTATGTTTCCCTGCATTCCATCCACGTGTCTTATATCCTCATGTCTTATAATGTTTAACATGCCATGGAGAATTCCTATCCATTAGCGGCATATCATTACGCCAAACGCCGACGCAATCCCTCCTGTAAAATTGTGAGAGCTTCTTACTCTCCTAAGAGTACACTTTTTGGGTCCTTGCTGTTGATCCAAACATATTCAACACATCGGGGATCCGTTTTCCCCTTGCCGAGGGTCACAGCCATCAGGTTAACTTCCAACCATGTTGGTCGCATGCCGAAGCCCTCAAGGCGCTCCCACCAAGCTGTGAATCGCTCGAAGTTGATCGTTTTGTCGTCCATGAGATGAAGTTCGATCATGACTTGCCCGATCGGCATGACACCGCCATTAGCATCGACCCAGTCCATGAATGTGTCCTGCAGAGAATGGTTAGCAATTGGCTTCTTAAAACTATGACAGATAAAAGTGGATAAATGGAGGCTCTGCATCCTACGAGCTGTTGGAGAAGAAAGGATCGTGTCTCGATGCTACGGAAAACATAACTGGTAGCTTTACATACAAATGCTTGATATTCAGAACCTTCAACATCGATCTTCAAGATGTCCATATACGTGTGTTTATTTTGAGCCATCAGAGAATTGAGCGTGAAGAATTGTGGTGTTCTGTTGAGTTCGTCGTTGCTTCCAAGACCAACTTGCTTGAAATGTGCCCGTCCCTGATGAGCCGGTGCGAGTTGCGGCCCAAACGAAGTAACAGAGAAATCGAATGCGTAGATTACCGCTGAAGGGACTCGATCTAGCATCTCGGCTTCAAAAGTTGATTCATCGTTCACGCCAAAGCTGTAGATGATGGTTTCGTCGCCAGGACGGGAGACAGTTGGCGCTGGCCTAGCCTCGTATAATGACATCCCGCAAACCCATTTACCACCATCTCCTAATCTCCCTACTCGCTGGATATCGTGTGGGCAGGTGTATGTGGATGGAAAGAAGTCCCAGAGTGTGTATGGATATTGTCCGAAGAGATGGAGCTCTTGTGCTGGGAAGAATGGGACATTGGGGTAGTCGGGGTGCTTCTTTGCCATATCATGACGGAGAGTGACACTCGATCGCCATGCGGTTTCGGATCGTGCCATTCGTTGTCGTGTAGATAGGCCTCTCGACCGACTTGGCTCGGGGAGCGTACTGCCACCAGGTTCATGTCTTAGATTACCAGTTGTTGTGACCGGAAGTATTGATTGAGATTGATGAATGACGACAAAGACGAAGAACGCAAAAGCCACCCAAAACCATAGCCCACAAACTAGACATCATATTAGGCCATTATCATCGGGAATCCGAGAAAACTTCTTCGAACCTTGTACAATTCTAATAGCCATAATGAAGGACCGATTTCAAACGACAGACTCCAACACGATTCGTGATTCGTTAACGTATCACACTCAATACAGGAATTGACAATCCGGTACGAGAGCAAAAAGAACAAAGTACAGCCAGACAGAACCAGCTGAAGTATAGTTAAGATAAGAACGTCGCAGACTTCTCGAAAAGCCAGCAGCCTGATAAAGTTTAGGGGGACATCTGCATTCAAGTACTCCTTGCCCTGAGTAAGACTGCAGAGGGCTGGGCTGCCCCGTTTCAGCGCTCTGCACATGTTACTGGTGCCATTGGACCAAAGCTCTGCCACTTGATAGCTTTAGACGAAGGATGATAGGACGACAAGGGAAATCCAATAGCACTTCGTATTGAGGCGTCTTGAGGCGTGCATTCTTGCAGCCAACAGGCTGTGGGGTAGGTGGTCTCAGGGAAGAGGAAGTAGTGACGGTAACCGTTTCGAGGTATTTATTGCTCAAACACTGACTGAATGGGTCGGCCGCAGCACACTTCCCATGGCACTTTGCCTGAGAGCTGAATGGACAAAGTCTGGTACTAGACCCCGAAGGTTTCAGGGTCTCGAGGTGCAGACTGTCAGCAGTTACAGCGTACCGCGATCGGCTTGGCCCCCCCTTAGTAGGGCGATCAACAAGGCGTTCAAGCCTCGTAGCCCCTGTTAAAGTTTCAACCGATGGCCCTGGACGGTGTTTTCTGACTAGAATTCGCCACGGAAATGGCCATCGAGTAAGCAACGCGCAGCGTTAAAACCCCGAGGAAGCTCTTGACATTGGTGTGATCGTCTGCAGCTCACAGGAGATCGGCACCGGGATCTGATGGGCATGCTGTCACTCTCGAAGGTTCACCTTGCCGGTCTCACCGAACAGCGTAGATTTTATAAGAAAACCCGTTGAGACTCAGATCGGTCTATCATTCTAGCGGTGCTGTTGAAACGATTCAACAGTTGCAATGTGTTGTCGCATTATGTTTAGAGATGTTTCCCGAGGTACGAGTAACTTGGCAATTCAAGTGATGCCGATGCTCCGCCCGCCAAGACAGATACGAGCGGCAGAACTCTTAAATTGACCCTGCCTCGAGCTTGCATCATGTATCAAACAAGACCTCAACTCCACTTCTTCATGGTTTCGTTTAATGTCGCCAGACCAAGCTTTTGCTAAGAAACCATCTTCAAAAGTACATCTATCAAGGCCTCGTTTATCAAAAACTTGATGACAGACGGAGGACACTTGAATCTAGAAGTGACTGAAGGAGATAGGTCGCATCCCGGATCTAGCATAGCACGTCCGAAGTATTGAACCCCATCAAATTCTCTACAACCACTGACAAATTCAGAATTAACGTAAGACCACAGTACAGACCTTGATTGTACTGCCATGCCCTCCCAGAGTCTCTTGATTTCCCAACACAGGTGTACTTCACGACCATATTGCCAGCTTTTTATTGTTCTGTTGTAAGGTCAATGGCTGACTCAATTCCTTCAAACAAGGAGGTTCCCCCTTTCAAGGATGTTTGTATTCTACATTGGTCGATTTTTACGAAGTGATCTTACTTGATTCCAGTACGCATGCGCCCTCCTGGCATGTTCGTCGTACTTTCGTCCTGGAGAAGTTAATTGCTTACCATTGTGACCAATGAGACGATATGCTGAGGTGACACAGCAGCGAACTCGTCACTCGTACTGTCAGCCTTCCATCTTGGTTTAATCTGCAAACCCCTTTCTCTTACTGCCCCGTGTTATCGGTAACGAATCCTATCGTGCTTATAGATTAATTTCCACCATAAATATGGCTACTTACACGAAATATTGGTTCCTTACTTGAACACCATTAAGTTCATGACTGCATAGACCATAATCTGACCCGCGAAATTCATCTCTTCTTCACAGTATGCCCCTTCGGTCACCTATGTTTTGGCAACGTCCAATCATCCTGCCTTCACTCACTCATACTATGAGAGAATTATCTTAAATAATGAAGCCTTTCCTTGGTTCTCTTCCACACTTACTAAGCATGCTCTTGAACACTACAATTTCTTTTTCCCTTCCCGCGATATTATGTACCTATCGAATTACAATTGAAACTCATTCTTAACCTCTCTCAAGACATCTTTTGCCTTCCTAAGGTTGTAAGAACATGTTTCAAAGCAATGTGGATACATGATCGCACTGCGACGTCGAATTTTGCGATCCAATTTGTCGTGAGGAAGACTATTCATATTAAGAGTCAGTATTACCTCGAGCGTAATATTTGATAACGCACCTTGGCAATATTCAAGGACTTGTAGGAAAACCGAGGCTAGAGCGTTCCTATCTACAGATCCTAACTATCCTACCGAGGATAACTAAGTTTACTCGTCTAAAATTTTATAGAAATTCTAGTATATCGACTTATAGCAACTAGGAGGATTGAAGGGTAGAATTTGCAGAGTTTTGACCTAAGTTCTTGGAGTCGTTTATGTTCCTACATCTGCTCTACTTCGCTGAAACTCCTCGAAATATGTAACCTAATTCACGTTGCTCTCTTTGGACACTATAGTGACTTGCAACTGGGCCCATTATTTGTCGCATAGTACGTACACTAATACTCTAGGAGGGCACAGAATGAATTATCACTGTCCCATTCATCCGTACCGGTGGATTTATCATACTTGCTTCGAGACACATTCATCAGCTCAAAATTGATCCCACACTCTAAGCAATTTAAATGTGCGCCTGAGTTCTCATCAAGAGCGTTATACAGAATTAGAGCTCGAGATTTTGGCATATTCGTCTGCCTTTAACGGTTCTTAAGTAAGTGTAGAGTGGGAAGACTGTACACTAATCGTGTTGAGGAACCTCGTATTTCAGTTCTCCTTTCGCCAGCTCTTTCTAACCGCAGTTACTTTGTTGTTTTCCAGGTATCCTCTAAATGGTACGATGTAGCTTATCTATTACTATTGATTCTTGCATTACCAATCGAAGCTGGCTCTTGAGATAACTCATCATGATCATGTGACCTGAAATAGCTGGAGGGTCGCCTAAATGACCTAATATGATTTAGCCCCGTCAAAACCAAATAGGGCGCACTAATATCCTAATAGGAGCTAGAAGGAATACCTCAGTCTATACCACACTAAAATAGAACTCTAGGCATTTGCTCTAGATTCACATACACTTGTTACAAGGTTATTAGCTATGTTTAAGGTTGGTCTAATATGCACGGATAGAAAGGGCATTATAATTAAAAGTTTGGAAAAAGAAAAGAGAAAGTAGCATCAAGACCCTCTCTGAGCTATTGATTTTTCAAGTGGCATTTATCATAAGCAAAGATGTGGGTAGAGCACACATTGATACATTTGCCTCCCGAGCCCACTATTCTGGCACCACCTTTTCTAAGAATTTACACATATCTCGAAGCTCAGGACCAGAACAAACATGACCCATACCTTCATACTCTCGAACATCCATACTCTCTTCACCAACTGCCTCATTCACTCTATCCTTAGTACTGCGGAATATTCTCATCTAAAATACTCATTAGAGTTATCTGACCTCTCATGGTGGAAATGAGAAACTTACCGGTATCAACATATCTTTCATCCCATGGGCCAGAAACACTTTCATGGTCTCCTCCACCTCCACATACCCTTCCATCTCTTTCCTGATACATTTACCTTCAGGTAGATACCCCGATAGCCCAACTACTCCTCCAATACGCCCTCCATGCCTACTCGCAAGCCCTGTGACCAGACTTATAGCACAACCCTGACTGAAACCGCCGATTACAATCCTCTTCACGTCGACACCAGCTTCAACTTCGGCATCTATGAGTGAGCAGAGGTATTCTACACTCCTGAGAATTTCTACTTCTACCGGGTCATCTTCGTCGATATTGTCATCAGATTCAGGCGGTTCATCCTGAGATGACTTCCCAATTGGAATCGGGGAGAATGCATGAGGTGTATACCATGCATTCGCTAGCGCTTCGTGGTTATGTGGTGCATTTGGGAAGATCCAAGTCAGATGTGGGAGTTTGCTTGCTCTTTGGAATTGGTGGGCTATGTCTATTTTCTTGACGTTAACACCATTGACACCCACCTACTCAATCCTCAAAGTATCAAGATTCTAAAAAAACACTCACTTATAAAACCCTCAGCATCATCCCCAAACCCATGCAAGAAAATAAAAGTCGCAGGCCGTCCCGTCGAGCTAAATGCTTGGACGCGGAGTGGGGGCCTCTGGGCCATGGCGAAAATAAGGGAAGGTGCAGGGAGATGTTGACATGAAACTACAAAAACCAGGCGCTTTTAGAGAAAAGAGTCAGGAGAGAAGCTTTGGGCAATGCGGGATGGGTTTTGTGTTGGAAGTAAGGGTCGACCCCGCATTTTTGGTGGCGCCTGGTCCGTAGTTTTGGGTTGGCTTCGGGGATATGGAGAGTGGAGAGTTGGGAGTTAGCGTTGAAGAAGTGGATAGGAAGAGGAGAAGCAGAATTAAAGTAGCGGTGGACATTCAGCGGCTTTGTTTGGTGAAGTGGTAGGAATAAACATTTATTGATATTCTTCAACACAAATATTCGAGAGTCGTGGTATCGTTGAGTATATACAAATCCTCCATACAACAAATCTAGTGTCCCTTCTTTCACGTACCAAAACCTATGAGTATCTGGTCACACTGCTCTGCGTCCCCTGAGACCCCACGTCATGATGCTGAACAACTACTTGCGGGATATTTGGATTGAAAGGAGTAATAATATCCTGCTCAGGTATGCTGCTATTTGAGAAGTTGCGTTCATTGCGATATGATTCAAATCTCGTGTCTCTTTGGTGATTATAGCTCATTCTTCGTGCTTTCCCAGCCGAGTGTGCAGCATCAGGTTGCGACTCTTCGACAAGTTCTTTGTAATGCTGGGGGTATGAAGTATCCATCGGTATTGCGGTGGTTGGTTTATTGACAGGTCCGTAACCTCCTTTGCGGGAACGGAAGAATATGATGGTGCCGTAAATTAGAGGTATCCAGAAAGCAAGTCTTTCAAAAGTTTAGTGTGTGAATCACTTGTGTCAGGTAAATTGATACATACAGTAAAACGCCATCGACTAGAATACCAGCAGCTGTGCTCGTTCTTGCTCCCCCGTCGCCTGAGGAAATTGACACGAGATCCAAAATGAAGAGGACTGTCCACGTAACCGTTTTTAAACTGTTCATAATAAGGAACACAAGCGGTTTCAATTTTTGGCGAGCGAGGAGGATAATTTCGCTAATTGTAAGGATGAGGCATATACAAGAGATTGCGAGCCAGATAGGAAAGAAGCTGGAGAGAAGTTAGCCTTTGAAAGCCCAGGTAGGCCGAGGAGTCCTCACATTCGTATTGTCTTCCTCACCTTATTGTCGTCGAGGTCATCAACGAGGTCTTCTATCCTGTCATCGTCCCAAGTTGATAGGACACCAATAGATAGAGATAGAAGACCGATCATGATGATAAGAAAGCCCAACTGGACAATCCAGACTGGGACCAAGATTAATTTCCGCCATGGCGCGTGCTTGTGTTGAGGAGCCATGATAATTACGGAGAGAAAAAGGCTATGCTTGAACAGAATGGATATCTGTAGAGCACAAAAGGGGTATTAAGCTTATTTGCAGCAACACGGATCTTCGCACCCACTAAGATGGAAGACCCGAAGTCTTATAGATCTCCATTCAGACAAAAGGCGGCCGGTGCCTTGAAGTTGTACAAAAATACACAGCCGCAGACTGTTCCCCATCACTCGACGATCATGAATGGCCTGCACCAACGAGCAAAACGAGCTCGTACATGATGATACCCTGTCGAGTCCTTGGATTTTGTAAGGGCGCTGGACGCCATAGCCTTGCCAGGCGTGTCAAAATCGCCTCGTTGATTCGACCCAATGGAATGTTGGTCTTGTCTAGAACGCTGGGAGCCACAACAAAATTTGTGGCGTGGTCCCGACGAGTCCTGGGTCTGACGTAAAGCCATTCGCTTAAATCGTCAAGTCTAGGACGAATGTTATGAGACTCAGCCCCAAAGGGGAATGTAAGATCGAGACACATCATGGAAGCAGCTAAAGCCTGGCGGTAATGAATGTAGGAAATCAAGAGTAATCTAACACGATTGCCTGACTGTGGTGAGATATATACTTGCTTTTCCTTGCCCAAGGCGCTTTTTCTGACCAATGAGAAGCTCTCCACGTGCTCTTCAGAAGAAAGCCATCCCCGAGCTTCTACCTCCCCTTGCTCCTCATTATCATAAACGGGACATGAATTCTTATTACATTTCAAGATCTTATTGATACTTCCTAGGGCTCATTTCAACTTTCCAGGACCTTCGGGCTTCAGAATGAAGAAAACCAACAATGACCCCGATATGCCTATTGCTACTGGTCTGCGCCACCGACGCCGTTGGAAATGTGAAACGTAGCAAATGAATGATACAACATTCGGAAGCATTGCCCGCCGCCTAATTCCAATGGCCAAGATTCAAATGTTGGTCAATTAATTTTTACAGGCGTCTGTTGGAATTACCATTACGAGCAGGAGCCTCAGCGGGATGCCAGCTTCAATTACAATGAAAGGGTTGAGCCAGTCAACCCTCGTCTAGGAACGTAAATGGAGTGAGGTAAAGTGTTCCATTGCTCTATTTTAAAAGGGTCTTTAAAATTTGAGTCTTAAGTGGTATGAAGCAATAGGATTGTACGTGCCTGATCTTCAGACAGCTATCCAGAGAGGCTACCCAATTGTTCTGACAAGTTTAAGATGCTTTATTTACCCAATTCTTCTGGTTTGTTAAGGAGGCCTGTTCGGGAGTATGAAGTAGAATCTCTTCCCTTGACCTAAAGAGTAAAGGAGATTACGAACGTTGTTCCAGAAGGCAGGATACTTGAAGAAATGCTATAGTTGTGGATTGCTATAGGATGCTCGCTTAAAGTGGGTAATGAAAACATAACAAATCGGGACTTGTTTTTAATTAGGTCCGGTATAAATATCAGAATGTAACCACAGGATAGCCTGAAAATAAAAATGTGCGATTGAATGCTTGATGTGAGGGTTGTACTAAGGCCTTCACTGCTTCTCGGAGTAGTCTCCGTGGTGCGGCGTCACATAATTGGCTAAACGCATTTGCTCTCAATCTAAGCGACAACGATCTTTTCGAACGCCAGACCAACATTCCTCCTCTCACGAACACCTCTGACATCTAAGGAAGCACCACATTTCTTGGTGATCATACTCCAGTTAAAAGAAGCTGTATATTTAGTGTCTCCAGGATGGGTGTACTTCTTGCCCCTCACACGTAGCATGGCGCGTGCCCAGCGCACCAAGCCATCCATCCAGCCGCACTACTTAACGTCCTTTGTGACTAAACTAACAGACAGCCATTAATGTGCTAGTAGCTCCTACAGCACACTCCCGCTTCACGTATGAAATTCCCCATTACGATACGCGGTTCAAGTCATCTTATGGCAACAATGTCGACCTTTGGCAGAGCAGCACGGCGAGTGGCATTAGAGATGCCGGTTTCGAGGTTCTTCCAAAAATACAGGACAGTCATGACACTCCCCTCATTCTCGCTTGAGGGCAAGACTTGTGTCGTCACAGGTGCAGCTCGCGGCCTGGGGAAGGAGTTCTTGACTGCGTTCTCTCTTAGTGGTGCGAAAGGAGCTTGTGTTGACTTATCCCTCCAAGCTGGCCACGACTCGATTGATCACATCAGAAAGCACGTTTCCTCACGCACCGGCACGGCCGAATCCTATAAGCCCGAGCTTCGAGCATATGCTTGCGACGTTACCAAAGAATCACAAGTCCAAGGCACCTGGGAGAACATTCTCGAAGATTTTGGCAAGGTTGATGTTGTGGTTACGGCAGCTGGCATTGTAGACAACGTCGAAGCGGAAAACTATGCCTACGATCGATGGAAGAAAATGCTGGATATAAATCTTAATGGCAGCTTTTTGTTTGCTAGGGAGGCAGGGAAATATTGGATTGACAACGATATAAAGGGAAACCTGGTTTTAGTGTCGAGTATGAGTGGGAAAATATGTGTTCGGCCACAGAAGCAGTCTGCGTATAATGCATCTAAAGCTGCTGTCAGTCTGCTTGGACGCTCTCTTGCGACAGAGGCAAGTTACTATATTTTCCTTGCGATGGCATGCGGCAGAATTATCATGACGGCTGGGTGACACATGAGTGGAATGTCTTATTGTTCTATCGAGCAGTAGAGAATAAACCATCATTCTCCTATCCTCAGGACATTTTATCTTATTTTCTAGGTGTGCAAGGACAATTTTGTAGATTGTCCTTAGATATCTAAGAGAACTAAGAGAACAATCTCCATATCTTATATATCTATCATCCAAACACTATTCGAATTCTTATTTCTCTGTTCGCCTTCCACATGATGTGGTTTGCCCGCCAATGTTCTGATGAGATACCTAAACAGTGGGGTCCGAAAGGCATTCGTGTCAACAGTCTTTGCCCCGGATATATGAAGACCGACTTGATTATTGATCTGTTAGAAAAAGAGGGCAAGCATATTGAACTGGAATGGGCGAAGGATATTCCTCTTAATCGATTGGCACATCCGAGCGAGCTTCAGGGGACAATTGTCTGGATGGCTAGCGATGCCTCAAGTTACTTGAATGGTAGTGACATTGTAAGTGTTATGATCTGCTTGGTAGTCATTTATGGAACCTAGCTGATTCTCGCAGGTCGTGGACGGTGGGTACTGCTGTTATTGAGAATATGGATTTCTTAGTTCTTTGATATCCCATACCAGATCTCAGGTTTATTTACATCGCTTCGATACTTCACTGATCTATGTATGCTCGAAGCTCTTAAATCACATTCATCCTAGTCATCTGAGGATGGAGTCAAACACTCAGAGGTTGTCGGATTACATAAATATTGTTGGGAATATCTATTCGATTAATATTCTTGTCAAACCCTGTCCTATAATATTTGTTTTTAGAACCGCATTCACAAGGACCAGACTTGTTCAAATAATCCCAAGATGAGAGACTATTTGATCTCTTGTTGTCTCTTTTGAATGACTAAGCTTTTTATGTTAAACTAAGAATAATCAACTCTTTTGAATAAATCTTATATGTGAATATGGCATAAACCAACTAAAGACCTTGAAAGCGATACTGTCCACCTAACAAGTTGTAACCTTTACCTACCACTATCGCCCATGCATGCATGTGAGGTCATTGAGAGTGCTATGTGACATGTACTAATTTCTTATTTTGAAATAATCGAGCTCTATACTTTGTATACATTAGAAATGGAATCAACGCTGTTCCCTATGAAAGCCCGGAGATAGCATCAAATTGGAAATAATTTCCCTGTAGTCTCACAACAGCTATACACCTCAAAGAACATATCTCCTGTCGCCGCTATTCAGGGGCCTGCAGGAGGACTTTGCACCAAAGCATGAAAGTCTCTATCTCCCTAAGCCCCAGTAGTCAAACAACGGATGTCGTCAAGCTATTCTTGTCTTAGTCTCTCCCCCAGTCTGATCTGTGTAGTGTTAGACATCATGACAGTGATTAAGGCCACTTTCCATTTGTCGGATGAAAAGTTTGAAATAAAGAAAATCTTAATTCTGACAGAATTCTAGCTATTTCTAATTTGGCAGCTGTCGCCATAATCATGCTATCATAACGCTGAACTGAACTTATTACCAACCAATCTGGTTCATTGCGCACAATGGCAGGACCATATCCAGTATCATTATGAACGTTAACTGGTCATGGAGGAAAATTCCCTGGTATCTCTCCGGCACGAATGACTGGTGAGCAATAGCTTCTTCAAGCTCCCGTTCATCGGACGGGATTATATAATCTTCCAGTCTATCGAAAACAAAAATTTCCAATTTATTCATCTGCTCTTTGCAGAAATCGTACCACGATGGGTCAAAAGTACTGCCGAGCGTAACCGCCAAACGAAACACTTCCTTGAAGTAGGTGAGCACCACGGTGTTGATTGGTTCGAACAACAACTTCTCATTGCCGGCGACGACTTCGAATTTTCGAAGGCTTTGATCACTCTCTTAATAGTTTCTCGTGCCAAAGCCCCTTCAGTACCCATGCTCTTCACATCCTCGTGAGAGCTCGAGACCGACTGGGGTGGGGCTTTTACTTTTCGAAGAATTTCCTCTATGGCAGAAACCGCTTGATTACAAAGAGCTTTCAATTCAAAAGACTGGAATTGGTACTTGATCCACGAGAGCTAGTGTTCATAGAACTTGTCAACGTCGAGCCGTAGTAAGTCTTGGCTAAGTAACTTCGTGACATGTTCCATGGATGGTCGATGCCATAAATTTGCGGCCCTAGCTGAGTTCGTGGAAAAAATCTATCGTCCATGTAGAGCCAGGAAGTTTCCAACATATGGCTGCACTCTTGTAGTTGGCCGATAACGTTGGTAAGAGTGGCCATTGTTGAGTTGGAATGTATACTACCGAATAGATTAGCGGTTTTCCCTAAGCTTCCGAAAGAACATTTATTATAGCTAAAAAAGAATACGACTATATTCTAAGTAAATACAAATTTCATCCTAGGTACCACGAAGCGAGTGGCTGGATATTGATATTTGTCGAACAGATCCTCTCAAAAGTAAGGTTCAAGGAGAGGACAACCTGTGAGAAGGCTGCTTGGTAACAAGAAAAGAGTTGTCATCCAGAAGTGGAGTTGTTGCTTTGAAAGCCCGAAGATGGTTCAAAAGAATTCGCAAAAATTGATGAAAATAGCAAAAGTAAAAAAATTTGCTGAACATTGCTCTAGCACTCAACGTGGGACTCGAACCCACAGCCTCAAGATAACCGGCTCTTGAAGGGTTTACAACCCAAGTTCAAGTATAGATAGAAGTCTTGCGCGCTACCATTGCGCCAGTTGAGCTGATTGGCTATTGCTGGGCACTCTTTAGTAAATATAATAAATTCACATACCGAGCTCCGATGCCGATATTTCACCGATCACTTCTCGGAGTCAAGCAAGCGAGACAATCTAATTTTGAACTATTGTGTCGCGACTCTCCTGGAATACCGCAAGTACTCGAGAAGATTCTTCAGAAATACTTCGAGCATTTACCCACTGTCCTGGAAAATTATGGTTATTTATCCAGATTACCCATCAATCTTGCAGAGAATTGTCTGACTTCTTCTTGATTGCTCCTGGCGACAAGGTTTCTCCTACAAATTCCTGGACAATGGACTCAAGTGGCCATAACTTGGTAGAACAGTAGACTTTATTGTCATTGAGAATGTAAAAGAGTTACCCACCTTTTTCTCTCCAATCTTGGCGTTAAAGAGCATAAGCTAGTCTCAAAAAGGAGAGTCGAAATGCAAATAGCGCGTAAAGAATTGATTGTATGCCCTATAGATGTGACTGAAGGACAAGACAAATACACGCGTCGTAACTTTGTGTAGGTATTTGTGTTTCTCGGTGGGGTTGCTGAACTTTCCCCTCATCCGAGAGGATAGTCTCCACACTAGACCGTCCTAGAACGTCACCTCAACACCAGATCTGCAAACGATCGAGTATATATCACTGTGACAGTGACACTTGCACCAATAAAAGAATCTTTCTTCTTTAAACACCTGCATTCCTAATAAATTATGCCTCGAACATTGACATACGGCTCTGAGAGTTCTGCCAATCAAGCAATTGGTGGAATCCCCACTATACATTACTTCGACTTTCAATCTCGTGGTCGAGGTCAAGTAGTCCGTTTGATGCTTATTGTAAAGAGCACCCAGTTTCTAAGCGATGCAAAACCTGAAGCTGAATATTATTTAGGATTCTGGTGCCGCCTATCGGGATATTCGCTACAGCTTTGAAGAATGGCCAGAGCACAAGCGAAGAAGTCCGATCACAAATATGAATCCCACCGGAAATATTCCTATCATTGAAATGCCGGATGGAAAGATTCTGACCCAAAGCTATGCGATTCTTCGACACTGGTCAAGACAATTAGGCGCGTATGACGGGAAATTGGAGGATGAGAAATATTGGGTCGATGCAATTTGTGATATCGTCGTAGATTGTAAGCGAATTCGAATGACCACGAACCTTCTCTAATATCTCCAGGGCGTACTCTTTTCATCGCTGCCTTCTTCTCGGATAACCAGAAGGAGGATTATCCCAAGCATCAGCAGGGTAACCGCAAGAGGTACTTACAGGCAATTGAGACTCATTTGAAAGGGTCCGACTTATCTCGCAGGGGGCCATTTATTATTGGCAACGAGTTTACTTATGCAGATATGGTGCTGTTCCAGGTCCTCCATGATGAGAGCCTCATTCAGGACGGCAGGAATGGGCTGAAGGACTATCCGAGATTAGTGGAGCTGGTTGATGCTGTTCAAAGCAGGCCAAATATCAAGAGATTCTTCGAGAGTGATGCGTATCTTGGCTGAGATTTTCTCGAAATCATAGGACAGTACATAAATCATCTTGCATCCAAGACATATTTAGCTTGATTTAAATAGGATGTTAAGAGCACATACATCTCAAGTCTAAAGTCTAATTGAGCCACAAAAGATATATTGGGAGTCTAATCATCGCAAGTAGACTTGACCACAATCGCTACCTTCGGATCCAGTATATTAGGATTGCAGGGCGTTGCAGAAGAAAGAACCTTAATCACAATCCCGCGGTGCTCTTTTCTATATGCCATTCCGTAAGGTTTCCAAGTCGGAGGCTCTCGGACGTTCTCTCTTTACACAAAGATCTGTTCTAATGACCCACTTCTCGCCCTCAGTCACCTCCCGACCTTCATGCTATTGGCCGTAAGCAAAATTAAATCTTAAATAGAGATGAAAACACTTACCAACATGCATTCATTTCCATGCTTGTGCAATAGCATCATACCAGTCTCAAGTTCAACAACGATCTCTTTCTCAAGCACTGATTTCTTGCCTGGAAGGTCGTCTGGATAAAAGACAGTCTGGCCACCTTGACATCCAGTAGCAGGGGATGTGAGATACAATAAGAGTGTCCATGTTGTTTTGGCGGGTGTTGCGACTGGTTTGGTATTGAAGTTCAATACGTTGGATTCATCATCTAGGTAAAGCACAATGAGTTCTGGACATGTGACCTCTGAAGGCTGATGGCTTACAATGACAGTCAAAATATTGACCTTCCGAATACCTATAAATTCGAATAGATGGATTTAAGCCTATAGCCTCTCCGCCCCTGCTTGGTCAGTCCTATTCTCGTCCTATTTTGACACAAGGCTTACCATAATTCACGCCTCTCTTCCAGAGTCATACTCTCACCCTCCACCTCCTCATTTCCCCCACCACAAATCATCTCCCTCAATCCAGTCTCAACCCAAAGCCGATTCGCGAATCCCTCATCAATCACCTGAAAGCGATCATTCACACGCAAAGCATCCCCCTTCTTTGGTTTTCCAGGTGTCGTCGTCAACGGTAGGCTTCGCAAAAAAGCCACATAATTCTTGCATAGAGTACCAGTCCAGAAATTCCGAGCTATGATGATCTGGGAGTCTACAAGTGTCTCTAGATAAATATCGGACGCTGGGAGGAGAGGTTTGAATGCCGGCCAGTTTGGTGGTGTATTTGGAGGCGGGGCGGCAGTTTTGCTTTTTGAGTTGGAATGCTGCTTTTTGGGGGCCATTTTTTAAGTGGCTTTGTGATGAACGGAGAGAGAAATTTCTATTTGAGAATGAATGAGAGGGAGAATTCAATGTTTTATGTTATTTGTTGATGTTCTCAAGTTGCTGCCTGTGTGTTGTGGTGTGGTTGTAGGCAGGAACGTAGATAAACTTCTAATTGGATGGCTTGGAGATTTTATGGGGCAATTTTTCTCCACGTCGATTTTCGTCACCCAGTCTCGATCATAAACATTTACATTTGTCGGGACTTTCATGCTCCTTTACCAACTATACATTCTTTCGACACCCATCTTATGATGATGTTCTTCACTCGTTACCACTCTTCCATCTCACAGCGACGCTGTGCGTACTATTTGCCTAAGTTTCGTCAGCCAGCAAAATTGATGGCTCTTATTGAAATGCCTGGGATACGTAGAATTTATTAGTGATAGATTAGCTGAATAGGAATTCTACGAACTTCACATTTAAGGCCTCCTGCAAGAAATATTTAAAAGTTTTAAGTATGCAGCACACCAGGTGAAGACGAGACTGATGAAGCACCCTGTATCGAGGTTTTTGAAAGCAGTCCCTTGGCCTCTTCTTGCTTACCATTCTCACTGGATGTTTCACACACATTACAATCAGCGGTTGTTCTCAAAGCCTCACATTCTCAACCAAAGCTGCCTATGCTTTAACTGCTTGTGAGTACTGCCCAGATATCGGTACAAGCTCGGTAGTAGACAACATACTTTTACTATCAGGTTTATTCACTGGTGATTTGTATGAAACTTAGGTGAGCTAATATGACCTTGTGATTGGAAATTTCTGCTGGTTGTTAAATGAGGTAGCATTTGAAGACTTTGACTTCGTTGAAGCCTTCGAAGCTTCGTGCCTCCTTCCCTGGTGAGAAATTAGTATTACCGGTCTATTACTTCTCCTCTGGATTAAGATATAACTGTTAAACATTGTGATTACTAGCTAATGCTGAGTATGTATTACCAACGAGGATAGGATGAAAATATGTACGATAGACTGTTAAAAAAAATTATACATATGCATGTTTTACAAGTCAGGGGATGAAGTATAGGCATACTTATCTCATAACGTTGTACTTTTATATATATATTTGATTTTGAATTACAGGCCTAGAGAATGACTGTATGTGTGAGTTGATCTGAGGACAGTAATTCAGGCCTGCTTATCTTTAGGGAGGTAAGGACTTAAGGTGAGGAAGCTCTTGTCGTGTGATATGTCAGTTGTTTTGATGATTTGTTATAAGGCTAGAGAGTAAGCGCGTATTAAAGGGGATCTGAGGAGAGTGAATCTAGCTCGGTTGTGTAAAGGAAGTAGTTGTGTTAGCTTGTGGTTTTTGGAGCGTAAATTTACAACTAAGCTGTCTAACATTAGTAGAGGATGGGCATGTGTTGTCTTGTAAATCTTAATTATAGAAAAACTTGGTGGTATTGATCATGAAGCGTAAGCTCTCATATTTATGCTAGGTGAACTAAACAATAATTCGTCTTCGTATTCTGCGATCATGCTACAAGATACTGCAGATTTTTAAGAGATTCTCATTTTGGACGGTCAACGATTCGCCCTTGAAGACTTAGGATAATGAGATAGTGAAAAGAAGAATTATGATAGCAGAAGTGATTGGCGAAGCACGTTAGCTATTTATGGCCGCTGAGATTTGAAATCGTGGGCTTTCACTTGAAGTCTTCGAGCCAAGCTGGAGAAGACAACTACCGTTGCTTCTGACTCATATTGTATGAGGATAGTAGATTGGTGTGGATAGTATCATACACAAGAAACTTCACCTTTGTTCTTTTATAGTTTAAGTTAAGAAAACTTGACTCAAAGGTAGAATCAGCTCACACAAACTCAAACATCCCATCGCGTATTCAAACAAATTAGAGAGACAGATGTATACATTGCCAAAACTAGCAATATCTCAAGTGACGAGAGGAAATAAGGAAGAACACAGGTATAAACACTAGGTCGGGTTAGCAGACAACCTCGACTTCTTTTTCTTGAAAAATCAATGCATCAATCTACGAGTCATTGTCGTTCTTCTTTCTTGACCTATGAGTCGGCTTTGGAGTCTCCCCGATTCCGATTGTATTGGCCGTCCGATCTCTCATTGTAGGTTTCGTTCGGCCATCTTCGAGGTTCTTGTCGAACTCCTCGTCCTGAAGCAACCGAGGTATATTTGAAACACTAACAACGCCAGTCCCAATAAATCAAGAACTACTACAAAACACACTACCGATACTCAATTACCCGAGGATGATAACAAAAAGAAGAACTACGTCACCTCATCTCTATCTCGTTCGCAACGTCGTCTAAAGAAGCCACCTCGGCTTCCCAACCACTCCACCACCCCAAACAAATCCCGAGTTCACTTCTGGAAAACCACCACTAAAACCATAAACCTAAACGCCCTCCCTCGCATCGTTTCGGGAGTTTGGGAGCGTTAGTTCTGCCGCCAAAGCTTCAGAGCAACATCGGCGCTTCAACGTTCCGAGTGTTCTGCGATGCCGAGGTCCACTACGACGTGTCGAGGCGAAGGTAGAGGGAGGTGATAAGGGGACGCGTAACCACGATCAAAATCACCTATTATCGACAAGAGAAGGAAAGAAAGAGAGAGAGAGAGAGAGAGAGAGAGAAAGAGAATAGACACGAAAATACAAAGATGTCACTCCCACGGGTCCTAGCCAAGCCGGTACAATCACAACTCGAGATCCTCCTCCTTAAATCCACCATCTTCGCCCTCGCTCTCAACTATCTCCCAAAACTTTCTTCCTACCTCCCTCCCAAACAATTCGCAACTGCTTTGCCGACTGTGAAGTGGATATTAGGCGGTCTCTGGGGTCTATCAATTCTCAAGCACGTCAGCGAAATCTTCAACCACACGTCTCAAAATGGCTGGAAACGTGGTCGTCAGTGGAAAGGGCAGGATGAGATTATCATCGTCACAGGAGGCGCGAGTGGTATCGGCGCGTTGGTTGTGAAGGGATTCGTGGAGAGGGGAGCGAGAGTTGTGATATTTGATTTGAAAGAGCCAAAGGAGGATCTTGGTATGTTCTTGTTCTTGGATGGAAAGATGGAATTGATCTAGCTAACAGCAACGCAGGACCTAAAGTAACCTTCCACCAAGTCGACGTAACCTCATCCTCCTCTATCACCACCGCCGCCCTCGAAATCCGCAAAACCCACGGCCCACCCACAGCTCTAATCAATAATGCAGGCATCGGCTTCGGCGAGACGATCCTCGAAGCTTCAGAAGCCCACCTCCGCTCTGTCCTAAACGTAAATCTCCTCGCGCACTTCCTCACCGTGAAGGAATTCCTGCCTGCGATGATTGAGCGGAATCACGGACATATCGTGACAGTGGCTAGTATGGCGAGTCTTGTCACCATCGCGCAGAATGTTGACTACAGCTGTACAAAAGCAGGCGTGTTGGCTTTTCATGAGGGGTTGAGACAGGAGTTGAATTATAGGTATGATGCACCTATGGTGCGGACTAGGTATGCTCTATCGATCTCTTCATCATGTTCTTTGCTATTCTAACCAAACCCATAGTATAATCCACCCCTTCTGGGTCCGTACGCCTCTCATCCAACCGCTCATTGACCTCTCACCCACATTCCCAAAGAACATTCTAGAACCAGAGGACGTCGCCACCGCAATCGTCCACCAAGTTGTCGCCGGCCACAGCGGCCAGCGCTTCTTACCAGAGGATTTGAAAGGCGCGAGTTTCGTGCGTGCGTTCCCACATTGGCTTCAAGAGAGGATAAGAGGGGCGCAAAAGACGATTGTGTCTGTACATCTGAGCTAGAGCTAGAGAAGTGTAGAAGAAGAATTCAAGTCAATTGTGTGATAGCATTTGTGTATGATGTTGCTTTTGTTTTTAGTGCTGTTTGAGTTTCCGTGTTATGTGTACAAGCGTCGACGTGGGATCCAACATATCCAACCCGTAAAGCCAACATAACCATCTCTCTTTCTCCATCTCACCCCTCCCAGGCAACAAAAGCTAATTCCACTTCTCCCTTGCTTGCTTCTCCTCTCCTCCAAGCCCAAAAAATCCCCAAATTCCCATCCCATCCCAATCCAACTTCCCTCCTCGTTCTCGCTCTCGCATACCTTGCACCCACATCCCCTTCCACTTCCCCGTGCCGCCTCTCAAATCCCTACCCATGCCTTCAATCCCCTGTCACAACAAAAAGCAAGAAAAGGAGGCTGACAACTCCCCACCGAGTGACCGATCGATCCGTCCGAGCAAGTCCCAAATCTCCACCACGATCCCATTTTATGAAGTCGGTCATTATTATTGTGCGAGGGATTAATTATTGATCGCTTCCCGTGCCAATTCAGAAATGTGCGCAACTCGCCCGGAGAGGCGTGGTGTAGTCGATGCTTGTGTTACAGAATGTCAACGTCAATTGAGCAAATTTCCCGAAAACTCAAAAGACCTGAGTTAGATTCACAATCAATTGACTTGCACATAATTCAACAGAGAACGAGAAGATAAAACATATATGTACGTAGATAATGTATTGCATTAGATACATCCATTATCATATCCAATTATCTGACTACTAATCCCCCCGTTCTAATATCCACATCAAAAGAAATATCAAGCTCCATAGAGTTCATCGCTATCCGAATCCAAATGTGTAATATGCTACTCCGACCCCCGTTTTTATGTGACCCGCTTTCCTTCCTGAATGCGCCAAAGACTTGATTATTGTGACCATCCAAGAACCCGGGAAACAAGACAACTCATCTACAAGACACTAACTCAAGAGAGAGAAAGCGTTTATAGGAGAGCGGCAACGAGACCGACGGCCATGAGGAGACCACCAGCCTTCTGGGCGGAAGCACCACCAGTGAATGGGACGGTGCCGTTGCCAGCTGGCTTGACTGGGGAAGCAGTTGGGGCAGCAGTGCCGTAAACCTTGCTGGTGACGACGGCTGGGCAGTTGGGGGAGCCTGGGCAGACGTAGGCAGGGGTGGTGGCAGGGACTGCTGGTGGTGCTGAGTATGGGCAGTTAGCACCGTTGCAGACATATGCGCTGGACGCAGGTGGTGCTGGGACAGCAGAGCTGGGCTTGGTTGCTGGTGGAGCTGGTGGTGCCGCTGGGCCAGATGGAGTTGGGGAAGCGGTGACAGTGATGTATGAAATGATAGGAGCGCAGTACGAAGGACCGGCAGGAGGGGCAGGAATAGGAGTTGTGGAAGGCTTACCGGCTGGTGCGGTGGATGGCTTTCCTGGTGCTGGGCAGTTTGGAGAACCAGGGCACACGTAGGCGGTGGAAACTGGTGGTGGGAGAACGACGGATGGGGTTCCGGTGACAACTGAGGTGTAGACACCAGTGGTGACTGAACCGTATGGGCAGTTGACGACAGTTGGGGCACAAGACTTGATGGTTGAGGTGGAAGTCAAGACAACGGTGTAGGTCGCTGGGGGAGCGGCTGGACCAGTGGTCTTTGGTGGTGCTGGTGGGTAGACAGCAGTTGCTGGGCAGATGGTGGTGGTCTAGATATCAAATTAGTGTCTATCCTTACTTAGGCTGTCATCCAAATTGCTCACCTCATAGACGACCTGGGTAACCTTTCCAACTGGGCAGTTGGTGACAGTTGGGGCGCAAGAGAGGATGGTGGAGGTGGAGGTGGCGAGGATGGTTGAGGTAACCAAGGTGTCGTTGCCAGCTGCGTTAGCGACAGCGGCGAGAGCGACAGCGGAGATGAATGAGGCCTTCATTTTGACTTTTGTGGTAGAAAAGTTGGGTTGAGGGAGAAGAGGTTTGGATAAATTAGAATAATTTAAGAGTTGTAAGTGAGTGTAACTGAATCAGAGATTCAAAAAAGAGTGTGATCAAGTGATATTAGCTTGAGAGCGGGATGAGGAGAGAAAAGAAGAGAGTGAAGAAGACGAGCAGCTCAGAGTCTAAATACTTTGGCAGATTTCCATGATCGCTAGACTGTCATGTCCCTTGAACGAGGCGAAAACAAGGATGCTGGACAAGCCGTGAGGCCAGCCAACCGTGCTTTGGCTTGAACGGTGGGAAAGGAAATTGGTGAGGTCGTATTTTGGCGCTGTCTGCCGTAATAGGGGAAATACGGCTTGTCTCTTTCGGTCGAAAACAGCTAGAGTGAAGACTAGCGCCGAGAATCATTCTCCGCTCATCACCACCAAAGTCCACCATCCAGGTCACCCCTCTGGAGCAGACATGCTCAATGGCCCAACACTGCGAGGAGATGTCAGGGGCGCCTGGCAATGGATTATTATGGGTATCGAGCCATGGACAAGCCGGTGGTTGAACGCCAGCAATGACTGCAGGATGCTGGAAAAAAGTTGCACCTCTTTGCGGGGGAAGCAATTTACCCCTGAGCACCCTGGCCAAACCGAGAGTGGATTCTCGGTTTCCAAGCTCTCCATCGTACAGAATAACATAAGCATAATTCATCCACCCTTGCACAAAGTGACGAAGAAGACTCCTTTTCCTTCTTCTTGAACCAGTCAACTTGTCGCTTCAGCGTCAATTTGTTTTTGATAGCCATGGCGGCAAATGAGCCTCAACTCATTGTCTAGAGTGACCAAGAAAAATCGATAAGTCGTACTCGACTTTGCTGCTTATTGTGCTCACGGGCCATGAACCATGGGCTATGGCTTTTGAGATGACGGCTATTTTTGAACTCAGGACTTTGTCTCCTGGAAAAGCACACCCAAGCATGGTGAGCGGTACCAAGGGATCGCGTACCTGCATAAGCTTATGCCCTATGACTTCTAATCACACGCCGTCCGGGTACGCTCGATAGGATACCGTTCTGTTACCGCTATCCCACGTTGGTCACGTCCGGTGGTGTCACAGTAGTACATAGGCTCTGGCAAGAGTTCGGCTTCACGCCGGTTCACTTACCATAGTGTTGTAGAAACCCCTAAAGTTGGGCACTTCTCGCCTCCCAACTGTGTTTAGCTGACGGCTATTATCTGTCTGTACTCTGGCGTATCAAGGCAGGCGGTGCTTAATTAGACGCGCTTAACCGTGATATAGCTTGCATCATTTATCCCACGGCGTCAACATGTCTTTGTGCAATCCTCCTGCCCTTCACATTCTGTGCCCTCGCCCTCATTGTTGATGAGCAATGGGAATTCATGATTCATCTTATCACACGGTCCACACGGTTCAAACCCCTCACGCTCATGCCGGCAAGCCGTAAAGTTTCCTGTGGATACAGGAGTCACCGTGTCGGCTTCTGATGGGCTCGGCGGGCGAGGAGCCAAGACTTGTAATTTCATGACCCTCGAATGAGGCTGATGATGATCATGTTGAGCCTGGTCAGGAGTTCCAAGAGATCGAGCGAGTCGCGTTGAGTCGCGGATCATCCGCGAATAAGAGGCCAGACCATCTCCTTTGTTTTGCCCGGTTCATTTCCATAATTCTATTATTTTACGACCCGAGAGGCACGTTGCAATTCCCCGCAAATGCGAAATGCATGTGCTTGCCTGGAATCTGCATTGTCGAATTGATGGTCGCCAATTTTGCCATGTGCAGTTGGAAACAGACTCCAATCAATCCGTGTGCTCTGAGGGCTCTGCCACGTTGATAGGACAGCTGGACGATTCGAGTGTGAAAACCTCGAAGCTGAAATGTCTCACTTATTCTCGGAATTCGCTTCCACGGCCTCTGTTCAATATTTTATGCGCTTTAAATGTTGCTATTGATTGTGCCGTTGGGGGCATTATTGAAAGCGAGCAGGATTAATCAAGAGCGCTTGTCACTCCCGAAATACGAAGTATGAGCTATTGAGCGTCAATGTCTCCGACTTCCTACGCGCCCACAATGGACAACAAGTTATGTTGACTTTACCGCAGAAATCCTGGCTATGAGCATGTTACTTTCCATCTCCTCCGACACCGCTTGACCAACATTTTTTTTGAAAGCATTATGACAGCCAGCACGGTGGCGTTACCAGAAGAAAGTTCAATTGTCCTTGAAATTCGACACAATTATCTCCTCGCAGAATCTGGATGGCATCCGGGGACACCAACTCCTCGGTCGCAACTGTTTACATTCGACTTCTCCGCTGACTAGAACTCGCCTCAACACCTCAATTACGACTTCGACGCTGTGGTCTTTGACGATGTTCCTTCGTGGTGTATTTACTGCTTGTTAATTCTTATGCCGCGCATATAGTTCGACCTAAAGACGGACATTGATGTTTGACATCGCTACTACGTGAGCGCTACCCAAAGAAATCTTCCTTGCGCTTAGTCTCGAAGGCAGTGTTTGCCGCAGCACCCATTATGATATCCATCAAACCTCTTGTCGAATACTTTGCTGGTGCGATTGGAATCATCGTCTGAGCCTCGCTCTTTTTGAGGTTGATTCAATACATATCTCGGATCTCGTGGACGACAAGGAGTGTATATGAAGTCTGAGGTTCGTGCTCATTCTTGTTCGAATTTTCTTCCTCTGCGCGTCATCCTTTAGGTCGCAGGCCCTTGTTGGAAACTGTTTGATCGATGGACCCTGGCGGTATTTGATTGTTGGCACGGAGTTATGTCGTATCGTTCAGGGAAAAAGTAACTTGAGGCGATACGAACTTCAGACCAACCGCGAATCTTAACTGTCAAGTGTCAGTTTAGGTAAAGATTTGGAAAGAAACTTTAGCATACTTGGTGGAAAATGAGGTCGTGGACCAATTTATGTATATGGCATGTGGATGTTCCTTGAGTGAGTGGCACTTGGCATTGAAAGTAGTGCTTCGTCGTTAGTCGTGACTGCTCTTGCTTTCATTCCCAGGGACGAGCGCCAGTGAGTGTCACTCTTTCCATTTCCTCTAGATTTTAACCCCATCGATATACCGCTATCTAAGACTTCTTGGAATATTGACTTGATTCCCACCATACACTGCACATTCTTTCGAATTCCCCGCGTTCGGCATATTATCTTGCATCCTCAATCATTTTACATTATCACGATCATACAACGTTATCAGAGCACTTCTCAAAACTTCTACTGCCCACACTCGCATTCCGTCTCTCTTCGACCATCTCACAAGAAGGTGGAAACAGCTTCCAACATGCCTTCCAACTGCCTGCAGTCGCTCATGGACGCAGGCCATGGAATTCTCGTTGCTGAGGCAGGCACCAGCCATAACAACGACCGCCTCAATATTTTCTTTCCTGAAGTAAACCCTTATCTTAGCGGACTGGCAGCAAACAAAATAGTGAAATGGTTGGACGGACTTCCGATTGTTTGGGATGATACTCAACGGTCTGCTGCTTCTTACAATGGCAGAACTCTTAGAAGTCATACAAAAGACCAAAAGACACTAAATCTGGCAGATTTATGGACTGGTGCCTCAGCGAATACAATCGACGGACGGAGGACAGCTTCAAGATCGCCATCACCAAGGAAGCGAATGGGCGGTCACCCAATGGGCTCCGAATTCATATCTCAGAGTCCTCCCAAAAGATTTCGGCCGGAGAACCAAGTTCTTGGAACAGTGCCGGAACCTTGGAAAGACAACGGCGATTCGGGTGTATCGGGGATATTTCCGTTGGATTCAATTTCGAATGTACAGCGTGGCCCTGATACCATTTCTATTGCTCATTCCGTACTCACAATCCTTCAAGATCCGAATGAGCCAAAGATATATCCAGATTGCAGGGAGCTTCCTACGTCGACAATTCCTAACGGCGAGCAAAAGAGCACCGAAAGTGACCCCATCGTGACATCAAGCAGCTCTGTCGCTAATCTTTACAAACACTGGCCTGAAAACCTGCAAGCAATTGCCGGAACAATCGATAAGAAAGACAAGCGACCCTTGCTGCTGCGATCGCGACCATTTTTCGGGACGCCGAAATTGGGAATAGAAACTCTTACCGAGGGGCAGGAATGTAAAGTGATTCGTTGGTAGTCGGGCCTAGGTCCCAATAGAGTGTTGAGGTGGAATATGGAAAGTCCTCATTAGAAGCTGTGAAAGGGAAGGGCCAATGTTTTGAATGTTGGTGTGTAGTGTTGTGTATGGATACCGGTGAGCGTGAGGAATCTTGTATGGCGTGACTTGTAAATCAATTCATCCCAGCGAACTTGTTGTTCCAACTTTTGCATTGAGAAAGATGCAATGGCCATGATGACTTCATACGATTTGGCGAACGCTTCGACAAGTGTAATTTAACCAGTATATGTTCATTTTGAACAGCAACCCCATATGTTGAGTTTGTCCTTCGTTCGTATGAATGCTCACATATCTTGTGAGGTTCCTCTATTCAGAGATATGTTTTACCTACAGGTCCCTGCTATCCCTTCAAAAACCTTCTTATGATTATAAAGCTACCCGACTCAAATCCGTCAATAAGACAAATAATAAACTTGAGCTATCAAAGTGTTCTTCTCTCCCTATACGTACAAATAATGAAGCAGTGGGGTGGAGAGAGAAAACAGTCCAATTGCCCACAGTTTTATATCTAAGTATTTGATTTAGATGACTAGTCTGTGGAGGAGGCGTTTGGGGGGGATGAGTGGTTGGTGGGTGGTGAGTTTGGTGTTGTGGTTGTGCAATAGTGTGAAGTTCTGTAAACCAAATTGAGGGGGTGGCCCTCAGATTATATTATCTCATTACGTTAGATACATAGCCTTAACTAGATGCATCAAAAGGCTTTGATCGATCGACGGGGAATCATTAGTGGATGGAGAATGAGTTTTCCATTTGTCTATGGTGAGTGAGATGGTGGGATTTGTGGCCTGAGAGATTTTATAGATGAATATTTGGATTACTTAGAAGTTGTCTGATATTACGTGGAGCGTGGTATGTAAGAGCATGGGAATTTACCATTAATAAAGCTAGAAGGATTTAGGATGAATGATAGGTCAATGATAACAAGAGGGTTTCCTGGCCTCCTTTCAGGTCTTGTCTATCCTTCCGATGAAATCGTCCTTTGAGTACTATTGAGATTTGAGATATTTGTAAAAGGTGCGAAAGATAGTAACAAATACGCAAAGTAAATAACCGTCCTCTCATCAGTGCTCACGATGAATCGGGCCCAGTCTCCTTTACCCATCCCCCTTCATCTAATTCTCATGATATCAATCTCATACTCGTTTCCTTATCACTGCTATTCTAGTTCTACATCCTCCTCCCCATCACGATTTCACAATTCTCAACTCACTCACTAAACTTGTCGTCTTCTGCACGCGAATCACAAACGGATTCTCATCCTTCTCCCCCTCCCCACCATCCCCATAATTCACACTCTTGCTCCGATAACACGTCGCCGAGTTCCGCGGCTCATCCCACTTCTCATCCATCGCCCACGGACTACTCAGTGTCGCCGCACACCCTACCAACGCCTTTCCTACCACCATCTCACTGCTTACTAACTCGGTATCGCTCTTAGATCCCGAGGTCGGACGTGTGGTTTGATCTTGTGTGGACTTTTGCGTGATGGATGTAAGGGGGAAGCGTTGGCGGAGGGAGGAGAGTTTGGTGAAGTGCGGGCGCAGGGAGGGGAGACAGGCGGCGATGAGGTAGATTCCAGGTTCGATTACGGTCCACATTACGGTGTAGGTGGAGGAGTAGTAGAAGTCTGGGTCGGAGGAGAGGGTGGAGAAGATTATTAGGCGGATTATGGCGGTTATGATGCCCCTAATTTTTGTATTAGTGCAGGATTTGAGGGTAAGAGGGTTACTATGGGCGATAAAGGGGAAATGGAAAGGTGTGAAGGGATACATACAAACTTCCGGTCAAGAAGGTAATGGTCAGCCCAATTTTCTGACCTTGACTCAACCTCAACTTCCATACACCTGGCAACGGTAATATGAAGATTACCACGTCCGTCCCGATGTTTGGGATACTCATCAGCGCATATAACAGACCCTTGTTCATACATCGCCCACCCTCAATAGTGATGTCCCAATTGTACGCGAACGGCACGCACATCACACTCGCCAGCACCCAGGCTGCGAGCATAGAAATTATAAGAATAGCGCCGATAATGTATGTGGCATGTTGGTAAAAGCGTGTCTTGAACAGTCGGAGGTAAAGACACAGGATGGCGAGTTTGGGGAGGACGACCGAGGGGATGTAGATGTAGATTAGTGCCATTTTGGACTTGGTAAAGGAGACGGATTGAGTAGCTGTGATGGTCTCGATGTGGTGACCTAGACCGCCGAGTCTAACATATGCTATGCTCTCATATTAGAAGAAATACGTACAGAAGGAGCTTGCTATCCTTACAGAAGCATACAACCACCAATCCGATATTAGCTGCTAGAGCAGCAATCATTAGATAGAAATCTGGACCTTGTCTGGATGTGCTCCTCGATTTTGACAACATATATAATAACACGAACAAGGTCTCCAACACCACAAACGTGACCGCAACTTGAAGCAATCGCCAGCTCTGGTCCGCCGCGAGATACTCAGATGTAGTCGTGGAATTCATCGTCGTCCATTAAAAATCTTCTCGCGATCATTTTTATGTGCAAAACTCGGAGACTAAACAGTAAGGTCGAGAGATACGAGTAGGATGATAAGGAATAGTGAGGTTGGTAGGAGATGTGTATTTCGGCGTGTGGAGGATCAATACATAATCTAAACTGCCGGTACTGTAGCAGCTTCCATCCACACCTCGCGAATCAGGCGTCGCTTGTGTTCCTCTGCGCCCCGCTGTAGGAGTGCCTTTGCGACGTGATAGCGGCACGAGATACCGTGATTAAAATGGTTGAAGTGCAGATGACATCGAGTTTAGTGTTGCAATTGCAGAAAATCAATGGTGTTGGAGCTTCAGAGGGTGGGCATCATACACATATTGATATTATGTGGATGGTGATTGAGTAGAGATAGGGGTATGGCAATGAAGACAAAACTCGCAACATTCTTTCGTGCAACAAAGGAGAGAATAAATGGGAGTATGATGCTCGTGAAGCGAAACACTTGTTCGCTTGAAAAGTGGCAGCACTAGGATTTGATGAGGATACTGGCCTCGTCAAAGGCTGCAACATATTTCATACTACGAGCTCGGGATGAGGAGAAGAAGAGATGGCAGCCTGAGATAGGAAACCAGGTTGCAAAGGTGCCCCTCGCTATGTTTCATGAGCCGATCAACAGGGCTGTTATTCGCTGCCATATTTGAGATCTTCGACGTACTTCAATCTTGACTTCGAACATGAAGAACGTCGTTATAGTTATTAGGATGAGACGAAGTCTTAGTAAGTGCCGGAGATATGATGAATTATGTCCGAAATGGGTCTGACATAGGGCCAATTAAAATGTCGGATGCTTGTTGTCGTTCTCACATCTCATTTCATCTTGACACTCTTACTTCAATTCTTAATTGCGCATTTTGATGTAAGAAAAGGAGTCTTCATATATCTTTACAGAATGCTAGCTGCGGTCATCAACAAAGACGACGACCGAAAGCGCCGAGCTCATAAAAAATCACGACGGGGTTGCCGGAATTGCAAGCTTCGCCGAGTCAAAGTAAGTGAGAGCTCAAACTGAACCTAGTCATTAATACCAACACATTCAGTGTGATGAAACCAGACCCCAATGCCTGAAATGCGTAGACTATGGCGTCACTTGCAACTACGATGCCACAGTACCAGATCTGGAGATGTTTGGTGGCAAGTTTGTGAACCTTGAAAGCAACTTCATTACACAAGTTTCTCCAATTCGAATAGCTCAGCCAAAACCTTCAGTTCCCAGATTCTTGTATCCACCTGTCATCTCAACCGATGGTTACTCAAACTTTGAACTCGATCGTGAGTGCATTGATCGCTTGAATCGTTTCCGGACGAGGGCTGTTCTGTCAATTGGACCGCCGAAAACTGCCTGCCTTTATCAAAATATTGCTGTCTCAATGGCCTGCACGGTATGCGCTTCTCATTCTATTGGTTGTATATTGGATTGACGGCTGTTCTCTGTCGGAGTCTATTTTTACTGTGCGTTGCTAACCATATTTAGCATCCCTATCTAATGCATATTGTGCAAACACTCACAGCTGTTCACGATAGATACATGGCATGGCCCATGACGCGGAGAACTCCCGCGGAAGTCTACCACTGGACAGAGGCAGCACGTCTGTTTAACAAGCGACTGTCATCACCTATGAAGCCGGAGGATCGGGATCCATTTTGGGCTACAGCAGCTCTTCTAGGTGTCATAGCATTCTCTGCAATCGACGCAATGATACCGGGGGAAGCTTGGCCTTTGAAACCTGACGATGAGAATGATTTGGAGTGGCTCAGGATGAGCGATGCAAAAAGGGCGATTTGGAAAATGACCAACCCGTTGAGGAAAGACAGCATCTTTGCTCCGCTTACTTCGGAGTATCAGCACAATTACGAGTCACTTGTCACCCCGGATACAGGAATTGGAGAGATTTCTCCGGATTTCGTCAAGCTTTGCAACCTCGTCGAGGGATCCACGAACGAAAACATTTACTTCATACCCCTACACGTTCTCACGGAGCTACTTCCACATGAATGCGATAGTTCGCGTGTTGGTCAATTCCTTTCCTTCATAACTTACATGACACCGAAGTTTAAGGAGCTATTGAAGGACAAAGATCCACCGGCCTTGCTGATACTTGCATTTTGGTTTTCTAGAATGCTTAACGCACCATGGTTCATCGCAAGGAGGGCATTGTTGGAAGGACAGGCGATCTGTATGTATCTTAGACAAGTCTGTCCACGAAAAAGCCAGATCCATGAGCTAGTTCAACAGCCGGAGGATCGTTTTAATCAACATCAAGCAGCTCCGTACATCTTCTGAGAGCGAATAAATATCTTGAACGCAAATGCTAACCCAACAAGTCCGGCAACTTTATCTTGTCTAGTATGATACTGGAGATCTAATTATGGAGGCGAAAGAAAACAATGTATGCAAACCCTCTCCATACACCGATAAGATTGATCAATTATCCTAAGCTATTATAGACTCTTAGAACTTCCAACATATGTCATAGCTATCAAAAAGTCACGTCGCAGAACTTTTTACCAGAGGTCGGAATGCTGGACCCTTGCGTATGCCAAGTACAGCGCATTGAGGATAAACGCGCTAGGCCTATTGGAGATATCATCGTACGATATTCCTTTAACCGGGGAACATTCTTGTATTCACCGTTTGACATAGACCAACCCTGCTCAACTCGCAGTCGATCTAGTACACCAAAAACACTTTCCAATCAACAATACATCGCAAAGATGTCTGCTTCTAGTGGATCAATCGCGATTATCGGAGCAGGATCTGTTGGCTCTGCTGTCGCATATTCCCTACTTCTTCGTCAAGTCGTGGCGGATCTCATCTTGGTCGACATAGATCACAACTTATGTCAAGCACAGGTACAAGATCTATCAGATGCAACATTTCTGTCCAATGTCAGAATTCGGCAAGGGAGCGTTGAGGATGCCCGAATGGCTGACATTATTATCGTCACGGCCGGGGCGAAGCAAAAGCCTGGCGACACTCGACTGGATCTAATCGACAGGAATTTCAAGGTCTTAAAGTCTATCCTTCACTCCCTCAAGCCCATTCGAAGTGATGCTATCCTCCTAATTGTTGCAAACCCGGTGGACATTCTTACACATTTTGCACAAAGACTTTCAGGCCTGCCTACGGGTCAAGTCCTTGGATCAGGTACTTTGCTGGACTCGATAAGGCTTACGAGAATTCTAGCGAGCAGGCTGAAGGTATGTAAACATTGATTGTCTAATGAATAACGTGTGTGGTAGCCACAAGACAAGCAGCTAATGGCAGTTCAGGTTGCTGATTCTTCCATTCACTCTTTTGTGATTGGTGAGCATGGTGACTCTCAATGTGTAAGTCCACACTAACTTCTTCTCGTCATTGAGAAGTGTCGCTAAGGTTCTGCCAGGTTGCCTGGTCTGCGGCCACTGTGCAGGGTACGCCGTTGTTAAAAGTTCTTCCTTTGACAGAAGTCGAACGGGAAGAAATCGCTACAACAACCAAGATGAAGGCAGATGCCATTATCAAAGTCAAAGGCTTCACATCTTATGGTGTGGCCGCCGTCACAGCTAGGATTTGTGAAGCGATTATCTTCGATCATCGCCAAGTCTTGCCTCTCAGCCACTGGCAGAAGGAATGGGATTGTTGTCTAAGCCTACCAGCTGTACTTGGTCGAGGTGGTATCGTATCGCCTTTCCCCCTGCATTTGCAAGAGAGTGAGCTATCGTTCCTGTCAGGCTCAGCGGCGAGTTTGAAAAAGGTCATCTCGGAATACGCAGAGGAGATGTAGGCTTGGAGTTGATTTCTCAAGCTCTAGCTTTGTCATCCGGATTTTCATCCTTCTACGAAGATAACGCATCGAAATCATTTACTGTACTTCTGTATGTAGTCTTCAAATGGGATAAAGAATAACGTTAAGTAAGACAAGATGAAGGTTTCTGTGTCACCACGCGACGGGTAGTCCCGACAGAAGTGGGAGTGCAGTTCAAAGGCTGAGGCCGGCTTGAGGGCTGCAAAAGCTGAACTCTTAATATGATGTTGATGCATCGAGATTCGCTTTGAGGAAATGGTGGCGCTACAATGATAACGACAATAACGGGAATTTGATTCGCTAGGGGCAGCCCAAAGGACAATCGATGTAAACAGCCGCAGCTCCAAGTGTTCAGTTCACGTCTCTCGCTTCCTTCCTGGAATAACACAATCAATTCAAGCGGGTTTCAAGGTCAAGATATATTTATATTGAGATGTAAATTGAAGCTTGCGATGTAATGTGAACAAGAGATGCGCTCCGAAAACTGACAATCTGTCTATCTCGTAACTCTAATTCGAACGTTCCATTACCCTGGTATCTGATCTTGCTGTGAAATCATAGCATATATGGAGTGACCTCGTATATTCGTCGAAGCATGAAAATACTACCCTAGAGTGGGGCAATTGGGCTGTGAACAGTTGGTCTGGGAATATCTTTTCTCGATTGCATTGCAGCGCCACCAACCACCGACCAATTAATTCCACCCACTGCTGCACTTCTTTCAGGCCCTTGTACATAATGGTACGTGTCCTAGCTTAGATCAGCCTCGTTGAATGTGTTTCAACCTTGCACTAGTCAACGATTGAATCCTCCGGGGGCTTACATGGTGGGGCTGCGGCGAAGCCATTTATGTCAAACTTTGAGGCTGCCTATTCATGTCTAGATATATACTTCCATTGAGCCAATCTGTTCTTGACCTCAAAAGCTCACCGTTTGTTTGAATTTGTTTGCCAAGAAAAAATCACACAATATTAAATTCAAAACATAATTAATTTCATCGTCGATACACTCTTTCTAAATGGCCGACCGTTCAGAGGCAAGGCCTTTTCTCGCGGACGATGCTGATGATTACGATAGAGAGACTCATTACATCAGAAAATTGCCAGCAAACTCATACTTCAAAGTGCCCATCAAAGTCCTCTCGGTTTTGGTTACTTTCCTTTCGATTTCGATCACTGGACTATTGATCGCGACTTATGTCCTTGCAACCCACAAGGCTTCTAGTAGAGGGTGGAATTGGCGGACAAAAGAGACAACTAGAGACCTAGCGATAGTAGTAAATCACCCCATGTTAATCCACCTAAGACCTCGATAGCTAACACTGCCCTTTCCCAAGCTCTTTGTCAACACTCTACTCACGGCACCAATTATCTTTTTCCAAATCCCAATCCTCCTCAATATTCTCGTCCAGCTCACGATGTCAATTGTCATCTTCGTCTTCTCTGGTGTGGCCCTCGCGAATGGATGGCCAGAAGATTCTTTCTGTAGCAGGGGTTATTATGATCAGGAAAAATACAGATGGGTCGAGTTGCCGCAAGATCCAGAGTGCTGGCACTTCCGGACCATCACGAGAATCACATTTGGTGTCAGTGCTGGCGTTGCTATCATTATTGGGTATGTGGATGTTCCCACTTTAATGATGATCCGTTATATTAACAATTTCATTACAGACTCTTTATTCTTTTTACCGTCTTGCTTCGACTTGCTGCAATTGCTAGGACCAAGTTCTGGCAGGAGAAGGAATTCACCAAGTTCACGAACCTTTATGGATGGCGACCAAAAGGTTTCACTATTCAGCTTACTTTGACAGTCGGGAAACCAACAATGAATGCAGTTGATACTCCTGAGGGAGAGCTGAATCCTGCTGCTTCGACTAGTCGAGAGGAGGCTCGTCTGATCGAGACCTAAGTAGCACTCATATGTGCCTCGTTGAATCCATGAGAATAGCACAGATGCTTAACCGTATCTACCATGCAATATATTTGCAGGTGTTTCAAGAATGGATGAAATAAGGAACGAGATTGTGTACGGTTATTCTCTCTCTTCCTGAGAAAAAGCTTTTCTTTGGCGTTCAGCAGGTAACACAATTGATCTTTAACCTCCTGACAGACCACACTACAACGATAATTCATCAAAGTCATTATGACAAGTCTCCTTAGCAATACAACTCTCACATTACACAACTTTACTACTCCCCATCTGCCTTCCCTACTACCCTGAAGCCTCAATAACCCCATCCGCCAACTCCGCCAAACTATCCGCCATAACATCCATTCTTCCTCCATAAATTTCCTCACACGCCTCCCCTTCATACTCCCCACAATATGCCCCCCTAAACCCCACCTTCACAGCTGCACTTACATCCCACATATGACCCGCTGCGAACCACTTCTCATCGCCCTCCCCAAACTTCGCCAACGCGGGCAAGTACGCCCCCAACGCGGGTTTCGCTAATCCTGTACTATCGCAACTGATGAAATTCTCCGTCGGGAGATCAACACCACCATTCGCGAAGTAGCTTTGTACGCGTGCTAAGTCTGCAGTTGTGAGACACCATATCGTGAATCCTGCATTTCGCAATTTCGAGAAACAAGATGCGACACTATCGCGTAACTGAAGCTCAGCATACCCCTTCACACACAGATCCCTTTCCTCCTCGCTCACCAGCTCTCGCGGGTCGGGGATGCCCGCGAAATGTAAAGTGCGGTAGAATATCGAAGTGAGGATTTCTTTGTAAGGTTTGTAGCGTTCAGAAATGGAGAGGAAGGTGAATTCTAGCTCCGCGGCGGTCATCCAGGTGTAACCGAAGTGTTGGGGCGTTATGTTGTGGGTAAGGAGCTTGGGGCCGATGGTGGTATTGATTGCAGCGTGGAAGGCGGAGAAGGAGACGAGGGTTCCAACGATGTCGAAGACTATGTGTTTTGATGTCGGCATTTTTGAGGTTAGTAGTGGGAAGATGGCTGAGAAATTACTGAGGGAGTGTTTTTTCTATATTTTATTCAGGCTTGTGGTACCAGAGTAAAGTAGGCGAGGATTATGGAGAGGCGGGGTTGTGTGACTCGTGGGCTGTTCAAAAATGGGGGCTGGATTTGGAGGATGATTCTGAGGTTGTTTCCTTGACTAATATTTGCCTTCTGCTGACACAATTGCAGAAGTATTAGAAGTACTGAAGATGATGTCAGAATGAGGCATAATACTTTGTTAGTAGGAGTTCGGAATTTGTAAGAGCAGCTTAATTAATCTAAATCTTCCTCAAGGAATTGTAACGCTTAGGAAAACTATCCGTAATGTCTTCACTACCTTAGAGTATTCAGATGTGATTTATGATTCTTTGCAAGTGTGAGGCTTTGTCACACGAGAAGGTTTAGAAAATTAGGAGAAATCATTGGCAAATTGATACAGTTACTTTGATATGAGCAGTTTCCAGTTCACAGTGATTGCAGTACTGTAACCGGCTGATGCTATTTCTGGACACTACCCATCGCGCGGTCCTCAAAAGTGGTGGAGGGAATTTTGGATACTTCCTTCCTGCCATTCTACGTTTCAGACCATGGCTAAGCACAATCGCGATGTTCTCTTCATAAGTGGCTCTTACAAGTTAGACAGTCACTGGTAAGACTACGAATCCTTTTCTGCGAGATTCACTTCCAGGCTCCGGAAGGATTTTGGTGAACATATTTTCCCGTGGCAAAGTCAAAGGAAAGAGAGTTGGAGAGAGGAGTCGCGTTTTGCCAATAGAGATATTCCCCCTTGGCTAAGTCAAAGGGTTATGGATGAAATCTCGAGAAAATATGAAACTACCAATCTTCGGTCCTCAATACCACTAACGACATATTCTCTTTAGAATGCATTCTTTTTACCACACAAAACTTCAGACTCTTTGAGGCTTGAATTGATATCGGCTGCGGGACGTGCGAGATTGGCACACTAATGATGAGCCTTGATAGGAGCTTTCTGATATACGTTCAGTTCAAAGAACCTGTTGTGTGTTGAGCCCCTGGAGTTCTTGAATCTGGGGAAGTATCAGTGTATACATTGTTAGTGGGTAATAGACAAAATATAAGTGTTGAAATTCTTATCGAATTTACATCGATCAAATAATTCTCAGTGATTACGACAAGTGAGAACATGCCATCGTCACCCTTGGTAGACATGAACCATTGGATGGACTCGAGACGTCTGTAATTGGGTTGCAGGACATCCTTAACAGCATAGATAAAGTCATCAAATGCATCAAATGCCTTGCTTTGATTAGCTTCTCCGCTGGTGTTGGAATCCTGGTCTGAAAGCTAACGACGAAAGTCCGTAAACTTCTGCTCGTGAAGCAGTGTCTTGTTGAAGCAGGGTCGAATTCCAGTCGAGCAACAAAATGCCGGTTCCATTTTGACTTGTTAAACTGTAGGCTTCCTATATTCATGAACTCAGTCAAGCGTGGCCAAATTGCTTTTGAGCACTAACTTAGACGTATAGTACTATTTTCGGAAAGTTATGGAGTTATATATAGCCTATTCAAATAGAAGAGAAAGACTGACAAGAGGAGTTTCTGTGAGTGCTATATACTGCTTTGGAAATGGAAATTGTAGAAACTTATGACCAAAATCCCCACTCCGCTTCATATATTGTGCCACAACAAATACACAAACTGCGGTGGTTAACGGTCGAAATCTTGAAAGAAAGCAGCTTATCACTGTAGGTCAAGCCATTCGCTGCAAATTCTTAGTTATGACCGTTCAATGTGCCCTTTAACAGAGGCCTATAATAGATCATGTCATGTGAGCAATTGACAACATGTGCATAGAGCAGACTCTGGCGTCCCCTAACATCAATGTGCCAGCTCTAACAGGCCACTCCTTGATGCATAACGGAACACACCTACAGATCGACTGTTGATGTAGCATTTCATTGGTCTCTAATCAAGTCACAAGAAGTAACACTGTGTGAAATGAGAGTTAAGGGTTTGCCCTCCACCTCTGGTGTCCATGGCAGTTGGGCTGTGGAACCCAAATTTCTTCCGAGGTCTCAATGCATCTTATAATCACTTATTATCTAATAGAAAGTATTAATATTGAGATGGATTTAATTAATGATTGTATTTTCGAGATATAGTGAGCTAATGATACTCTGCGATTATCTTGGTGGGGCGTAGGGAGAAAGTCTCTATTGCTATCCGAGTAATGCCAGCTGCAATGCATATACAACTAACTTTGGACCTTGAAGAGGCCTTTGATCGCTGCTTTTATTCTTAAGCAAGTAGAGGGAATTCTCTTGTTCATGGCGAGCTATAATAATTCTCGTTATTAAAAACAGCCGGCTATAGTGGAGATACGAACAAATAAATGAGCCGCCTTCTCTAGATGATATAATATTAGAGTGCTTGGGCTAGTATGTAACCTACCTATTCGTAAGATTTTTACAAGCTCAACAGATACCAATAATGCCATCAACAAAGCGTCCTTCGATAATGGAAAGTGTAGGTCTTTTCGTGCGAAAAATAACGGCTTTATATTAAAAGTCAAAAGAACCCTATTTACTTTACCTACAAGAAGTGGGACTTCTGGATCTGAAGAAAATTGATGAGAGGCTATAAAATTTCGCTATGGATGTTAATGTAAAGATCGCCAACGAAATGAAGATGAAATAAGGTTGAAAGAGGATCCTGATTCATGAACTCTAACTTTGCTGATCCCACTCGCTACCAACCGCGTGTCCCTCGAGGATTGTCCGTTCCGCTTTTGGCACGTGCAGGCGATAAGGTGGGAGTTTTAATGAAGAAAAGTGACTTGTTCATGATTCGTTCATTCGGAAACAAAACGGTTCATAAATACCCTTGCTCGTGATTGCTGACTCAAATATCGATTTGTCCCAAAAGGTATCAATCGCGCCGTGCGGACTGTGCCGCTCTTAATTTTCTTGGGCTTCTGATTGGCACTAGGCTCGCTAATATCCACATTGGGAGTAGTCAGGTACCATCAGTTAACCCCTGAGTTTTGAACCCTGCCTTCGCCGATTCCCCTTCCTTTTTCAACGTTGACAACACCAACCATTTCCGACGTCACGCAGATTTTCTCAGCGCCAAACCAGTCAAGAGCGTGTCAGAATCCAGAGTTCCAACTGAAGACGGCGCGAAGAGTTCAAAATTAAGATTGTTCATTTTATAGCAGAAGCCGTATTGTGCACTACCAGCGCCAAATCAAGCGAATTTGGTGAACACTACACCATGGAAAGGATGAACCTCTCAAAGGTGATCAGTGGGTCACCCAAACTGCTTCATGGGCAGTTGTTAGGCCGATCTTACGCTGTAGATTCGACGAGCCCTAGGAACGGAGCAGCAGAAATTCGCCGTCACGAAAGGGCCGTTCTTTCGATGCAGAAGCATGGGGATCTTATTTCGCGTGTGGACCATATTCCGGCTGTATGCATGATGAAAGAGGCCCGCCGGATGTATGATCTGCTAATTCGAACGACGATGAGTGGCCAGAGCAAGGGATTTGATAATGCTTCTAGGCCGTGACGGGTCATTTTCACAGACAAGCTTCTGCTAGCAGCATGCACTCCCTCTGTTTCCCCTTAGCGAGCCCTATCAGGGAGCACATTAGCTGCTTAGCCGCACGCTGGCTCTCTGCCATTTCTTTAGCCAGGTACTGAATCGCACTGGAGCCCCTTGAATTGAGTATTCCGTAAGGACTAGCCAATAACCAAGCCGCTTCGTCGGATTAGGCGGCTCTCATACTCACTTATGGCGTTCTTCTTGCACCTTCGTTTTCCTTTCCTTCTTCTCTCTTCACCTACATCATCAATAACCTCTCCTCTCCTCCTTACTCCTCCAACGGCCATCGTGCTGTGCAGACTTTTGTTTGCGTCCTTTCATTGACGATCTAGTCACCACATTCTCTACCGGCTTTGGCCATATTACGATCTTTTCAGATTATAATCACCCTACAATCTTTTATAATGTTTTCAACCAAATCCCTTTTCGCGGCTACTGCTGCACTTTCGCTAATTGCAACCTCTTCCGCCGCTGGTAATGTCGCCGTTTACTGGGTATGTGACAACAAGAATAGACAACATGAATATCGCTGATTGTCTTCCAGGGATCGGGAGCAGGTCAGGCACGACTTCGAACGTTTTGCGATGAGTCAAGCATCGACATCATTCCCATTGGTTTCTTGAGTTTGTTCCCACAACAAGGTAATGGATTTCCAAAACAAGACTTTGGAAATGCATGCTGGGGTGACACCGTTTATTATGGACCTGGTAATGATCACAGCAAGGACTCACTCTTCACACGATGCCCAACTGTGCAGGAGGATATTCCTTACTGTCAGAGTATTGGAAAGAAGATTGTGTTGTCCCTTGGAGGAGGAACTACTGGCTACCAACTCACAGGCGCTGCAGCTGGTACAGCTTTCGCTGATTTCTTGTGGGGTGCCTATGGTCCCAAACGCGCTTCGTGGATCGCTGCTGGTGGAGTCCGACCTTTAGACCGTGGCTTGACAAACACCACATCGGAGACAATCGACGTTGATGGGTTTGATTTTGATATTGAGCATACTTCAAATGGTAAGTGGCTAATTTTGTGTCACCGAGCGCAACAAAAGTTGACGCTGCGTAGATAACCAGCAAGGATATATTGCATGCATCAACAGACTTCGCATTCTCTTTGCAAGTGTAAGCAAGAAGTACTTGATTACTGGCGCCCCTCAATGCCCACTTCCAGAAGCCAATATGGGAACAATGATCGCTGCAGCCCAATTCGACATCTTGTGGATTCAATTTTATAACAATGGTGGCTACGGTTGCAATGCACGAGATTGGGCTAACGCCAATCCTAACTACGCTACAAATGGTGTTCAGATGGGAACCAATCTTAACTACAATGCATGGAAGACTAAGATTCAAAGTGGTGCAAGCAAGAACGCTAAGCTGTACCTTGGACTTATCGGAGCCCCTAACGGCACTGATTGCACAAAGGCCAGTTATGGCGATTATGTCAACCCTACTGAGGCCAACAACTTGATCTCTGCGTACAAGTCGGATAGCCAATTTGGTGGTGTTATGTTGTGGGACGCAACTGCTTCGATCAACAATAAGTGTGTTTGCAAGCCATACTATAGTATCATCAAAGATTCTTTGAACGGAATCAAGCCTCAAACTGGAACGGTTTGCACTTCTTCCACCACAAGTGCGACATCCACTTCTAAGACTTCCACCTCATCAACGAGCTCGAAGCCAATAACCACAACTTCCAGCTCCACCACCAAGACTTCATCTTCGAGCACATCGCCAACTTCGTCTTCCACCAGCTCGAAGCCAACAACCACAACGTCCAGCTCCACCATAAAGACCTCGTCTTCAAGCACATCGCTAACCTCCTCTGCTACAAGCTCGAAGCCTACGACTTCCTTAAGCAGCTCATCCACGAGTGCTACGTCCACAAGCTCTTCCAGTAGTTTGTCAAGCAGTTCCTCAAGCAGCTCCTCTACAAGCGCGACTACCACATTAAGCAGTTCATCCAGCTCTTCCGCGAGTGTAACGTCGAGTACTTCTTCCAGCACTTCGGAGACCAGCTCATCAACTTCCGGATCCGTAACTTCAACAAGCTCTTCGGCTAGTGTTACATCTACTAGCTCAAGCAGTTCTTCCAGCACTTCGGAAACCAGCTCATCAACTTCCGGATCTGTAACTTCGACAAGCTCTTCAGCGAGTGTTACATCTACTAGCTCAAGCAGTTCTGAAACCAGTACCTCAAGCGGAACTAGCAGCAGTCTAAGCAGCACTACGGAAACCAGCTCTGTGGAGACAACTTCAAGTTCCAGCTCGTCTTCCACTTTCCCAACTTTCACACCACCTTGGGGCAACACTACATCCACCTCCAAGACTTCAATAAGTGTGACATCCTCAGATCCAACTACATTGCCAACTTCCACCACTGAGACGACCCCAACTCCATCTGGCACAACCTCAAATGATCCAAACGGACCAACCACCCCTCTGCCAACGGTAACTTCGACAACTGAGTACACAACTTCTACTCACTACACAACTAAGACAGAAACTGTTACGTCTTGCCCACCAACAATCACTAACTGCCCAATTGGATCCGTCGTTACAAGGACCATAGCTGAATATACCACTGTTTGCCCAGTTGGTGATAACAACGGAAATGGCCCGGCCCCAACTCCAGCTCCAGTTCAGTACACAACATCCACTGTTTTTGCAACCAAAATTTACACAGTAACTGCATGCCCACCATCAGTTCAAAACTGTCCTCAACGAGGCTCTGTAACTACTGAGATCATACCAGTCTATACTACGGTGTGTCCAGTAGCCGAAGCCGGCAATGGTGGAAAGGGAGAATCCAAGCCAACTCCAGCTCCAGTCGTTCCAGGTGCCCCAGGAGTCATTATCTCTTACACGACAGCGACAGTCTCAACAACTAAGGTATTGACTATTACCGCTTGCGCCCCAGGAGTCAAATGTCCAGGATCAATTACCACCGTCACAATACCTTATTATACAACTGTCTACCCATTGCCAAAGACCACTAGCACGACAACAACCTTCCAATCATTATCAACTCAATATGTCACTGTTAAATACACACTTTCCACCTCAGCTGTGTCGGTTATCCCTATCCCAGTGTCAACTCCCGTGGCTCCATACCCAACTCCCGGACCCTGCAAGACCTGTGGGTACGGAACTGGGACTGGGACCGCTTACTACCCCAAGGGAACCGCCGCCTCAAGCGTGAGCGTCAAGTATGTCGAAGTTAGCCCCGTGCCAGTCAGCGAGGCCGCACCTGCGCCAACCTTTGCAGGCAAGGAGGTGAAGGCAGGAAGCACAACAATTTCCGCCGTAGCTGTCCCTGTCGTCAGCGGATCCTCAACTCCTGCCAGCCCAAGCGCTACGCCTATCCAAGGTGCCGCGAGCAAGATGGGTGGCAGCGCTCTCGCTATTGCGTGTGCGATGGTAATGGGTGTTCTTATGCTATAAATGGATTCTGTGATATAAAGGTGTTTGGGGATTTCTATGTTTCATGAAGGAGTTATGGATTATTTGCTTCTTGGGAGGATTTGAAGTTGAAGAACGAGTGGCTTGAAGTGGAAGGGGAAGCGAGTAGAGTTAGAACAAGGATTGAAAACATGGGGGTAGAAGAAGTGAGAAGAGTATACAAAGATGAATGTATTGTAACATAGACAATAATATGTTGCTCAAGTTTAAATAATAACCCATAACACAATAACGCCTCGTGCACCTCAATCTAAGAAGGCATGGATGTTGAGAAACTCTTGCTTGATACGTAGAACGTACTAGAATAATTAAGACTACCATTCTAAAGCCAGATGAAACCGAGATATCGGACACAAAATCAGGAAGCCACTTGGAACTTTCAATTCTTATTAAACATATTTTGAAACCTCAGTAATCCCAGCAATATATTAACCCACTTTCAAGGCACTTCTAGTCAGCTCACAACGCAGTGAAGAATGGTCAGCCTAGTGGAGAGCAGTTATACACTTAGCAGTAATATTAGACTGACTGTATCCCCACTTCAACCACCATGCTTCAGAACAGCTTTCTTCTGCCTACAACTTGTCCAGCATAGTGTCTGTCCTCGACTCAGTCCCGGGTGTGATTTTGCGCTCAATGCTTTACGTAAGCGATATATGACTTGCTTTGAACGATTTTCTGGGATAAACCAGAGCTGGCCTGATTATATCAACACTTTGATGCATACTAGTCTTAGTGTCAACGAATCTAAGACATCATATCTATGGAGTATTGGGAATTACGGGATTTCCATCCGATGCAACCTCACTCCACGATTGGGTGGAGAAATAATGGAGTCAGACCTTTATTCTGATTGATAATTCAGCTGATGTGGAACGTTTCCTCTCTGTTGTGACGTGGGCCGTGTTGACGAAGGGTGGCCTTGGCATTTTGGCCAGATTAAAAGCTTTTGCTGTTGAGGATGATAGTGCACTGCCAGTAGGCAAGAACCCACTTCCATCATGGACTATAGACTGGAGCCTGGCAGCCAAGCTATTTGGTATGGTTGAGCTGAGGAACAGTATCAACCGGGGCTTCTCGGTCAACCTTCTCGATCAACCTTCTCGATCCCTTGGAAGCACGAGTTGCACGTCTTGGGGGAGAACCGAATCGGACTTGTGGTCCCATTATCATACACCAAGAGCGCACCAAGAATCGGTGATGACAATAGGGATAACAAACTTCTTTGCACTAAGCTTATCCTCCGTGGATTTTTGTATCCCAGATACTCTGCTAAGGGTAGATGCACCTGGGAAAAGGGATCTCTATTAAAGGACAGAGCAGTCAGGCACATCGAGCTTGACGTTAAATCTGAATACCGAATTGTGTATATACTCGGCTTTCTCAGTCCCTTGCATAGAGATCAGAGAATTATTGCGACTGCAACCCCTACAAGTTGGCAAATGGGGCTGTGGAGGATCGGAGAGGCGGCTTGTGGGTGTTGAGGCCAGCTGGAGAGGTATCAGATAGTGGGTTCAGATTCATCAGATGCTTGATAGCGGCTTCGAATGGAGATTTCCCTCACTGGACTTCTGACAAATTGCGCAATGAATCTTCTCACAGTTCACAGGCTGGGCAGCTTACTAATATATATCGTCGACTTGCTCTGAAACCCTGGCGGATTTACCAGACCTTCAGGCTTTGAAGGGATTGTATGCGCGAGTCATGCTAGGCCCAAAATTTTATCATGTTTGAATTATAAATGTGATCCGTCCCCTTTAGGATGGGAGTGTCAAGCGCAGCTATCTTCTTATAGGCAAATTTAAGTCATTCAATACTCAAGCCGGCCATAAATTCCACTACGCTAGCAAAGTATTAATAGTGGAGAGATAAGGAAAGTTTCTTGGGGGAATCCCCCTATGCCCCCTATTCGTTAGGTGAAGCTAGTAAAAGCAAAGTAGGACTCTTGAAAATTTCCTAGTGATCTTCTGTATGTCTTTGGAGGGTTTCCCTACACCTCCTTTTCTTGGGGAGACTAAACTCCCCTCCCGTGACCTTTAAAAGCCTGTGGCCAAAATAGGCCTCCGACAATTATTACCAATAGAAAGACGAATTCTTACCAACTTATGACTAATAGGAAGAGCGTTATTCCGAATCAGTTTCTCGATCCCCTACACTAAAATTCGGCAAGTGTTTTAAAGGAGGTGAGCTACGCTTGAATTAAGACAATAATCATACAATAGGCCCGTTTGCTACTATCATAAGGAGAACCGAGCAATAGAAAAATTATTTCAACAAATCGGGTAGGCTAGAGCTAACCTAAGCCGTTCGTGAGTCGGTTGGAGTCAAGGCATGAACATAGATATCACCATGGTGTAACACTGGCTTCAGAAACTCGGAAACGTAGTACCGTCCGTCATCCACATATCTGCCAAAGCAGAGAAATCGGTGTCCATCCACTGTAATACAGGCTGCGAGTCCATGAACTCATTGATGAAGTCGTTGGCAAAGATATCGTCAAAGTTGTGTTCCGGAGTAGCCCCTGATATATGCTGTTGGGGTGGCGAATAGCCTTGTTGTAACGATATGCCATTATGTGTCGAGTTGTCAATATATCGTTGTTGCTGTACCAGCGTCGAGGGGTGTGAAGTAGGTTGGTGTAGATGTGAATCTTGCCAATCAGATATAAAGGGGGACAGCGGCGCTTCGCTCCTCTTGGGCTCATCACCGTAGCTCGCCTCATGTGGGAATGGCTTTTCATCGAGAACGATACCTAGGACTCCTGCGGCAAGAGAGCAGAATGGTATACAAAGTTTGTGAAGCTTGGATACTGATATGCTCTGTGGAAATTGTTAGCGTTTGGTGTAATGGTGGGAAAATTTGGACAACCTACGATGTCCTGTGCTTCCCCGAGATAGTCGACAAATCTCTGCATGATGTGATAATCGGGCTCATGGCGCGTAGAAATCACATTACATAATAGCACGAAGAATGGGGTGAAAGGATAATAGAGAACGGTCCTGTCGAAAGTTAGCGTCAAGCCACAGAGATGAAAAAAGTTAGTACCAGTGAGCGAAACTCGATCTCATGTAGGCACTGTTATATTGCGAGAACTTTGATAGCTCTCTTATCCGTTGAATAGCGTTCAAGGCTGCTCGGGCTGCATTCAAACCGCCTTGATTCCTTTCGGAACTGGAATGAAAGATAACGGTCTTGACAGAGTGGAATGCGAAATCAACTAAAGTAGCATCCATCTTAGAGTCGTGCCTAGAGTCATGATTGGCTTGCTTGATTGATTGAAGCTATAGGCAATTTCTTGTCAGCGTCTCACGATGAAGGGACGCAGCGAGAGCTCTCGACGTACCTGCATGTTAAGCTGCCAGATATCATCCATCCTCGTCAGAATACTGGCCAGGATCTTGCTACGTAGACTAGCTCCCTTGGCTGGTCTCAGCTCTTCAATGATCCGACTTTGTACTCTGGCTAGTTCAAGGTAGATGCGAAAATTATCTAAAGCACTGTTGCTTGAATTAGGGGGCCTCAAAAGATCCATCTCAACCAAGGTATCTTGAATGAATGCAGGCCTTCCAAGATTCATCGCCAAGCCCTTATCGTTCTTATAGTTAGTTGCAAAACAGTAATATGCCTCCCGGGCCATAGTCGAAGAACTTGAAAAGATGTTGATACTTTTGTGTAAGCCGAGTTCAATGCACATCTTGCTCGCAGCTTCCGTCAAGAGCCATGCAGCCACAAAGTCGCCAGCTTCCTGTGCAAGATTAACCTACACGTGAGACGGTCAGCTGGGATGGTTGTTTGAGGAGGATGGAATGGAGAAATGAACGTACACCGTATGTAAGAGCTTGCAAGTTGGGCAGACTCGATGGCATTTGAGTTCGTATGTGTGATGCCGCCACCCGACCAGCGATGAAGTACTCATTAGCTTGTATCCGTAGTCGGCCTTCTAACCCAGTTTGTTGACGGACGTCAGACAGCACTATTTCTTGCAGGAAGTAAAATGCATAGGCGGAGACACATATCAAGCTTGCGAGATTACATTCTCGGGGAAGCTTCGAAATCAGTATATCCTTCCCCATGGCTGCAATCGTACCTCGAGAAGTAAACGGCATGAAGTCATTGGAACAGACTGATCGTCCGGTGTCGCTGGCTTTGGGCTATTAGTGATGTACTGCAATCAAGGGAGGATGGAACCATACATTGCACCATCCAATGTATCAGTGATACAGGCGGTGTTGATATATTGTCCAAACTGGATACTGTTTGTGTGGTACAAGTGGCTTGATTCTCGAGGATAGATGTGTTCAAGTTTTGTTTCAGTCGATTTAGCGCAGTTTTGTATGCAATCTTCTTACCGGCATCTATGCTGGGTACGCGGTTGAGTTGGTGTTTAATAAGTTCGTGAGCCTCTGAGGCTGAGAAAGGTGGTGTGCATTGCGAGTCGCTACAAGGTGCAACGAATGGTGACTGCCCCGGAAACGGGCTTGTATTTCGCGAAAGACTTTCGCCGAATACTTCATTGTAAGTCCTCTTCTGAGAACTGTTCCTGGAGCTAGATTTGCCAGGGACAGTACCATTTGCAAGATTGAGCAAGCAGTTAACCGAAGTTTCGATAGTTGACATACGCCCCCTGACCTCGCTTATAAATTCTAGCCTAAATTCACTTAGCCAATGCCATACAAAAGAAGCAGACGTGCAACTCACAACTCTTTGGGCAAGCCATCTTTTGACTTTCTCTCAGACTTCTGCCTTTCACGAAGACAGACAGCTTTTGAGTCTATGCAATTGCTGCAAGGAGTTTTCCTGTCGCACCGCACCTAAACACCTGATTAGGCATGCGTCTAGAAGATTTGTAGCTTTCAACCTCTGATTATACCTTTCTCAAATAGCACGCATCACACTGGTATTTGTTGTCAGTTTTAAATCCTATTTTCCGTGATCTAGCTGCGAGTAAACTTCTTTACTAAACAAGCGAGGAAGGCCCAATCAAAGCTCATGGCTCTAGAAGACTTCTACCCTGAGTGCTTGATCATTTGTAAGACAGTGAGCGACAAAAGGCTGTGGTGAAACGCAGTCAATCCAGTCAAAGTTTTACTTACCGCAATTGGCACAGGAGGTTCAACTTTGTGCTTGGGAGGTGTTTGTGGTAGTGGACTACGTGTGGAGGCTTCGGTCTCCATTCTTTCGATTAGGCGATAAGGAGACACATTGATGAAAAAACGAACACAGTTGAAAGTGTGGCATCCTACGTCCAGGAGCCTTTGTGATGATAACTTTTCGGATGCTCGGACTCCGGGGCCCGAGGATTGCGAGAGGTTCGTAAAAGTGGGAACTTAGTCATAAGCGAAACCTAAGGTGTATTAAATAGGTATTCAGCCTTATGCCAAGTATACCCTTCCTATAGCTGATTCGCCCTCAGGAGCTTGTAATTCTCGAACTGGGCCTTGACTTTCAAATTGTCCTTTTGTGCTTGCAAAAGCTCTCAGAGGTTCTTTGACCAGAGACACTACAAAGACGTGAAATTTAGCTAATGGCATCTTGCTATTATAGAAATAAAACGAACATAAGACAAACCTTACAATTTCAGGAGATTTAATAAGGTTTCTGTCGCTCACTAGGTTTTCTTATTTCGTGGACTTAATCTGCTGAGACTGTTCACCTTGTTGAACATCCTAGATGTCACCACACTGCTGAACGATCGACTAAACATAAGAAAAAAGCACATGTTCATGTCTACATGGTCCTCGTTAGAGTTGCAACATGTCTTTGAACTTACCACTGATTCTGCAGATTTGAAAAACAAAGGGGAAATTGAATGGCTAGCCGCATAGAGCTTGCTTGCTTTGACTTCAAAAATGCTATTCATCTGGAGGATGCCTAAGATATTCCAATATGATTATGAATAGAAAGCAATTATTGTGTTGCCCGAAAGCCAACTATGATCTTAGAAACCGCATGTTCCAAAAATAGATGCCGAAGTTCCAGCCACACCCATACAATTGTACACGATTGGCGGGTCCTGACCCTGAAGATTAGCGTGGCGCAGCCCAAGAATGTGGTCTGTACGCGTGGGCATGAAAGAACAAGAACATATTTCAAACCTGACTTTGACATCTCACGAAATCTTCAAAAATCCAACAAAATTACTTGGATATGGCCCCAATAATTACAAAATCGAGTTCCCGTAGCGAAATACCTCGCGCCATCACCGATCTGGCAAGGAGAGCACTCGTCGCAGCAGGTCCAGATATCGCGAGGTTGTCTGCTCGGAATGCGCTGCAACCCCGCAGTCTTTCGGTCAACAGCACGCAGAAAGTGACGCTTGGAGTTATCGTGGGATATACTGTTGCTATTGCACTTCTATGGAATCTGCCATATGTTAGATGGTCGTTATGGCCTTTCAAGGTAGGTTGTGGAAGTCAATCCACTAGACAATGTGCTAACATGCTCTGTAGATGCTCGTAATTGCCTTTCACGAATTTGGACATGCGATCACAGCTTGTTGTACTGGTGGGAGAGTCAAATCGATATCTCTTGATCCTCGCGAGGGAGGAGTTACACATATGCAAGGTGGAATTAGTGCTATTACGTTACCTGCAGGATACTTGGGATCTTCTCTAATCGGAGCACTGCTTATTATGTGTGGTTTCAATATCGTGGCAAGCAAGGTTGCTAGTATAGCCTTGGGTGTATGCTTCTTGCTCACACTTTGGTGGGCGAGAAGAGACTGGCTCACCATTGGGACGATTGTGGCCGCTGTGGGATTGATCATTGCCTGTTGGTTCATCAAGCATGCAGAACCATTGAGGTTTGTGGTAGTAAGTGCAAACCATATTTTCCTTATGCTCATATATGCTAACAATCCACAGCTCTTCATTGGAGTAATGTCGTCCCTCTACAGTGTATGGGACATTTGCGATGACCTCATTCTTCGAAAAGTTAACGAGTCCGATGCAAGTGTCTTCGCGAAACGATATGGCGGCTCCTCGCAGTGCTGGGGAGTTATCTGGTCTATTATATCGCTGTTCTTTATGGTTGGTGGTATTCTTGCAGGAATCGCTGCCTTCCCTGAGGACTGGGCCGAACAGGAGGATGACTCGAAGAAATTTATTCCCACTTGAGATTATAAGCGCCAAGTCGTCGAAACAGGGAGTTTGAAAGCAAGGTTTACAGAGAGGCAATTGCAAAGAACACGTGGACAAATTTGATCTACTCGAATATGCTTTCCGTATTGGACATGACAATTACAGCTTCACAAAGTATTGAATGGAGGCAGGAACAGGAGTGACCACTGCCAAAGATGGAGCAATTCAAGTGCTTCAGGCAGTGAGGATATATTCTAGTCGTTGTAAAAGGCAAGCAATCGGGCAAGTCGGAGCGTTTGTTAATTATTGTGCAGAGATACCCCGGTCGTAATGAATTTATTGGTCTACAAATACCTGGTGAAGTAGTTAATGTTGCAAACAGTATCTTTCTTAGGATTGCTCTGCTCTCTAGATACCACTATGAATGTGCCCTATGAAATACCAAGAACTGTTCCTATAACCATGTCATGTGGAGGAAACCTTCTTAGACACTGTCTATACTTGTGCTCTCGAGGGTGGTCTTAATGCTAGAATGGAAAAAGCCCCCTTTTATTCACTCAAACAAGGGAGCTTTGTTGATGTCACAATTCAGCCTTGTCGTGATATTTAATTAACAGAGATGGCCAACATCCCACTTGAATTTTCCAGAAGTAAGACTAATGATAGATGACCTCGACTTTTAATTCTACAGGCATCGAACACTAGATGTTGCAGGTGATCCATGGAAGCGTTGGAAGGAAATAGTATGATGACTAAGCAGAAAGAACGAAACCAACAACCTAGAAATCTTCTGCTCCAACGTCTCACAGCTCACATGTGCAACATCAACATCTCCTCCAGGTTCCCCACAAGCCACGCTATCCTGTACTCATCTTTATGGATGATACGAACCATCGTAACACACATAACGGCATTGGCATTTCCAGCCACAAAGTCATCGAGCTAACACGAACATAATGGTCTTTTGGCCACCCTTCCTAGCAACATGAAGAAAAATCAGATGGTTGAACGACCGAAAGTGGAAGGCTCTACTTCAGCCCATCAAATAGAAAGGAGAGAAGTGTAGCACCTATCTGGGCTTCTTGTGGGATGTGAATGGCAAGCATCGAATACCCAACTCCGTGGAAATAACTGAGGATCCCTGGCAAAGCTGAATCCTCCGACGCCAACGATATGTCGTATCACATCAGATTATCTTCCGAATCGGAGCCACTCCCGCCAGGAGGTTTCTGATGTCTTGTTATATTTGAAGGTGCTGAGAAGCACCCAAAGAGATCTTCGTGTAGACGAAAGGCCCTCGAATTCCATGTAAACTTGAGGCCCTTGCCTGTCGTCTTAACGAAGTAAGAATTTTGGCAAAGATAACTTGTAATGTCAGGTGTTTCACCACCACCACCGGCTTTCTCAAGTGGTGAATGTTCTCTACTTCCACAAGTCAGCATGCGGTGTTCAAGATGTATTGCTTTGCGTCTTTCCACAACATCATGTTATCGTGTCAGCCACAGTCATGCATCTGTTGTCTCATATCCAATTCTTTTCAGGTTCTGAAATCCAACTTCCTTCTCTCTGGTAATGTTACACTAGTGGGGCTTCGATTGTCATTCAGCTTGGCTTTGACGTTTAGCTTAGTTCGGCCGAGGTGGTACAAACTTTCATCAGGATATCTGCATTTGTGTAAAATTCTAGGCACGGATGTTGGTACTGAGAAGCTCACTTGGTGCTCGGCCTTGCTCTGGTCTTGGAACATTGCCATTCATTGTGAATGTTAGTGGCATGGAAGATGAAAAATGCTCCAAGAACATGCAGCTTGCGTTGCGTTCAGTGTTATTGTTTCCTCATTTGCTAGCTTGTTGTGCTAGCTTGTTGTACGCCCCAATCATACAATTAACCGAGCGGAATCTTGCTAGCCGAAACAGCCGTGATTTACATATCATGTCCAGAATCTGTCAAACTGTGTTCGATATTTCTTTTCCCTCCAAATGAGTCAGTTCTCTTTCTCTTGTTCTATCCTCCCCGCTTCTCGGTAATCGCATCAAACGTCTGGCCTCGCTATCATGATGGATTGCCAGCAGAACACGTCGCGCGGTGATACCCGATCTAGCTTTGACGAGAATAACGTTGGTCGCATCGACGAGAGATTCATCCTGAACGCGCCATATGACCCTGATGCTCACTTGACTGAGGCCAAGAAGGCTGAGATTGTAAGGGACCTATGTATCTACAAGAAGGATGTGAATCTCTTACTGACAGGCTCCTAGGACCGGAAGCTCGTTTGGAAGCTCGATCTGCAACTTATTCCCTGGGTATGTCTAGATCTATGTTATTCGCAACTGATATATCATTGATTCGTCAACAGCTCTGCCTTCTGTACCTCATCTCTTTTCTAGACCGAACCAATATTGGCAATGCCAAAATCCAAGGCCTTCAAAAGAGCTTAGAAAACTTGCCAACTGGAAAATATAACGCTGCGCTTTCGATCTTCTTTGTTTCTTACGCACTTTTCGAACCTATCGCAAATGTCCTTCTTAAGCGTCTCCGACCATCGATCTTCATACCTATCATTATGTAAGAGAATATCGCTCATGCTAGATGCGCTAAATTTAACTCTTCCAGGATTCTTTGGGGTATCTGCATGTTCGCAATGGGCTTCGTAAAAAATTGGTCAGGTCTCATGGCTGCTCGTTTCTTTCTGGGTTTGGCTGAGGCTGGTCTCTATCCTGGCGTCAACTATTTTCTCTCCTGCTGGTACAAGCGCAGCGAATTTGGTGTCCGAGCTGTGGGTTGGAAATCCTGATAGCTGGAGTTATATATTGACAAATCTCTTAGGCGATCTTCTTCTCGGCCGCCGCCGTATCTGGTTCATTTGGTGGTCTCCTCGCTGCTGCAATTAGCAAAATGGATGGACTTGCTGGCATTCGTGGTTGGGCTTGGATCTTTATCATCGAGGGTGTCGTAACAGTAGTTGTTGGTATCATGTCATTCTGGTTTGTCCATGACTTTCCAGATGGCGCAACGTTCCTTACCGAACAAGATCGAGCACGGGTCATTCGCCGCCTCAAACTCGACAATCAGTCCTCCGCTGAGCACGAAGAGTTCAAGATGGCATACTTCTGGTCAGCTGTCAAAGATTGGAAGATGTACTTGGGTATGTTCATATACAGTAAGCCAATGGGTTCTTTGTTTCTACACTTCCCTATTTCACATTGTTTTATCCCCTGCGCTCTGCTAGTACTAAGTCACCCCTGAACCTTCGTAACACAGCGAAATGCCTTTAATCTTATCCTGAGTCTCTCCTGCATGGTATATGCTGACATTCTCATTATCTAGTGGGTGCCGACATGCCACTTTACGGATTCTCTCTCTTCTTGCCAAGCATTATCAAAAACATGGGCTATTCGAATCCGACAACAGCTCAACTCTTATCAGTCCCACCATATGTCTGTGCAGCTGTCCTTACTATCGCCGTCGGTTTTTACGCAGATCGTACGGGGCGTCGCGGTCTCTGCAACATGCTTGTCCCATTGCTTGGCGTCGCAGGCTTCGGCATGCTTCTCGGCTCGCATAATCCACACGTCAAATACGCAGGAACTTTCCTAGGCGCACTCGGCATTTACCCTTGCATCGCGAATACTATCTCCTGGATGAGCAACAACATCGAAGGCGTCTACAAGCGCGGCATTGTTCTCGGTTTCGTTATTGGATGGGGTAACATCAACGGTGTGGTCAGCAGCAACATTTTCTTTAAGACTCCACAATACGTTGTTGGCCACGCGGTCATCATGGCGTATATGCTAATCTGTCTTGTTGGTGGAAGCACGGTTATGCATTTCCTTCTTATTCGCGAGAACAATGCTAGACGTGCTGGCAAGAGAGATTATCTAATCGAGGGCAAGACGAAGGCTGAAGCTGAGGCTCTTGGTGACAAACGCCCAGATTTCATCTACACTAGTTGAATGATATTTTGGTATTCATTTGTTTGCACGGGATACTTTATGTGGCAGATTCACAGTTGATTCTACTCTTCTTTTAAATACGTGGCGAATATCGGGGGAGGAAATGATGAGGGGAAAGGTAGTTCTGATCTGAGATAATCTCCTCGTTGTCTTGAGGGCTTATAGTAACGTTCATACATGGGATTAGTTTCATCCAGGAGAATTTTAGCTTTCGAGGTATTGAAATGGTATCTGTTATTCCAGCTTCTTGGATGTTGATTTGACATGATCCAGTGATATGAGACAACAAACGGTGAGATCGATCTTTTCATTACAATCCCCGGACGTAGTACCGCAGTCTTGCATCTGAGATTTAGTTGATTTTGGCATTAATGGATTCTGCTCCGACTACGTGGTCATTTGAGCGATGTAGCAAGTTCTTAAAAGTAGGCTGGGGATTATTGCACCTTATTGCATATATCTTAATCATGTTATGACAGCATATCGCGGAATCGGGAACTCGTAATGAAGGTGAAGTATGGCTTAGTTCAACGCTGGGAATGAACATGACTGAGCGAGGTATAATGAATTTTGATATGTTTTTGAAAAAATATCTCGACACAGAACTCATGTAAAAACTATCTTCACTCGTCGATGGTAATATTCAAATATAGAGCTACATGCAGTTCACGAAATGCTGTTGTACTTTCTTGATATATTTAATCAACAATGTAATTTTGGTTATAAAGTGGGAGCAGTTCGTACAAATCAGCTTAAATCGCTGGTATTTCCATCCGAAGCCCTCGAAATTCGGCTTTATGTTCGCGGCAAGTCCAAGTTCAATCAGATATTCCTGTCCCAAGCTTTAGTCATCATATTTACACGCGAGCCAGGAACAACAAACAGAAATCTTCTCCTGAGTAGGAAGTCCAAGCGGCCAAGTGTGGCGACTTGCATTGTGTCTCTAGCGCCACCACGATTGAAATATAGGCCTTTATTACAGTCAACTTGGACAATGTGGCATAGCAATAAACGGTGAGATTACGAAACCAGATACTTCCAAGAATCCAAGTCCACTGATAGTACGAAGACTGCAAGTACAGTCATCCGAACAATTTACTACGCCTGCCATACCTTGAGACAACAACATGATATTCCCATCTCTTCCACACGTGGGGGAAGCACTTCCTGCAAAGCATTCAACGCAATCCCAGATCCGATGTGCAGGAGCCTCTCACACCTCTCACCCAAGCCCATCATTTTCGTACAACGATACATACGAGATACCCGTGGCTGTGACGTATATCAATCACCGTACACCGGCGCCTACAACTAAGAGTAGAACAACAAACGGCTTGATAGCGAACCTTGATTCCTCGCTTTTTCTCCGAAGTCACACGGGTCGGATAGACTTGGCAGCGCGACAACGAAGCTGCACACAGCCGCGAAACAATAAGATATTATGTATCACAGAAGCAATAGTTAGCTTCTTTGCAATAAAGATTAGGCCTAAAGAACATACTGGTTCTTGGGTGCATGACTGAGGGCCACTCTGGGAACCTTACGACAATAGAGCTGAAGCGAGCTCTTCTTTCACTCTTCAGCAGCTCCAATGAGAGTTTTTGAGTATCAACTTGGAATTAAGGAAGTAATTTACATTCCAAGCCTTGAAATGAAGGCGAGAATGTGAGTCGATGTTCGGTGGTTCGGTACGGCAAGCCGCAGGAAGCCACCAACGCGAGCCCAAATTCAAGTGCCACAAGACCAGCGCGGACCGGAACTAAAGCGGTAGCGTTCTACGCACCACCTCACTAAAGCTCTCCCAGATTTGCGCCTTTTGAACAGCTATTGTCAGGCCATATAAACCATTCACTCTCTTCATGCCAAGAGCGTCAATTGAGAAGTTGGCTGTTGAAAGAGCCTATTGATATCACGAGAGTTCATGCAAGGCACGAATTCTTTCGGGTCACCTGCGGCCTTATTGCGAGATTTTTTGAGCCCTTCGATATATTAACGTTGCGAGATGAGGTCTGGATTCAACCCCTAGTAGGGATCATTTGTCCGGAATTTAACTTCGTTGCTGGCGGTGTGGTACATACGACTATGATACCGTCGGCAGACCGGACGAGTGCACGAGAAACCGGCGGGATACACAGCTGCGAGTTACTTTGATACGTATCTTACTGGATGGGGTCTGGTATGTCAACCAGACCCTGACCCTTGACACTTGTCTCTGTGGTATGGGTTGGGCAGATTTTTTGTCACATGTAGCGTGTCGTCAAGTCAAGCTAGGCTGGAATTCCCAACCTTGACCTCTTTTCCGTGATTTTGTTTCCTGTTATGTATCGCACAAAAATCACTTCCTGTTTGTTGTCGAAAGGGTATTGACGTGATAAGTTTCATCCGAAGATACTACACGTCGAGAAACTGCAAACACACGTAGTGGCCAACGAGATATTCGGACCTTCTTCTGGAGAGGCGCACACTAGGCCGGTGAGCCTCAACGTATCACAAGCGATAGAGAATATTATTTCTTTCCAGAAAAAAGATTGAAGGATCAGTTATAAGACGGAAGATACCCAAAGTCCAATCACCAGGAAGTATTGTTAAGTATTGTTCCCAGAACGCGCCGCAGCAGTGTTGGTGGACCCTTGGAAACCTGGAGATGGAGTAAGGGAGGGGCTGCCAAGTCAACAAAATCCTATAGGGCTCACACACGGACACGGGAAGAAACGTGGGGAAGTGAGTTTGTCACTCATCCGGTTTCCTGGATCCTGGTAACCATATATGACATACACCTATCTGGTCTTGTGTTGAATCTGGTATATGATCCATACGACGGCACGGTCGACTTCAACTCCAATTCGATTGTCTCCGAAAGCCACAAGAGATGACTTCACCTGAAAATAACTCGATGAATACATCTAAATCAGCTGCCGTACCTTTAACTCATGGGGAGGTTGGCACTCTGATCATCATCGAGCGTGTTACTGCTAGTATATCAGTCGTTGGCACTTTGATACTCATCGGCACATTCATCTTCATTAAGGATTTCAGGACATTGTCGAATACCCTCATCTTCTATGCATCTTTCGCAAACATTTTCGCCAATGTTGCGGCACTTATCGGTGGTTCAGCATTGTCTCATGAGAACGGTGCACTGTGCCAATTCCAAGGATTTCTGTTGGAGATGTAAGTGCTGCTCAAGTTTCTCAAGATCGTCAAACTTATCATAACTAGGTTCATGCAATCAGACCCAATGTGGAGTTGCGCCATGGCAGTGAACGTCTATTTAGTCTTCTTCCGCCGTTATGATGCCCACCGTTTGAAGAGATTGTATTGGGTATATGGGGTGATCTGTTACGGAGTACCATTCATTCCGGCAATGTTCTGCCTCTTCTATAAAACCCACAAGAAGGGCAAGATGTATGGGAACGCCACTGTAAGTCCACACTTCCACACTTTCTCTCTTTACCTTAACCACATATGCGAGCAAAAGGAGTATGGCATTAACAACTTCAAAGCTCTGGTGTTGGATCGACGGTAACTGGGCACCAGTCCGCATCTACTCTTACTACGCTCCAATCTGGATAGCAATCCTCATCGCCCTGGTCATATACGTCCGCGTTGGCATCGAGATCTTCCAGAAGCGTAACCAACTCAAAGTAGCAGACACAGGCAACCTCTCAGGCTCCAACGACATCCGACCATCACCCTTTGCGGGCACTCGGACCACAGAAATCCAAGTCACAACAGACCTATGGAAACCACCTCAGGTCACCCCACCGAGCCCAACTGCACAGCCAGGACATAGAAGTGCAGGGAGCTTAGGAGGAAGAACAGAACTTGAACCGAAAGAGCAATATTCCATCACCATTTGTGCGCACAACGATCCACTTACACGATTGCGAAGTAACACATTCGGACGTCGAGGCAGCAACGCGGGGGCACCCGTCGACAAGATAAAATGGGCCTACACAAAAGTCGCACTCCTCTTCGCCATCTCCATCCTCGTAACATGGGTCCCCGCATCCATCAACCGCATCCACGGGCTCGCACGCCCGCACAACCCGTCATTCGGTCTTAATGTGGGCTCTGCGGTCGTGCTTCCACTTCAAGGCTTTTGGAACACCATCATCTATTTCGCGACGAGCTTGGGGATTTGCAGGAAGGTGTGGCAACGGTGGAGATCGAGAGATGAAGTTGAGGAGATCGATAGGAGGAAGAGCTTTGATGCGAGAAATGGGTTGGTAAAGGGGAAGGGGTTGGAGAAGGAGACGGCGAGTACCATTGAGTTGTCCGAGAATAATAGTGAGGGGAGCTTGGGGGATAGCTTTTGATACCTTGCGTATGATTCCTTTCGTTGTATTTTGAGCGTGGGTACGATTTACAGATGTAATTATGATAGTTATTCTCTTCAGTAACAGTAATGAATACGATTACGAACACCACCTACCTTTCATCCCTCTTATCCGTACGCATACATCACAATACCTATCGGTAAGAATCCTAGTTATTCTGTCCCTGACGATCCTCACCCTCTCCAACGTACTTGCAGTCTCCTAATGATGCATTACAATACGAGACCCAAGCTCCAACCGCCAGAAGTGACGTCCTATCCCTATCTCACAGACCTGGTATCAAAACTCCCGCATAAGCTGGACCTCCGCGCAAATTCCGGATCATAACTTTCTGGTCTCGCCCCACGCCATCGGAAAATTCGATCACAAGAGACTGCAGATGAAAAGTCAATTTAGATGAGAGGAGAGTGCGATTGGATACTCGTAGGTGCTGGTCACAGTCAGCGACCACTAGTCAGCTGGTCTGTGTGCTAACGGTGATCGCGTGAAGTTTATTGCGGTGGTGGCGGCACGGGACGATGGGTCTGGATTAGTCGGAAGATATTCGCTTAACTTCCCCTTTTCATTGTTAAAAGCACGTTATATATGCATGGCACAAACATTCAATCTGCACTTGTCGATAGATCAACCCTAGAAGTCAACACGCTTCCACGCAGAGTCACCACCGTGGGTAATTGTTGTTCGATTTCTCGGCAGGGAAAAGAAATAGCTGCAAGATCGAGAGATTCTAGTTGGCTTATGATTACTTTCGGCGTTTCTAAATCGTGCTCCAAATTCCTGAACAACACTTCAACCGACGTAAGGAGCAACCTCCGCACGCGAAGAATCTCAGGCCATCACGCGCGAAGCATTGGCTCGCAAATCGTATGGCTGAACGACTTCCAACAAAACCAAATTGACATAAAAAAGCCAATTCAACTTAACATCAAAGCAAGGAGACGCGCCACACCCCTCAAATCATGCGAGATTCACAACACTCCAATGTAGCATCCACGCATTCGTCGCATTTTCTCTGCATCTATCACCTTTGAGCAATGTAAGCAACGCATTGCCTCCCGAGCAATTAGCGAAGGGGAAAGGGGAGGCGATATTGTTGATGGTGGGGTAACGTTGTTGGTGGTGGAGGCTGTGCTCCATGTTTATTCTGGAGATGTGGGGGCCGAAGCAAGGGAGGTTTAGCGGCTAATGGCTGGTTTTGGGGTCGAAAATGGCATTGCAACATCGCGAGAATCGAGATATTGATATGGTATGAAGTTTCATCGTGAGTGTTACCTCATCCTTTGAGACTGAGCCAGCCTTATCGATAGAAGCGCAGTAGCAAAATTATTCATATTCAAATATGATTCGATAAGACATACGTTATGTTACGCTTAAACTTTAATACTGCAAGTCCCTCAGCTGCTTGGTTGAGCCCTAAGCTCTAGTAGTCCAATTCTGAAAATAATTTAGGAAGATATATCAAACGTTCCATTCCCACTGAGGATCTTTGCATCCTATTAAGTTCTTATACCCCTGAATGCCAATACACTGTCCCAAAAGCCAGAACACACCAAAAGTCGCCAATAAGCTTCTCATAGAATTCAACCCGTAACGCCTCTCCATATATCACTAAAAAACCACCCTATAACAAAATCCACTTCGCTTCATTCCCACCTACAATATCCCCAGCCATTTGCTCAAACTCCACCCCCTTCCCTTCCCCATCACCATCAATGCAACTAAAACTCATTGTTCTCCCACTCTGACTCGATCCCCGACTCGATTTCGTTCTTCTTTCAATGGGTTTGACTGACGATGGGTTATCTAGAATCGGTAAACTCCGAGTGACATAGGGAGCTCTGCCTCCGTACAAAAGCCATATCTTGTTACAGATCCTAGTTCGCGGGCCACGGACACCCATGTGACTTTGACCATTGTCCGTGACGAAAAAGCTGCGTTTCAGATCGATTTTGTTCCTGAAACTATTGCTCTTTTTGCTACCCGAACTGTCAGAAGCAGAAAATTTGATGTAGTCAAATCTGCTTCGAGCATGCACATACATTTCATCATATCGTCGTTGAGGTTGCCTTTGATAGTTTCTGAGGAAGGGTTATTAGTAGAGAAGGAATTGGCTCTTGACTCCGCGTCGAGATGCATTCATATTTCTTTCTTTGCACCAAATTCCGCCTGTTTCAGAGTCAAAAGACTTGATATTGTGGACCCTGGAGCATTAAGCAAAGTTTTTGTGCCTGCTATAATGGTGTCTGCGAAGTTTATTTCAATATCACATGGCCTTCTGTAACGATCTGCCTGTTGCTCGGCGGTGACGTGAAATGTTGTCTTACGAATTGTAGAAGTCTCGTGGCATTCTCACTAGAAGATCTCTTAGGCCATAGGTCGCCAATGATATGCTCGTCAAAAGCGTTCGTGATAATGGTGAGGTGCATCACCGTGAGTTTGAGTAGCTTTGAGTCAGCGGCGGTCTTGGGTGATGAGTAGTCAACGATGTGGCACAATGCTGGTCTCTAGATATATTTCGGATTTGCAGACCACAGCCCAGGAGGATGCCTATATGTCTCATCCATCAGATGCCATCTCGGTACTCATGACGGAAATTTGACAGGTTGAATGTATTTCTCGTGATATTGTAGCAGATTGAATTTCTCTACTGGCCAAAAAATATCCAGCGTACCTTCTCCATGTTAGTGCCCTCCGATCGGACTTTGAGAATCATCGTTCATTGAATGGAATTGTCGATCACGAAGCTCAGATATAAATAGTTGAATGAAGTTTGCGTAGACTTCCCGTACTAGCTGTAATCAGGTCGTTGTAAAGAGCGAGCATTAAGGTCTATCTTCCATAAATGACAGACCAAGAACAGTATCATGGGGTTCTGTCGCCTGAAAACACTAGCTGATTGAATCAATATCTGTTTCTGAGGACTTTAGCTACAGCGGTGAACTGTCGGTTCGCCTCATCGAATGTTGCTTTGTCGACTTTTGTTTCTCCAAGCCAATTGAGTACACGATCAGCCTTGGATCAGATTTATTTCATCATGGTAGCTTAATCGCTACGTTCTTAATGATCACATTGATTGGTGCAAGGCCATCTACCCACAATCTGACACCGTTCTTTGGGAACAAGTATTGTTCGAAATGAAGCTCGTTAGAAGTTAAGTGTGATCAAGAGTAGGATGTTGTTGCAGCGAATGTGCCTGGAGGATTTGGCGTACCGTATGACAATGCTTCGAAAGGTGGAATGCCATCGAGACTAGCAGTATTCATGACGAGGTGTAGGTCATTATTTGCGAGACCAGATCTGATATGAATTAGCCGCATATGATTTGGTGGGTGAGATTGGTCAAGAAGCTTGCTTTGCTCAACATTTCAAGGAACTCTTGCGCTTATGGGTTCTTGGATTTTGAAGAGAGAAATTTTGTCGAGGCTGGAAGTTACCACAATAGTATGTCGCACAGGTTTATCCTATTCAAAATCTTGTAATGAAGGATTTGGGTGATTCTGCTAAAGGTCGCGCAATGCAAGACGTTGAAAGATAGACGCTAACATGAGAGAGAAGTTTGCAGTAAGATATGAGAAGACAACTAGAAATACATTTGATTGGTCTACTGGTCGTGAATCATGCTAAACGAAAACTCTAGCATAAAATTCTAGATAAGTTGCAAACGTCATGTCCTTCTTCCACTGTGAACTCGAATCTGCACTTGTTCTCTTTCAAATGTCTAATTTCCACCAACTTGTGTTTACAAACGCTCTAATGATTATCTCTTCCTAATCAGGGAGACTTACAAATTGATCATTGATATAATCAGATGGCGTGTATGGCAATACACTTGAAATAGCACTGAAATCTCTACTATTGAACGTAAATATACTCTAGATTTTGTGCAGAACAATGGGGAAATTGTTATCACAGAGTAGCCCACAATGTCTCGTAAAAAAACTCAAAACTCATCAAAACCCATCGGCACGAGCCTGATCCAAAGCGCAATCTTTATTCATGCCCGAACAATACTAGTAGCAAACAGCTTCGTGGCGAGAAAAGAGTTTTACAGTCTGAGGGAGGGACAAAAGGCCAAAAAAGAGCAACTTTACCCATGTCAAAAGAAAACTCGCCAGAACGGCAAATTAGAGTCGCAAAATGTGGATACTCCAGAATTACACTAAATAAATTATACTATACTTACTAATACTTATAATCTATCTCTAGCAAATATCTCTACCATTTACGCCAGTGAAAACATGCCCCATCTTAGCTTTTATAATCTAGTCTTCCATCCCCAACCACCTTCCAAAACTCCTCCACAATCTCCTTCTGTCCACTCGGCGCTCCCCTAATCGCCAAATACACCCTTGAATCCACCTCCGGGTTCCAATTTCCCGGATTTCCACTCACCATTATCCCACCCGCCTCCTCGAGAATACACCAACCCGCAGCGACATCCCACGCCCAACAACCCCCTTCCCAGAATACATCTTGCTGTCCCGAAGCCACCAGGGCGAGATTGAGCGCCGCGGATCCCAGAGCGCGGAGGGAGTGTACCATAGCGCCACCATTCTCCTTCGAGGCTGCAAGCTTGGCGAAAACTTTACACTTCAAGTCGAAATTTTCCCCGTCACGGTCAGAGCCCCATTCCGTAGCAATAAGACACGTCGAAAGATCCTTCAACGGCTCTGGCTCTTTCTTGAGCGGCAACTTCAATTTCTCCATCGCACCACCACTTCCCTTCTTCGTAACAAACGATCCCTGTCCCTTGATGCCGCTGTATAGCTCGCCTAAAAAGGGGTTGTAGATCACACCCACGCTTGGGATTTTGTCCACCGTGAAGCCGAGAGAGATACAGAAAGCCGGGAAGGCGTGAACGAAGTTCGTAGTGCCGTCGACGGGGTCGCAGATGAAGGTTGGAGCAGAAGTGAGGGTAGTCTTGCCGGGGATATAGGTTTCTTCGCCAATGAAGGAGTAGGAGGGAAAGGCGGTGGAGAGACGGGAGGAGACCATCTCCTCAACTGCGCGGTCGGTTTCGGTTACTAGGTCTGCGGCTGGAGAGGTACTATTAGCATTGAATTGATCTTGAGTGAAAGGAAAGGGTCGAGAACGAGTAGAAGGGAAGCTTACAATTCTTCTTCGTTCCAGAGTCAAGGTACGAGGGAGTTGCTGTCAACATCATTCGGCCAGCTTCGTGGGCAATTTCGATGAGGAGATCATGGATCTCTTGGAGGTTTATATCTGCCATCTTGCCGTTCTTATTTTGTGTTGTGCCTGAATATGAAGAGTAAAAGAGAAGACTCGGATGAACAAAATGAGGTTAAAGTGAGTTTTAAATACATTGTGGAGGGGAGCTGCACGCCCCGCCATGGAGTAGTGGGGCACAAAGTTAGACGACTTGACCCATGGCTTTAACAACTTGTTACATCAGCGGTATATGTCAGAGATTGTGTGAATTGATATTCCTCACCTGTATATAAAATAAAGTAACAATCGTTGGGGGAGATTGCATGAATCTGAATATCAGGAGTGTATGAGCATAAGGGGTGTAGAGTTTCACTACCCAACAGTCATTGCATGTTGATCTCCCGTAAATCCTTGTGATGTCTCGGGTAGCAACATGCGGTTTCCACAGATAATCAATTTGAAGCATGAGGATAGAGAACGCGTTAATTCAAAGTGTCTGTAAAAGACTTCCATATCTGTCTTTGACAATATTTTCGAACTTGCTATTACGATCCACATAGCGCAAAGGGAGTGGCCACATGGCAAACGCAATTGCTTAGTGCTTTTCCAAAATCATCTGATGTACATTGTTGCAAAGAAATAACTCCCAGTGAAGACAACCACGCCAAGCGCCATATGCCGTATCTCACATATCATGAACCATGATCCGTTCAGCTCCATCTCCATTGCTATTTACCTCTACATATTCTCTCTGAACATGCTCCTTCTCTCTGTTGGGCTATTATCATCACCACCCTGCTTCTTCTGATTTCCTGACCCCGTCTCAATCGGCCTTGGACTCACACCTCGCAAGCTGATGTTGCTGGGCTCTGCATGGTCATCGAATGGGTTTGTAGCTGGCTTCCTCCCCATCTCCTCATCGTACCTCCTGTCTAACCCAGCCTGGCTTCCCCCAATATATGGTTCTGGTTCTCTACTCAAGCTTCTCCCTCTCGCCTGATCACTGTGCCCCACAGGTGCCAATCCAGGTGTGGGCGCCATATTGTTATCATGATGTCCATGAAGACCCAATTCTTGCTCCTCATAATATCCTCCTGGTCCGTAGGCATCAGCCTCCGTACCAACCCTCGCATCCCAAGCTTCATCTGGATCTAGCGGTCCAAACCCCCGATTACTCGCCCGTCCTCTGACATTGCTGCTCAGCGGCTCTTCATATCCTCCCGCCTGTGTCCGATTATTGCGATTCTTGAACCCAGACACCTTGTCTTTGACCCAGCCCGCAATGCCACCAGCACCACTTCCCGAGCCCGCCGAGCCGTAGCCGCGATCAGAGGAGCGATTGAAAGGATTGTAGGAAGCGAGCGTCGGTGTTGGAAGGCCTAGTCGGCGTGCCCGTAGATGTGTGTAGACGATCCATCCTGCGCCGCCGAGAAAGATGACGATGAGGACAATGATGAAGAATGCACCAAGACCTGAGATGTGCGCCATTGTCGTGAGAGCTGCACGATGGCAGAGGAGAGAGAGAATGTGTTGTTTACGATGCGATGGAGGTGGATCGCAAATCTTGGGAGAGAGAAAGGATGAGAGGCGACGGGAGGTGGTGAGCTGAGCTTACTTGATGGACCTCAGTTACCCGGATTTGTTCGTAACTTTCATACCCAGGTTTCATTAGGAGATTATGATTGGTGGAATGAGTAAAGTTAAGGTGTTGTTCGGGTTAGAGTGGATTCTGTTCAGCACCGCCACAGATGACATAGATCATGTGACTGTGGCTCTGGCCCCCACGAGTTCTTTGACCTGCTTGAGATTGTTTGAGGGGACAGGCCAGCGAGTTGAATAAAATTTCACATTTTAGATTGTGTCAAACATTAGCATATCGTCAGAATAATCGCTTCCTCTAATATATGAGGCCAGTCTCCAGTGCCGGACGGTTGCAGAAAGGCCATCATGCAAGCCAGAGATCCTCTGATCCCAAACACTCGGATACAGAGGATGGGAGGGCTTTTTTGTCATCAGGCGTGGACCCGGAAATTTAAAATCTATTTCTGGTTCATATGGAAATCAAAGAATTTGAGTTATAATTACTCAGACCATTTCATATTCCTCCTCTTGCTCCTCCACGGGTCATAACCAATTATTCCCTTGTCTCGCTGGGGGCGCGTCTCCAAACGCTGTCCCAATCCTCTCTACTGGCGTCAAAGGTAATGGAATTTGTACACTCGGTAACACGAACGGGTCTTCCCCAGGTCCGTTCATAGGAGACACAGTTGAATGTGTGTTCAACCTAGGAGGTAGGTCTCCTATGACACGGTGATCGAAAGGCGAATTTACGTCTGGTCTCCCTGGTCGGCTTGGGATGATTGGGCCTTTGTAGACTTCTTCGAGTTCCATGCCTTTCTGCCTATGCCGTAGGAAATAAAACATCACGAGCCCGAGGATAGCTATCATGGCCACGGAGCCTCCTACACCCACACCGATTGCAAGGCTATGTCTTGATGCATAAGAGCCAGCCCCTGGGGTTGATGTTGAACCGGGTGATGAAGTGGCAGTTGGTGGCTGATTGCCAGATAGAGTGTAGGTTGAACCAATAGACGTCTGGGTTCTTAGAGGAGCTGTTGTAGCCTCTGCTAATGTTGTGATGACTACGACCTGACCCCCAGGGCCGGTGGAGACCGGTACTGATGTGGAAGTCGGGGTTCCAAGTGGGAGCGAAGTGACTGGAATTGCTGCACCTGACAGCTGTGATCAGCAAGTTGAACTTGGACATTTATTGATGGTAGCTTTTTGGGTGAGCATACCTTGAATTGAAAATATGTTCCCATTTCTACATTCTGACCCAGACTGGCCATTTACACACATATATGTGTTTGGCTGGCCATCACCACACTTCATCAATTGCTGCCCACTGGCAGTGTTTCCGGTGAATGGTCCAGTTGAATTGATGCAGGAATTTGGACAAATTGGCGACTTCCACTCTCGATCTGTACAGGACCCTCGCCATAGTGTGCCAGCGATCTTCCCATCGACTACCGTCGAATTGTCCATGCATATTCCATTCCCAAGACAGACAAATCCCTTTCCACAACAAACAGAGTTGTCTCCCTGAGTACCACAGGCGGTATCATCCACGGCCTCCGAGCCGTTAGGATAATAACATTTTCTTGATTGTCCCTGCACCACCTCAACGACGATACAGAGTATGGTAAATAACAACAAAAAACGATGCGTAGAAGCCTCGATCGAACGATTACATATCATGTCGACATTGCTTTGAAGGTTTGAAGATGTAAACAAAAGATGAAGAAGGAAAGGATTGGCCTAGGCATATAAGAAGCTGCTCAAAATCCACACAGGAGCCACACTCCAGGCTGATTACCCACACTCAGTCGTACGGTAGCAAAGAAATTCTCCATTACCTCACCTGAGGTAAGATGCGGTTGATAGCAAGGAAGCGACTGCAGCAAAACGGGCGGGAGAGACCAACGACTGGATCGGTTCACAATCAACTTGCATGCAAACGAGCAAAACGCGGTGACTTTGGGGCCATCCTGCAACACACTCGCATATTAGTTGCGGCGAAGTCTGAATCTGCCAGAGCGACTCGATTTCATTCGAGTGACTACGCCATGAGACCACGACTTCACGACGCCGCTGGCACTTCGCTTCGGCAGAAGGAGGGATGTGATGGTGGGATTACGAGGGGGGTCGAAGCCTCGCTGCATTCCCTTCCTGCAGCTGTTTTTCCAGCCCCTGAACCAATCACACTCACGAATACTCACACATTCGAGCTCTTCACGGCTTCACACCAGCCAGGGTAATGCGCGAGACAGTGCGGTGCGGGACGCGGGGTGGTGTTATGCAGCGGGAATCGAGATAAAACTCCATGTCAGCAAGTCCCGGTCGACGATCTGGGAGGAGAGGCGTGCTGAGGATCTGTCTCAGCGGTCTTAATAGGGCAACATGATTCCTACTCCATCGTACTGAAATTCCACATGCTCTCGATCGAGGGTGGTACTGCTAGGTTGTAGCTCTGCATCTGTCTATGTGGTGTCTTGATGGCGTCCATGTGGGAGATATTTTTGGAGGAGAGGAGGAAGGTGGGAGGTTGGAAAGGGAATGTAAAGCCTGGTGGTGAGGCGCAGCGTTGTCCGGACAAATCTTGGAGCAGCCCGATCGTTCTCGGTCAGGGACTGTCCGATTCTTCAACGGACCTGAATGAGAAGACGTCCTCTCAGCATTGACGACGAACACTCGATCTCTCGCCACGCGTTTCACTTCCAATGTGACGATCACTTTGCCGCCGAAGACCAACCCTCCCGTTTCCCGGTGTGCAATATACCATGCGGCGCTTCGCAATCGCGCTTCAATGGTGACGTTACGCGCCAAGCGGCAACCTTACGCGCGATTGCCAATATCAATATCTGACATGCAGCGAGTGTTGTACTTGTCATCAGCCTTTCGGGGCTGAATGGCGACTCATCTTCAGCTCATTGTCTTAAGAGCCGATTGTTGCTGTTGGTTGGATGGAACTTAATGTTGTGTTGATCTCTCTTTGGGGGCTGAGGCTGGAATTTCCAAGCGGAGATTCAAGTCGGCCCTATGTAGCATTATGGAGATGAGTCGATAAGGAGTGGAGGATTCCAACATTCTCGATGTTTCGAATCTCGGGGAAATTTCAAATGTTGTATGACCATTGGCTTTGGATTCCTGTTACCTGCTTGTCCCGTCTGCTCCGTTTGAACTTTATCATGTGATCTTGTTATGTGCGCATTCGAACACTCTTCTTCTAGATTTTCTTGCAATTTTATTATGCAGACCATCTTAGAGTTCTTAAAGGCACTTTTGAGAATTTATTTGGCACTTTTGCCACCCTTTACATATTTATTTCCTTTTTTAGCTACCACGTCTCACGTGCGTCTTTTTATTTTCACGTGACGGGTAAAAACTTCCGTTTTTCCTTAAAGCGAACTCTGTGTTCTGGCAAGGTATTGTTGATCCTTATAAGAGTCCTTAGGCTCCCTTGTCTCACGTTTGAACTTGTGGAGAGTGTCATTGCATATTATATTTATGCGTCGATGACAAATGCGTGAACAGAACTGTTTTATGTTTTTGTGATTCATGCCTTTCTTCAGTGCGGGCCTAGTGAGTACTTATTGACATCCATGGTATCGGTGGTGTAACATTGATTCGAGACTCGATGTCAAATTACACAACAGCTCACCGGGAATGCATTATTGATGGTCGTGTTTAGTTAGCGTTGTGGGTGTGTACGATCATACCCCATGAGACCATCGCATACTGCCATTACACGCATTTTGTCCTAGTCATTCTTACCAGTCAGATATTAAAATATGCACTCACTGCTGGTTTGTTCTTGGAAGGGTTGCCAGGAAAGGGAAAGTAGCGAGGAGTGGGTTGGCTGCCTGTTTGGAGTGTCCTATCTTGTATTAGATTGACGAGGGAATGATGGGAGTTGTCAAAATGACGAATAAGACGGAAAATGTTCTGGCCGACAATAATTTTCTCATGATCTGTGTTGAATTGGTACCATGGCTAATCATGTTCTTCATCTTCTTAAAACAATGCACTAGCCCACTTCACAATGGCAATGCCTTCACACGAAATAAATTACTAACACTCGCAATATTTAGTCATTCGTCTGAGACTCACGATCTTTTCTGTCCAGATAGAATCTCATTAACCCATCGTCAGGTAGCAAGCGCGGCCTGACGCCTAGTTGTGCAAGACTCTTTCGATCATGTTAACTATTATCCTTCATAATGATTATAGTGCCTTAACATATAGCACCAATGGTCCCGAAGATCAGCATTAGCGTAAGTGTGGATGCTGATATTTGCCCGGCAACCTTTTCAGCATATCTGCTTCTGACAGGAAATCATCTCTTTATCCGGATGAAGCGTCTTCAGCGCGAACTCTGAGGCGTTCCTTGCTTCCATGGCCGGCACCAGTTTTTGATGAGGGGGTTCGATACTGGTTTTCAAGCCGTTGAAAATCCACTCTTGTAACTGCTTGAATCCACTTCTATGGCTGTGAGAATAATTTTGGGATGAAAATAATGATGAAGTGGATCTTGTAGGAAGACTAGAGCCGGAAACCACCACTGAACTCGACACAATTCGTTAAGCTCCTACCGTTCCCAAGATTCAAATCTATTCGATACGCATCTTGAGGCGGCTTCTAACTCGTGAACGCCAGATCTTGAGAGTTGAACGTTAGTTGTCCGTCATTTAAATTCCCTTCTAGAAAACCAATAATTGCTTCAGATTTCCGGCTAACAACCAGGGTTGCGAAGTCTTATGGTACTCCCTCTCAATCTTCCCGACGACCTGTTTCCCAGCACCAGAGCATAATTCATTGAAGCACCTTCCAGAAAGCTACAACGATATGTTACTTTCAGACAGTAAGTTATGAAGCGCATCGTCTGGAATGTGAACCTCATTATCATTCTTTAGGCCTCGAGCTTCACGGAGAAGTGCTCTCAGCCACGATTTCCACTTTTCCAGAATTTCACTACCCAAGGTAGTTGACTCGTAATCCTGTTCCCCAATAACCATTTTTACATGAACATAAACTACTTCATATGAGCCACGAGATACATTTTACTCCTGACTGCGGTCCCCCCGAATATGTAGAATTGCTTGAATACTTAGCTGATCTTTAGGGAGGACGGTCAAAGCCAACTACCCACCCGAAGCACCATGTGAGTCTCTATAGTGATCTTTATTGATTCTATCACTCTCTCAATCATAATCATCATCATCATCATCATCATCATCATCATCATCATCATCATCATGCATTTCTCTTCAATTGTTGAGGTAGAAAGCACCCATTATGCATTTTGCTGCTGGAAGCATTGTCCCTGGTGTGTTGAACTAGGTGCTCAAATCGGTCTTGCTAACTTATTAAAGTATAATTGTGACAAATGGAACACTCCTCCTCGATCTTAGATCTGACTTCAAACTGATTTCGAAAATTATATATCATTGCGCATGGTGTACCATGTCGAATCCCGTGATTTCTATTGAGATGGTTCACAGAATCACCCCAGTCGTGGAATACTGCGCCTCTTCCTTACGCTTGGTAGCGGCAAGCTATCGTCTCTGACGACCTCTCGCTGCGTCTGTCATTCAGGGCACATGATCTCCGCAAAATTCACAATGAGGAGTCACATTCGTCTGGGCAGCGTCGAGACCGCACCGTTGGTGGGATAGATTACCTTTCTTCCGAAGCAATGTAACTACACGACTCGTCACAGAACAGAATCTCTGATCTCGAGCCAGAATAGAATGTACGGGAAGTATTTGTGACTCGCAGGAGCAGGGATGCAGAGCTCACTGAAGCATATCATGCGCCACATGTTCTCTCAGGTACCAGGTACTTCGTCAAGAACAATGAAAGATTTAGAGTTGGTGCTGTCGATGAAAATCTTGGGGTGTAAGCTAAACATAAATATTGTGGGAGCTCTGTTTCTGATATTTTGGCATGTCATAACTTGTTTCGGGATAGGCCTCGTAGTAGGGTATTAAGAAGGCAGACTTAGGCTTAGCAGTAATATCTGGGATAACGACTGTGATTAAATCTATTCAAAATTTGTTGCTTTTGTTATATAAGCGAAGTATAGAGGGCGTGGCCCAGACTTCGCAAGAATTCTGTCTCACAGGTTACATAAGTACTACAAACGGCCAATAGATAATAACTAGGTGTGCTTGGATCGCTGTCGTGAAAAATTTGGTAGCTAGAACCCAATTTTAACATGTAAGTTAATATTCAACAGAAATCTCGTACACGCTCTCAACTAACAAGCAAAGATATTTCTCCGGAGAAAGGAGGTTCTCTGAGGCTGTGCTAGGTTCTAATATCATTCTAATGGTCCTAGATTACAGCTGAGTGGGAAACTTGATGCACGAAAATTGACTTTGAAAGATGTGCCCATTTAAAAAACCCCCCACTTGTATAAGATGACAGTAAGATCTTGTCGTGACGAAACACTCCTTCCTTGCTAGTGTAAGGAAGTGTTGGTATGAATTATCGTGCAGAGGTCGTTGCTCGCATATATTTTCTGGTTCAACAGCTTCAATATCGTTATATAGCAGTACCATTCACTATTCTGGTCTATAGTTGCCTAACCAAGGTCATAATTGTCTCTTCCTCAGCATATTAATGGGAATGTACTATCAGGATGAATAGCTAGTTATGCCAGATGGGACAGATTACGATAGTAATACCCTACTTACCAAAGTGCATGCCAGCTGCAGTCCTTTTTAAGATCTCTGGGACGTCAACGTATTCATACGTAAGATCGAAGAGAATTTGAACAGTGCGGCCATTGGCATTACCTTGATGTCCAGGGGCTCTAGCAACTATGTAAATACTCAGTTCAACCTTTCATTCGAGCCTTGAGCCGACCCTAACACCGACTATGGCACAAATGGGGACTTCATATAAAGCTGTCAAATCGCCCGGACATCGTAGCTCGACTATCTCGATGTGATGTGAAAATGCCCGATTTTAATGAGTTCTCAGTTGAGAGAAGCAAGTTATTGATGCAGAATGGGAGATTGCAGTGTACAAGCTGCTACGTCCTGGGTTGGTCATTATGGCTGCCAGCTTGCTGTATCAACGCGTTCCAGTACAAAAAAGCAGGCCCTGAAGTTGAAGTCCCAAAAGACACTTCAGATCGTCAGCTACACGTCTTTAAGAGAGTACCAAGCAAGAACAATTTATGAGAAGACCTTAATGCGGCACAGAAGGTAAGTACCAAGATACAGTGGACACTCAAACTAATACTGATCAACTCCTTAGGCACTCCTTAATTTCTGTTGAATAATCGCATGGTTTTACGCACGGGATCATACACGTGACAGCCCTCGAGCCTTAAGCTCACTTCTCGCACTGTTGCCACTTTTGATCCTGTACACTATTTTCAATAAATCCAGTACCATCATAAGGTTGAATCTGTCATACTTCATATCTCAATAATTTCAATATTCCATTAAACTTCTCTAGTTCATGGCTTCGCGAGCATATTTTCGAACAAAATCCACAATCCATTTCCAGCTCGGTGGCGCCTACATGAGAATTCTGTCTTACAAATTTCGTATCCAAAATGGAAGTAGTTGTTAAAACCCTGGGAGACGTGATCGGCTGGGAGGGCGATGGGACAGTTGTAGGACCAGTTGCAGCAGCAGCGAAGCAGTCTATCTTGCAAATTATTCCCCACGTGCTACTAAGAGGTGATGACAAGGGTTCACATTATTGCTTTGTACTCGATCATGGAGATTTTGAAATTCATAATATGTCAGTGATGACAGACGCTGTCGATGCGCTGAAGATCACCTCTCTGTACGATTTCTAGATTGGCTGATCATCCCCACCGTTTTGTCTGATTCTTTGATGGCAGGGCCAGTGGATTCAGTAGCTGATAAGAATGCCGCTCTGGCTTGTACCCGAGTTCCTCATACTGCAACGCCCAAGGTTCATTTGAGGTATGGGGTATGGCCCAAGCAGTAATTTGTGGTTTGTTACTCGCTCAGTTTATGTTGCACTCTATCAAAATACTGACCGAAAATGAATATAGGTTCTCTGTATTCATGCATGTCATCTCTACTTTGCATTACGAGATTGGGGATCTGAAAAACGAGAAGATTACTTCGGCAAACTGGAGGATTGGGCTGAGAGAAAACTCAAGGGCATATCCTGGACACAATGAAAGCAAATCTAAAATATATATCCAATTTGATATTATTCTAGGACACGATCTGATGGGATATATTTTAGTTCTTGATGGTATGATTGTGGTTCCGAAAATTAGAAAACAGGGAGGCAAGTCGCCTGTGGGCGCTTGGACCACTTTAACCGGTAAGGTTAAGGGCCCACATAGCATCACCTTCCCCCACAGAACTGACTCCTGCACTTGCTATAAGCAAGTTTCAAACTATAATACTTTATCATTCTTTTCTCCTAGTCGCGGAGTCTTCTTCGCCTAGACCTGTGCCATGTTCATGTTTCACGTCCTCTGTTAAAATCTCAGGACTGAGTTTCAACCTATTTTAGGCAGCCAACTACGGAGCAAAAAACGTAGGAACTTTTGTCATACAAGATTAATGATACCCTTAAGCTTTCTAGTATAAAGGAGATCAAGCATAGGTGGTTAGCTAATATTCTTGATAGAGGATTCGCAGGAAAATATTCAATCAACAATTGATCACCAACTGTGAGTTGATGTAATCTTTACTCGAAAAGACCTCAGAACTCATGGAAAATATACAGACCTCCAAGAACCACACGAGGGCTGAACAGAGGCAGTGCCTTGGTTAATATCATTTTGATCAAATCTGCATCTTAGTGCTTAATCTTGTATGAATGCTTGCCCCAACATCTGTGGCAAAGATTGTTGCCACCGTCTCTATCGCCCGTTCTGTTGCTTAAAGCTTTCAAGTACTAATAATATACAACTTAGGAAAGGGAAAGAAGATTTCGAAGTTCCCAAACTTCAAAATGCCTGCTACTCGTCTCGGTCTTCGCTCAGGTTTTACCCCAGGAGACTCATCATCACCGAAGTCCAAGCAAGAACACGCCCTCATATCTCCAAATTCTTCGTCGAATCCTATCTTATTCACCACTTTCACGTCTCTACCTCCTTCAAAAGAAAGAATCACCATCCTTCCACCACACTCAAAGCTCCCCGATCTGAAACCCAGAGATCTCACTCTCCTCCGTAAGAAACAGCAGAAACTCCTCACAACCCAAAATAAAATCCTGTGCGGAATCCCATCTAGTTTGCCTAACCTAGAAAATGCATTGGCTTCAACTCTCATTTTTGCACAGCACGAGGCAGGAACGGCATTTCTAATACACCCCCACGGTTGGCTGCTGACCTGTTCCCATTGCTTTGGCGATTCGCCAGAAGAATACGAAAAGGATAGCAAGAAGCGGTGGTTGCTGTTCTATACTGGTATAGCAGTACAAGTGCATTGCCGTGCCTGGGATCCGAGGAGAGATCTCGCTTTGCTCAAGATAATCGCTGTCGAAATAGACTCCCCAGGGACAGGGAAGATACCACAGTTTCCAAACCTAAAGCTCTCCGAGCTGAAATCGCTCAAACAAATCTCTCGACTTCCCATCAACTGCATAGGACAACCCGGTGCCGACGACCTAGAGTCCTCAAATCCAAACGCGAAGACGACATACAACCTCTTTGAGATATCCTCTGGATTTTTGAAAGGCGTGATACCAAACGTAGATCCACAAGACTGCTCTGCGATCGGTACGCTGAAACATGATGCGTGGACGTATTGGGGACATTCTGGAGCGCCATTGATTGATGAAAAGGAGGGAAGGTTGGTAGGGGTACACAGTAGCTGGGATGAGGAGACGGCGGTAAGGCATGGAATTCCCGGGGTTGCGGTGCGGGAATTTTTGAGGGAGAATGAGGGATTGATTGGGAGCTTGGAGGGAAACTGTCAAGATAATGCTATAGTTGTCGACTGAGAACGAATTCAGCATTGTGAAGAAGTTGAACAGATTATCACGGAACTAAGATGATAATTAGACTATTTATACCAAAAAGACGAATTATTTAGGATTTTCACGCGTGTTGAGCACAACAGGCTGTTCATGTATTTCAAGAACTCGAGCCCTCTACACAGGTAACATAATTAGTATTGCTTACCCTCGTTACTCATGGCTCAGCCACTCCTTTCTTCTTGCGAATCGCAAGCCTTGTTAAATCACACTTTTCGCTCTGAAACTTGCAATCAGGTCGCAAAGTGATATCGATAAAAGTGTTTGTACTGCTATTTTAAAACTCAGCCCTTATTGTCATACTCCTGTAATGTTTAAGGTGGAAGCCTAAGATGCGATGAAATCTCCATATCCTTTATGAATACAATACTGTGGCCCAATATTGCATCTGGGTGGTTCCTGTGTAATGATTTTAACTCGAGCTTTACTGCCTGCTTTCACTTTCTCGTGCTCCCTTCCTTGTATTTAGGCTGGAGAACATCGAGGTCCTCTCGTGGTTGTGCTAATGGGAACCTCATCTAAAACCCTTGGAGTAATACTGTCCATGATATTGTGTTTTATCTGTTTGAGTACTTGTGAAGATAATGAGGCAGTGGACATGACCGCTCGAAGCAGCTGCAATGCTTTCATCTAGCATAATTACTCTAGTTTTGAAATCACTCAGTACACACGTTTCAACAGACATGGCAAGACTGTTGACATGTACAAAAGGGTACACCCAGACTTCGCTTGTATTCAAGGTCAATTTCAGGAAGCCATGCAACGTATAAGTATGCCTGCTGATTGCTTGCTTTAGCGAGCCCGCAATGCATACCTGCAAAAAAATTTTCCGTTTGTCAATGTCACAGATTATGTGCTTGTAGTTCTTTGAATATCATTACTATACCTACTTCGACCCAGCTAGGCCGTTTACGTTAGTCCATAAAACGCCAACAAACCTAATAAGACACTAATACCAGGAAGCCATCTTCCCACTTCTATCTGGGTTGAACCTCCAGTATATGGTACATAAGTCGAATTGACCCCAGCACCCGAGCCATTACCACCACCAGCAGCATTCGTCGGTTTTCCAGCAAGAGCACCCCCCGAAATTGTTGGCGCCGGCGAGCCATTTATTATCGAATTAATCAAGCCAGCAATATTACCACTACCCCCCGAGACTCCACTTAAAGTTGTAAATTCTCCTCCTATAACAGGCATAGTGGACTCCTTCCCGCCAGGATACTGCACAACAACTCCAGAAGACCCGTAACTCACAACTTCATTTTCTGCTGAAATCGTAGCGATAGCTCCGCCTTGGGTGAGAGTTTGTCCTTTGTAAACTACTACCGCTCCATTTCCAGTGCCAATTGCCGTGATTGACCCAGCATAATCGCTGTGAAGAGCAATTGTGTTTGCTGAAGCTGCGCCTATAGTACTCACTATTGCGAGGCCAGCACCTGCTTGGTTTACAGCTACAGTGTTTGCTGAGCCAGCTCCAATGGTGCTCAATACCACATGTCCGGCCGAATTCACAGATACCAGGACGGACTTTCCACTTCCATCACCAGCTGGTAGATTAGAAAGAGACCCAGCTTGAAGTGTTGAGCCGCCTGGAAGAATCGCAACTGCGGGGATGGCGGCGTTGTTTCCTGTTGCGGAGGAGGGAGGGAGGGCGGAGATGATATCTGTGCCGATTATGGCCACGGAGACCGCGGACGGTGGTTTTCCTTGAGCTTGGCCTGCTGGTAAGGCGTTGGGTGATGATGGCTTGTTCTGGTTTGGGTTGTTATTAGGCGATGGGTTGTCATTAGGTGATGGATTGTTGTTAGGGGATGGATTGTTGTTAGGGGATGGATTGTTATTAGGGGATGGGTTGTTATTAGGGGATGGGCTATTGTTGGAAGATGGTTGGTTGTTTGGCGAGTGATTGTTTGACGACGGATTGTTGCTAGCTGGAGGCGATTTACCTGGAGGTGGCACTGGCGCGGCAGTCGGGCCTGGCTGGTTTTGAGGAGATGGTGCAGGAGCAGCTGGAGGCTGTGTTGGGGCAGGAATAGGATCTGCTACTGTCACTGAAGGCGAATTAGGTATATCGTTCGTGCCACCCGGAAGCGGTGATGGCGACACAGGAAATGTACCAGGTCGAAGAGCATAAGGTGGATCGACCATCCCAGAATGGAACAAGTTGATCTCACAACCTTTCCACCATGGTTCCGCGAAGTGAGAAATCTGCTTCAAGAAGGCCAATCGTGGAAAGCACCGGTAACCTTCATCCCCGACTCGAGGGGCGTTATTCGAAAATGCGGAACTGCTGTCATAGGGCATAGTACAGCCTGATTGAAGATCATCGAGAGTCAGCTGTCGTGGAGTCATGACCGTCATTGTAACTCCTTCCTCAAGAGGTGCGAGGGTACTGATATCGCTGAGGTCAAATGATGTAAAGGCGTGCTTCAGAGTTGGCCCAAGATCCTGGATGGGATGTCCAGAACAGCCTTTATAAGCATTGAGCGAATGAAATAACACGTAGACTGAAGGTGATGTACTGGACCACATTAATGTCGGAAGCTGGCACCCTACACATATTTGACTTACAAAGTATGGTCGAAGTGTGGATCATAAAGGGTCGAAGGCTCGAATTTAGTGATGTTGTGTTGTCCTCGAGTAGTTGTCGGAAAATAAATCAGCTCCACTTCTCGTTGAGCATGTCTAAAAATTAGTGTTAGTATAATTTAAATCACGTACACGTTTCGGCAGGATACTACTGACAGCCAACAATCTTTGTAGGTCCAGTCTTTACAACCATCAGATTTAATTGTGTAGCACTTATTGTCTCCAATTGTTTGGTTTCCCCACCACTTAGGAGGAGATTCGTAGAGGTAGTCGGGATAGCAGCTTAAAGGCTCGTCATCATCGTACATCCAATATGGTCTTGTGAAGCTCTTGTCATTGTCAAAGGTGGCATTACCAGTACGTGATGTAATAATTTCATGAGGTGTGAAAGTTACAGCAGCCTCCGTTATCGCTGGCGTTGTCCACCATACAAACGAGCTTTTTGGGCTTGATGATAACGAAGAACTTGACCATCTTGAGGAACTTGACGAGCTTGGAGGGCTTGTCCAACTCGAGGGGGCTGATGATTTCGAGGGTCTTGTTGATCGAGAGAGAGTTGTTGAGCTCGGGTATATTGATGATTTCGGAGACTTTGTTGACTTCGACAGAGTTGTTGGGCTCGAGGATTTTGATGAGCTCAGAGAGGCTAATGGTCTCGAGTTGCGAGTACCACCAGCCGAAACGTCAATTTCGCCCGAGGCTAAGGAAATAATAATAAGTATAGGCTAATTGATTATGACCCCAGAAAAGCGCTGGAAGAGCATCGTACCTAAAACATTCTGTATTAACGAGAGGACGAGCACAAGCTCCAGATGTGAAAACAACGGCCACATCTTGACGCACAAAAAGAGAACAAGAAAGTTTCTAGCATCACACTCGAGCAAGCTAATCACGATGAGCAGACGAGGGCGGGGGCATATTATCACAAATATCTAGGTTGTCCAATACGGCTTATTTGACCCGGCGTGATGCAGTCTAGCTGCATGGCAAAGCAGTTAACTCTCCCCTCCATCCCAAAAGGTTGCAAGTTACAGCACGGAATAGGAGAAGGACGCCCGCAATGGCAATTGTTGAACAAGGGTGGCTCATGCATTACAGCGATCAAGCACACCACTATGGCGAAAGGTAGGTTGCAAAAGCTGGAGAGCTTGTCACTGGCAGGCACTCGTATGTCCTGCAGGTACTAGCAGGTACTTGGTACTGTGCCGCATCATAAAGCACGAGGTGCCCCTAAGGGGCCACCCAAACAACCAAGCGGGTGGATGGAAATTTACGAAGTTTCCCACACATGTGCGACCTTCAGAAAGAAATTCGCACAGCCATGTGCTACTCGGCATCCTCCAAACGTGGATCCAACAGATTGAGACGTTCTAGACATGAAATAGGCAAGAAACTCCAATCCTTTGCTAGAGTGTCACTACTCAGATATTCTCACATAAGAGAGAAACATGGACGTGAATCTGAGAAGTACGAAGGAGCTGTATTGGTTGGTGCATTGGTGGTTGTAAACTGGAAGAAGTCATTTTTCCCCGGATGAAAGCAAATCCAAGCGCGTCAGCGCGTAGAGCGCCAAGACCACAAGCGAAATGATCCTCCGTGATGGATGGTGGTCGACCTCCGAAGCTGAGTCATCAACGGACTCAAGGAAGGGTTTTCCGAACTCCCTCCCCCCTATTTTTCCTCTTCGAGATCGAGTTGACATCAAAGATCAACAAACTATGCAATATGCATATACTCGAGTATCATCGATAAAAGTGACGAGACGCGCACGTAGCAGAATGTCACCCACACCTACCGTATTTCACTGTCACTATGTGTGTACGCGGCGCGTCCGCCAGGCAATGCAAATGCAGAAGGATTCGGATCGCGTGGTTGAGCCAGATCGCGTACACCTCTTCTGGGCAAGTCTACGATCCAACGGATATCTACCACGGGAGGTTCAAGAGTCTTCCCTCAGTCCGGCCCAAATCTATGAGGTCAGCTCAAAGTCAAGCTCAATGGATTCTGGTTGAAATACTTTTTGAGACACGCTATAATTCACCCATCCATTTCGAGCGCTGTCTTTTACCTATCATGGCATACGAAAAAAATAGGTCTCAAAACAATACCCTTTCTGCTACATCGTTACACCACCTATTTTAGATGCACGGGCGAAGCTAGGCCTATAGACATTGTCATACTATCGCATTGTCCCACTTCGTAATTTGAGTCTACCGACTCGGCCAAGTCTCGAAGATATCATCCTACGACTATATGGACTGACTACCAAACTTAGATTCGCCAGCGAGGTCAGATCGTTCTCAGGTCTAGTAAAACTCCCAGGCTACAGTTAAGCAACGTAGTAATCTATAACCGAAAAGGTAGAAAAGTTCCTGAACTTACCATGCGTACAGGAGTAGAAATACCATCTTCTCACCTCGTATTGTGTGCCGTACCTCTTCTACGATACTTCGAATTAAAAAGACCTTCAGGACGCGGCCAGTTCAGAAAGTCTCGTGCCCAGCTAACCTCGACTTAGATTCATGGATGTTCCGGCAGGATGTACCAAGAGTCTACAGCCCACAAATGCTGTTGAACTCTCGTATATTCCTGATTTCGAGTACTTCGCTCCCTTTATCTATTTTCTACTTTGCCACGTTATGTGTGAAACTCGTGCCAGACCATCATCCCAAAGTTTCCCGAGTTTCATGAAGCTTTTTGTGGCAGCATTTTCCTTTTCATTGCAATTATTCAGGTTCTATTTTTGAGTCCAAACATAAAGTTTTGACATAATGTGCCGCGTGAGCCACCTGCTTCTAAGTCAAGATGCGTGGTTGTCTACACTTGTCAAAATCCCTGTCGCACTTCCTTACAGTAGTCTCCTTATGGGACTGCTCCTTGTTGGAATCATTTGAGCTTGAACGAGTCGAGAGGGCGGCCAACGGCTAGATAAATCTCTAGTCCTTGTTGCTAGCCAAATCTTGTAAGTCTGAACTGTCCTGAAATTAAGATTCGGTGCCCCCCTAAAATATATAGGCTAATTTTAGATCAGTAAAATGAATGATAGCCCCTTGGAGTACCTTCAATCTTCGAGTTGGAATTCCTCAGCAAGATGTCAGAGTATTATCCTCAGCTGCATCTCCTCAATCGATGGTAATGCTGCCGGATTACGGCTGCACGGCCATTCTTGCAAAGAATGCTACATTTTCATGTACTCTTTCTCGTGGAAAGTTATTCAAGCCCAATTGCTCAACAACTTTGAATGTACCGATTAGTATGGCATTATTGCCGATGACGTCAGTCTCTAGGTTAATTTGTGCTACAAGCATACTGTTCTATATAGCTTGGACACTTTAGGAGTTTCCCTTGATAAACAAACCAATGCTGGAATTGCGGGCACAAGCCTATTTTTCTGTGAGCTTCATTCGCTTTCTCTCTAAAGCCTTTCCTGCTAATTATCGATTCTTGTTCAGGGGAGTTTTTGGCTTGCGAACTCAAGCCGTGAAGTTCTCTACCTTAGGCCATTTCCCCACACCAAGCTTTATCACAACCTTGGGTGACAGAGACATCATTCTGAGTCTAAGCTGGAGCTATACAGCAGGTTCATAACTTTGTAGGTTAACCTTTTTTGCGAGCTCTTTAGATCTCCTCTTCCAATCAAAGATAAATTCCTTGTCGAAAAATCGCTTTATAAATCTTCTTCCCTAGGTTCCTTTTTGCATGGCGCTGACTTCAGACAGGCCTGAAGAAAGGGCTCTGGAGCTGATGTTCGGTGGATGCAACTTTGCCAGTCCAATCAGCTCGAGGGAAGAATTACGGAGAAGAGTGCTACATCCGAGTTATCCGTGAGCGAAATGTTCACAGCCCCCAACAAGGTGACCATAATCGTAAAATCTTACCAATAAGAGCGTCAGCAGTGATTGTTGGGGTCCTGTTCGCCCGTTCGTAGCCGGAGTTGGTTTCGCGAGTTTCATCTCGTGCCCCATTACTCATGCACGACCAGAAATACGCTAAAAAATTACTCTTTAACCGTAGGTATATCATCTGCCATCCCCTCAAACTCCGTTTTATATCTTGTAGGGCGTTTCGAACTCTTCGACATTATGAACGATAAATTCGATGTTAAGCAGCACGAGGGAAAAGGGAAGGATGGGGTAAGTGAGCTTGATTCTCGGTTGAATGCTCAGGCAGAAGAATACCTCAGTGCGCAGCGATCTCAGACATGGAAGGAAGCCTTGAGGGCGAACCCAAAGGCTCTGATATGGTGTACATAAAATCTCTCTTGTGTAGATGAACTAGCGCTGATCATACCCAGGTTTCTACTCATTATTCACCTGCATCATGTGGGGGTATGATGGACTTGCAAGTTCGGTTTGTGGATGCCTAGAAGCTAGCTGATATCGTGAGTTTGCTAATAGAATCAGATTGTCCTGGCAATTGAACAATTCCGTCAAGATTATGGCACCGTATTCAACGGGAAGTTCGTTATCCCGGTCATCTGGCAGTTAGGTCTTGGTGGTGCAAGTCTGTTCGGCTTGTTGTTTGGTGGCATCGGTGCAGGAATCGTGTCGAAGAAATGGGGACGACAGCTTTGCATGTTTATCTCCTATTGTAAGTACACGTTCTATAAGGTTTCTCAAACATTTCCACTATCGTAATGTGTCGAAAAGCATACATATGTGTATTCTGTGCCATGTTGAGCCTTGCCATTGGACATTGAGGCTTTTTATTAACCACCTAACCTGTTTCTAGTGATGAGTATCGCTGGAGTCTTCCTCCAATACTATTCGCCTGGAGATTTACCTATGCTCTTCGGCGGAAAAGTCCTCACTGGAATTCCTCTAGGAGTCTTCATCACAATCACCCCAACGTACTGCTCCGAGATTGCCCCCTTCGCGCTTCGAGGCTCCGTCACATCAGCTGTAAATTGGAGTATCGTCTTTGGACAATGTCTCGCCTACGTCGTAATGCGCCAGACGCAATACTCCAAAGGTCCTAACGCCTATCTCATCCTCTTCGGTATCCAATGGGTATTTGCAGGTCTAGCTCTTGTGGCCCTCCCGTTCTTCCCAGAGTCACCCTTTCATCTCGTCTCCCAGGGCCGCTTCGAAAAAGCCCGAGCGAACGCCAAACGACTATATGAAGCTAAGTTCAACGTTGACGGCTACATTGCATCCATCCAGCTCGACCTCGCCACGCAGGCCAGGACGGAACGTGACGCCTCCTACCGCGAATGCTTCCATGGCAAAAATAACCTCCGAACACTAATCGCCATGTCCACATTCTTCGTACAATCTGTCTGTGGAATCGGCTGGATCATTGGTTATATGGCCTACTTCCTCCAACTTGGAGGCCTCTCAATTCCCGCCTCCTTCGATGCCACGGTCATACTTTCCTTTCTCATGCTGATAGGCAACATGGTTGGCTGGATCTTCGTCGAGAAATTCGGTCGTCGCTCAACAGCCCTCTACGGCTCACTCACCCTCACAACAACACTCCTACTAATCGGCATTTCCGCCTGCATCCCAGTCAAAAATGCAATATGGGCACAAGTGGCATTCATGGCGATATGGTCTTTCGTTTACCAATCCACCATCGGTTCCGTCGCCTGGCCTATCGTCGCGGAAGTCTCGAAGTCATCCCTCCGAGGTCATACTCAGGCGCTTGCTACTGTTACGCAGGGACTTGTTGGGGCGGTGAGTGGGGTGCTGCTGCCATTTATGGTTAATCCTGATCAGGGAAATTTTGGGGGAAAGGTAGGCTTTATTTACGGGGGGATACTGGGAGTGAGTTGCGTGGGGATATTCTTTTATTGGCCCGAAACAAAGGGGAGGAGTTTTGGGGAGATTGATGAATTATTTGAGAGGGGGGTGAAGCCTAGAGACTTCAAGGGGACGAGATTGGGCGAGGTAGGGGGTGGTGGGATGTAGATATTACTTAGCGATAGAACAATTACTATATAGAGACAGTCTTCTCTTGTCGTGTGTGCACATTGGACAAGTCAATCTTCTAGGACTGATGGAAGATCTAGACTAAATGTGTCAAAGTCCGAGGAGAGAGAAAGTAGGATTAGGTTTCAGAGTCGAAATCTACTTTTACAAGGGATCATGCGTCCTAGTCAGCCGAATACAGGGCTTCTCCCTCCCAACTCGCCTCCTCTCCACCTCCCTGCTCCACCGCTACATCCTCTCCAGACTCACCAATCCCCTCCACACCCGCAAGAACTGGCACAACACCTGGTTGCACCTCCATAGCTTTCTTCAACTTCCCCGCCAGCCACTCCTCATGCCTCGCACTCGCCGCTAACTTCTCCGCCACGCTTTCCCCCTTCCCCGTACCTTCATAAGAGCCCATTACTCTTCCCAAATTGTCCTTTCCCCCATGGAGAGCAGCGAAACGGTCATACTCCTGCTTGCTAAGATCTATTCGCTTGATAGTGTCAGGGTTGCAGTTGTCGTAGGCCTTTTGCTTTATCCCCAGGAGGTTGTAGCCGTAGCGGATGTGAGCTAGTTCATCTTCCGTGACACGGATTTCGCGGGGGCGTTGTAAAGTGCTGGAGCGGCTGCTGAAGATGGCCGTAGCAGTGATGGGTTACTGTTTTTAAACGATGGGCTTTGGCCGCTTTGGTCAGACTGTTGGCTTTGAAGTGCGCTCGGTAACGAACTTTGCTTTCGACTGAGTGCAACTGGTGTTGTTACGAAGGGGTTCTACATCCTCCTACTCCTCCTCAATTGCTTTTCAAAGAGCAGCCTCTGCAGCTCTGGTTTGATCTCCACCGGGATAAGAGTCGACCGGTCTTAGGAGAAAACTGTTTCCATATCCTCCTCCATTCGAGAAGCCCTCATAACCATGCGCGAAAACATTCTTTAATACTATTTAGCAAGAGATTACTATTATTTCACCGTTCAGAGAGGCCCACTGTGTCTCTCAACGAGTCATCAACATCCGGATAAACACCTGACTCAAATTGGGCCTCAATCTCACACTTGCCCTCCTCAAGAGTACGAATACGCATCTTTAACTGCTCGTATTCTTCTCGCTCACGTGAAAGGCCCGACGACTGTGGGTTCTCCACGCTGTTTTCATTGTCTTGGTTCATGATAACGGTAGAATTGTCAGTGGTTGCAACTGTTATTCGATCCTTTCTTCCTGAAGAGAAAGAGATACGTGTCACAGCGTCCTAGAAAGTGATTGAATTCGTATCCAATACCCTAAATCGCTATTTATTTGTTAAATGACGCGCCACTGGTGCTTCTGACGCTTGGATACCGGATCTAAGTAGGCTGAATTTAATTCTACTGTATTCAAACCTGTCGGTGACGCTACAAGGACCTGAAAAATATTATTTAACGGGAAGTTTAGGATATGTAAAAGTTCTTTTAGTACTCGTTTACTTATGCAATGTGAATAATATAACAGAGCCTTTCTTTCTTTACCTTTCTTGGCTCCTGTTTGGCTCCTGTTCCCAGACTACTACTACAAGTGATTCTAAGCGAGTATTTTTTTCCCTTTTATTTTTGTTAAGGGCTGAAGCTAGCCACTATCTGATGGATCTAATGTACAAAAATTGATTCTTCTAGATTTTTCTAATCAACTAGAGTCTTACCATTAAGCCATTGACCTTATATCCTCTCCGCTTCCTAGAGGAACTCTAAGCAAGTACTTCTTCCCTTCTACTATTTATCGAAGCCAGTCGAAGATTTACTCTTCTTAACTTTCTTAAAGGGAGGTTTATTCTCCGATAGCACGATTAGACAATCGATCCATCAGTATCACATTGAGTAAGTCATAGTTCGGAGCGTCGAATAAACCGCTCACTATTGCTAACCCTATTTTTTCCAATTACCAGGTTATCAGATTCTCCGTTGCAAGCTTCTCTCCACCCGGGCAAGGCGTACACCCATATACTTATATGCTTTGCCCTAGATACTCCATATGCCAACCGCATCTAGGTTTCTTGTCATTCCTGATTCCTTCAACACTTGACTATATATTTCTTCCTCCAGTAACATTCTCAACATATCCGTGCTGGTCTAGAATATCTGACTTATACAGTATCAATTCTAGAGCACGGTTACACTCAGGGGGAGCATTCGAGGTCGATCACGTGGGTAGCTAAGCCCAGCTAAGGACTACCCCTACCTGTTTGCAAGGTTATCTAGTTCCATTTGGAGCCACCTAGTTTAGGTTAGATTAGCTCAAATATACTTCAAACTCCAATTCAAAGGTCGTCGTAGGTTGATATACTCAAGTCGATATATGAAGTCTAAGAGTGAAGCGTCACGGGGTTCTATGCCCCCTCTCTCCCACTAACCGTCCGAATATCCCTCACTAATCGAATTATAAGTGCTTTCCGAGTTCGTCAAATCCTCAGGCGTATCCGGAACCTCATTTTCTCTACTCTCAACCTCCTCTAGATTCAAGTCCTTAAGAAGCGGCACCACTCTCCCACATAGCTCTTTCCTAATACTCGAAATCTGGACTGCCCTCTCAAGACAGCTAAGGGGGTGCCTGGGGATATACAAGCCCGAGATCATAGCATCCACGCTCATGATCCCAGACCAGAAGCTCAGCTCCCTGTGTCCATCGTGAGCGTTTGCGGCGATCTTCCTCTGTTCCGTGTATCGACCCACGAGTAGCCAGTCGAGTATATGGGGAAATATCTGAGCCGCCCATCCTGCCGTGTAGGTATTTCCGCTTTCCGTGGCTTGGAGATTTGCTCCTCTTCTATAGAGATATTTGACCGAGTTGAGGCGGCCAGCAAGGCACGCGGCGAGTAGAGGCGAGTAGCCGCGTTCCTCATGCGAGTCGACGTCTGCCCCTGCATCGATTAACAGACTCATAGCTTCAACCTTACCACTTCGCGCTGCTTAGACGAGTAGAGTTCCTTGGTATGCCCAAGCAGTATCCGCATGAAGGTCTTTACTTATGATTTCCTTTGGCAGTCGACGTAAAAGGCGCTTGAGAGTCGAGCTTTTGACGGTTCTAAAGTTCATTTTGGCAAGAACGCCATGACAGCGAGCGAAGTCAACATCGTAATTCAAGAGCAAGGTAACGAAGCCAGGCTGCCTGTTATCCCTGTCAAGAGCAATGTCCAAGGGAGAGAATCCGTCGTAAGCTTTGAACAAGGGGTCTAGCAAGAGCCAAAGAAGACGCTTGAACAGCTGTAGATGATTGGACATCACTGCATGATGCAAAAGAGTGCATCCAGTATCACTAACAAAATGAGGAGAATCCCTGTACTTGAGTAGCAGCAGCAAGATCCGCAAAGATTCAGACTTGCAGGCTAGGGCAGCTGGTGTCCATCCGGTAGAGTTCGTGACCATGGGACGGTCACCATTCTTTAGTAAGAGATCAACTGCATCTACATACCTGAACGAAGCAGCCAAATTCAAAGCAGTGTCTTCTTCGTCATTAGTAGCATCGATTGTTGCCCCGCGGTCAAGAAGGAGTTGCATAATTCTCAGGTTACCACGATAAGTAGCTATGTGTAACGCCGTACCGGTAATATGCTTTGGTGTTGACAGGTCATATTCCCTGCATAAATTCCACTGTCGTTGAAGTTTTGATCTTGTAACTTCCAAGTTGCAAATATTGACTTGATTCTCCCGCCGTTGTATTCCGTGCTTGATGATGATCTCGGCGGCAACCTCATTATCACAGGCCGCTGCAACATGGAGAGGGCTGATGGGTTGTTCAAATGCGGGACTCCCTGCCTGACTATCAATAGCCAGAAGTAATTTAAGCAAAGAGGTTCGATCATCGTTTTGGCAAGCGAGATGCACTGCAGTGTGGCCAGCGTAAAAGTAAGTTTTTGAAGAAGCATGATCACAAATCTGACCTAAGCAATGTGCGCCTTGTCTGAGAAGATATCTTGAGACACCAAGATATCCTAGGGAGAACGCCTTCAAAAATGGTGTACATCCAGTACAGTTATCAAATGGGTGATTAAAATCGGCGCCTTTTTCGACGAGTGAAACACATAGTGTCTCATCACCGTTTGCTATTCCTTTTTCCAGAGCTTTCGCTGGCCGCTGCCTGACTGGATATTCGGAGGGAAACCCGAGGTCTAGCTGTCCCTGTCTTAGATAACTGTCTCTCGTTCCTTGTTGTAAGGACCTGTTAAAAGCATGCGCGAGTTCAGAATAATCCACTAGAAATAGATTGTCAACTTCTGAGACATGGTTTTTCTTGCGTATAGCTTTTCATGATTTGCACCGAGACAAGAAATTCCATACCTGGCTGTGATCGTTGTATCTTGAGCAAATCCTGTACCCATGGCTGAAATTTGCTAATTTCATACATCTCAGGACTTACTTCGGCTCCATATGAGAACAGTAATTTTGTAGCATTGACCGAATTATACCTGACCGCGGTATGGAGATATGAGTGATCGCCACGTCCTAATTGCAGTTTTGACTGCGGGTCTATGATAAACGCGTTCATCTGCTCGCTCATGTCTTTCTTTATCGCTTCGTTAAACACATGCTCCTGCTGGACTTTGGAAAGATATATGAAGGTTCTCATCCCCTTCCATGACCAGCCACAGTCAGAGACATGACTGTAGAACGCAGCGACGTGGTGCAACTTGCTTGCCACTTTATCTTTTTTCGAGGAATGCTCTAGGATTTTACAAAGTTCTCCCATGAATAATTGCTGGAGACTTCTATCCCCTTTAAGACTGCTGAGATAGAGGGTTGAAAGCTCATCATCAATATACCCCATGGAGGCGACAAACAATATAGCGGCGTAACGGGACATCACTGAAAAACTCAACAATCGCTAGGAGTTTGTTCAAGAGTGTAGCTGGTTCTGCCAAGCGACTAGTCTTATTTTCAGGATATTATATGTGGTACAGGTCCTGAAGTATGTCAAAGGCGGATTCGTTCTGTCTAGAAAGTTGCGCTGCTATGGATCCTAAGATGTATATGGGATCTTGCTTTGCTGAATCCTTGTAGTCACAATAGAAGTAAGCAGGAGCTCTGCCAGAAGTGCTTTCAATCACAGTCTCTTCGATCAGAGAAGCAGCAAGGATTGTTTTGCCAGCCCCTGGAATTCCGGAAAGCCATAATTTGGAATTCTTAGTGTGCAACCAAGTTCTAAACACTTGGCCTTCAGTGAGCCACAGACCCGTCAACGAGTGGCGGAGTTGAAGGCTCGCGTGGTGATTAGACGACGGGTCAATCTTGCCGAAGAATCCAAGCACTTTTCCTCGTTCTGCTCCCAATGCGATGTGTGTCTGCATAGCCCATCTCGATTCTAGTTTCTTCTTGATATCCTGGACATCATCACTGATCTTATCTTGTCGTGACAATGCCTTAAGCATCGTACTGAGGCTATCTGCTGACAATGCAACGTTGATAGTAGCTTTGTGACGCTCAATTTCGGCCACGAGAGCGTTTGTTTCATCGATGGAAAACGGCCACTTCAGCTTGGCCAAAACCTTTCCAGCCTTGCCTGTACCTGATATTTTTGTGTCATACTCAGAGAGTCTTTTGTCTATATAACTCAACGTGGTGCGACAAGAGTTGATATGGTGAGCTCTGAAGGTCGTATCTGTCTCTTCGTTCTGAAGCTCTGACAGCACCAATGAAAGTCCATGTAGTATTCCAGAGAGTGAGCGAACACCGGAAGCAAGTTCATTTATCTCCTTTTGCGAATTTTTAGTAAGTCGAGCATATCGATATGTACGGGTGAACACAAGATCAGCCAATGCAAAAATCCCAACAACACTGCCTGCGATGGACAGGGGGTCAGCCATATCTTGTTTCGTTAGAGTAACATGAGAGAAGCTCTGGAGATTTCTTTTCAAGTCATGTTGGCAGTATCTTAGATGTCCATTCGCTCAGTAACCTAGGGGGATGAAATGGCTGTCGTGTGCATGATCTGAGAGGAAATTTGCAAAGAAATAATGCAAAGCAAGCCTGCGGAAGTCCGGGATAGCGAGTGTCGAAGCTCGGGATGAGTCGGCTCCAACTTGAATAATGTTCTCGATGTTGATCGAAGGAGTGAACCATTTTGAGCAGGCTGCAACTGCTTGGTGGTAAGGACGCCAACAATCTGGCATGGGCCTAGGCGGTCTCCCCGGAGTAAGAATCAGCCCTGATTTTAAGCTCGAGGATTGAGAGTTAGAATCTATTCTTATACTACAAGTACTCTTACTTAAAGTTTAACTCATTTAAGCGTAACTACTCTCTTTGAAACACGTAATGAACTATACAGAGAGGGGACAGGAGGCGAGGGTTTTTTCCAACCCCAGATTTAGGTTCTTCCGTATTTTTCCTAAGTGATAATTCTACGCGGCGAGAAAGTTAAAGTTATAGGCCTGAGAAAAGAGGGTCTAAGGGTACGGACGCCCTTGGGAGAAATGGAGAGAGAAATAGAAAAGAGTTGAACTTTACTTTATGTCGCCCACTGATTCTTCACTAGCGCAGCGTCGTTTGTGACTAGCGTCTGGCTTCAGAGGTCACTACGCTTGACTTCCTATTCTACAATGGTCGGAGTATTTTTTCTCTGCCTACCCTTCCGAACATCTCTAGGAAATCACACTTTTAAACGCCAACCTAGACAAGATAATACAACTCCTAACCTCCCAATCCCATTTATCCCCCTCAACTCTCCTCCCATAAAATGCAACACCTATCTCGTCTAAACTAAGCCCACCCCCGCTTAAGAAAAAAAAAATCATACATCTGAACGACCAATATCCCATCCTTCCTCCCCATCGCCTCACTCACAAGCTCAACAATCAATTTCCCAGTCTCATATATACACGTTTACACTATACAACTTACTCTATTCATATAAATATACATATATACAAAAGTCCAACTAGCTACATTTCCAAGCTCATCTAAACCTAACGTCCCAGACCTTCCCCGCCCCCAACTCATGAATCTCCTCCCTCCTCCCACCCCCCATCTCCTGTGCTTTAGAATACCCCTCCATCTCCGGGAAATTCTTCCTTTCCTCCCCATATCCAGCCACATTGCCACTTACAACCGTCTCACTCCTACCACCCCGAGCACTCCCACCACCCTCCTGCTTCTCCTTCTCAATCTCCTGAAAAGCTTTACCATCCCGCTCTCTCTTCCCGCGGATAAAATATCGGACAAACAGCAGTGCGCAGAGAGCCAGAGAGCCGAGCGCAATGGAGATGGCGATGCATGCTATCTCAACGGGGGAGAGGCCGTGGTGTGGGGATGAGGATGAGGGAGTGCTGTGGACTGTGACAACTTCGGGGGAGGCGGAGAGTGGCGTGGTGGCCGTTGAGAGGGTTGTGGTGATGGTTGCTGAACTCATTGTGGATAACGTCGTTCCTGTGGAGGGCTGTGAAGATGAAGTCACAGATCTAGATGACATGGTATTCGACAGACCTCCAAACTTCGCGACATCGCTCGACGAACTCGACGGCGTGGAAGTAGGTACCGGCGTAGTAGGAGTCACCAGCGTATTCGACCTCGCCGCAAATCTATACCCATTGACCGGAACCGCCTTAATGATTGCACCCTCCCCAACCGTCGTCGACACCATCATCGGCGACGTGCTCTCGTTGACCTGCCAGTACGAGACCACGGACCCAGATGGGATCTTGGAGATGCATTGGGAGAACGCGGCATCGGAGAACGTGTTCCAAATCGCGGAATGAGAGTAGCCACTGGTGAATAGAGATGTTAATGTCAGGTTCGGTGAGGGGGGTGAGGGTGGACTTACGTTGGACAACATGCGTAGAGGGTGCTTATGGAATCGATCACGGTGGATCCGGCGGTGGTGTAGAGATTGGGGCATTCAATTGGGCCGAGACTGGTGACGGTTTGGGAGAATGATGGACGTTTGAATTGTTCCCACCACGAGGTCACTGGGGCTGGTAGACAGGTGAATCTCGAATCCCTGAGTATTGATTGTTAGCTTCTTGATATTATAGAGATAGACTCGTGCAGGTGATCAGGAAATCATAAGGGTTGTTATCTTGCCGGCTTCGAGCTTGTTCGATCCGCTGGAGGAGAGTTTGTGGTGATTGGGATATCATACTGACATCATATCATAAATCAATGGGTCAAAGGCGCCACCTGTGAAAGGCTTCGTATCACCTGGTACTTGCAATGACTGCCCTGAAAAATATTGCGTCGAACACCCGATTGGGGCTGAGAAGGTGGTTGTTAAGGGTATCCATGAGGTAGTTCTCCCTTCCGTAACTTCTGCATCATGAACACTAGTTTCCGAGGTCATTTTCGACAATCAACAGAAGACTTAAAAGAACACCAAGACTCGCCCCAAGGAAAATGGTGGAGGTACGGCAGTACACTTGTACCAGATACCTTGGCGGCCTTGTTGAAACTTGCCAAAGGATGGGGCTTCCATGCGCCTCGTTTAGAGGCTTGCATGAGGATTCGTGAAACATTTCGGTGGCGTCCGATCTACCACCACGGTATTCTGAGCACTCGTTTGAATACTTTGTCCTACAAGGAACGAGGAGTCAAACCGAGCCTTTGGGTTTTGATAATGCTGTGTGCGATCGAACCCAAGCAGACGATAAGAAATGTCACTACGATCTCAAAATCGCTTCTTGACTCTCCTGTCTAAACATCTACTGCAGTGCTGAATACACCAAAATTCTTTCAAATTTTATGACCGAGAACGAATTGGAAGGTGCAACGATGGCACCCTATCTTAAGGTTACATTCAAGCATAATGTCATTCCGGCTGAAATAAACCATAGATTGACCAGACGCATATGTACCTCAGTTCTCGATTTCAAGAGAGTCGACAGTGTACTCTTGGGTTGATGTTACCTCCATGGAGGATCGAAGCTGGCATTGCATAGCCACCCAATTGCTGGGAACAATTCGCCTCCTGTCGAGTCGCTTCGAGGTGGGTGTGCTCCGTACCAACCTTAAAACCCTGAGTGCATCTTTTTCTGCAAGATCTGTAACAATGTGGCGGAAAAGAAATTACAACAACTATTGACAGACGTAGGATCGTTACCTCTAGAAGGTTGACACGGGAAGAAGGTACTTAGGAGGAAGCGACCGCATGCGATTCAGCCTTCTGTAGATGGCTCCAAAACAGAAAGAATGGCCGAACAAGATGACTTGGAAGTCGACAACAATCACACCATCAATGGGTATTCTTCTTGGGGCATCGACCCTATTCCATGATTATCGCCATATGGTGGGTCTGGTTGTGGTTGGAGAATAACCTCCCGAATTATATACTAAACACCGTCGTTGAAGAAGACAAACAAGTCATTCTCAGAGTAGGAATGACCTGAGAATAGTTCATCTTGCTTGCTCCGATCTCCCTGAAAGCTGTATTGATTTCAAAGGGCAGGTGCTGGTGCAGGTGCAGGTATATCACGTGACACGCTTCTGAGTGGATAAAACCTGGAATGCGAAATATACTGACGACCAAGAAGCAGCAGCATCTCCTTTCCAGAGGCTCGATACCTGAAGAATGGAGACAACGGAGTAGGTTGCTAGCAGCGATCTCTGGCCTCTCGGGTGCCATGGCTAGAAGCTCACGCAAGAAAAGTACATTGGACGAGGAACTCTATTTCGGCCATCGAGAGTGGTTCTCTCGCGGATACGTTGGAATGAGGTGCTGAACGGGCGTCAATTTGAGCTGGAGTGACTGATGAGGTTGGCATCATGAGTTGGTGACAATATTCATTCACTCAAGGACGGCTTCTTATTCTTGCAGAGTGAAACAAAGAGCCTTCGGAGGAGAGTTCGAACTGGGGTCCTTGTTGATGTACTGGGGAGCCGTATGAATATTCGGCTAAATGTAAGAGGAGACTCATTGGCAAAGTATTGTCCGGTGGAGTAAAAAGTGGGATTGAATAGCGGGCAACTCTGGTGGGGTCGTGAGCTCGTCTGTCACCTGGTCGTCTTTCGGAAAGTGACTTGAGTTGAGACTTCATGGGATGATTCGGGCGTCAATCTCCCCTGGAGCGATGGTCGAGTCTTTAGTCGAATTGTCAGGCGAGCGAGTTGCAATTCGTATTCCGTAGCACATCGTCATCACTATATGCTCATTAGGAGGGCATTGCCAAACCATATTTCTTCACTAAAACTTGACAGGAGGCCTGAAGCTCTGGAGCTCTGAAGCTCTGAAGCTTGGAAGCTCTGAAGCTCTGAAGAGCAAAGGTTCTCAAGCCCCCCAGCTCTCCAGCTCTTCAGCTCTTCAGCTCTCCAGCTCTCAAGTTCTTCAACTTCCCTCCCCTCCTCTCCCCTCCCTTCCCCTTTCTTGTCTCGTCTCATCTCCGGGTATCGGATCCTCAGTGAAATTCGGTTTCCGCCCTGTATCGACCCAGGTTCTCTGGTGCGGGAACGAACGGGAATCTGTGCGTACGCAGCGCTATCCTCTCCGATGGCTGGGCAGCGTCAATTCCTCTCGTAATCTCAGGATCAGATAACACGGATCAGACCCCGCTATATGCAATTGACCCTGGCGATGTGTTAGTGCACAGGCTGTCAAATGCTTGGGGGAGGTCGGTCTTGACGTGAGATATGGGCAAGTGATGCATGCGTGCTCCTCTGCGCTCTGCAGAGTAGATGCACGAATGCACCGGATGCATGGGAATTGCAGAAGAGGCATGAAGGGTGCAGGAGAAGAAGCCGCGGTTAGTAGCGGTTTTGTGGGGAGCGTATTGTTTGCAGGAGAGGAGTAAGTATCGAGACGGGAGGAAAGTTAAAAGTAATTCAAGCGAGAGGTGAGTCGAGAGGTTTGTCGAGAGGTGTGTCGAGAGGTGTGCCCAGAGGTGTGTCTAGAGATGCCATTAGACGTGTGTTGAGAGGTGTGCCCAGAGGTGTGTCTAGAGATGCCTCTAGACGTGTGTCGAGAGGTGTGCCCAGAGGTGTGCCCAGAGGTGTGTCTAGAGGTATGTCTAGAGGTGTGTCAAGATACATGTGTCGAAATACTAGCGTCATAAGGGATGAAGAAGGTTATCGCGACCTCACTTGGTGCGGTGTGCTGCTTTGTGGTGTGAGAGACAAGCGCGAATTGATTCGGCGAGTCACGTTTGCCCTGTCTTACAAGCAAAACATATCTGATGATCTGATCACCGCCGCCAAGTCACCACACCAGCAAGAGAGGAAGGGAATCCACCAATTGCTGATCCGGTCGTGCAGCTCCCTTGCCGACCCTTCCCACGCCCTACCCTTTTTTGCCCTTGTCTTACGTTGTAGAGCTGCCTCTTCAACATCGGAGTTTTCCTCCTGCAAAACGCAAAGACAAGCACCTCTACACAAGTACGTCTCAGCGAACACGGATTTCCTTTTATTCGCTCGTTGCAGCCCTGCACTACAAAATTTGATAGAGCGGGGCTGCTAGGACTGTTTTAGGGCAACACTTCTTGCCCGCCCAACCTGGCACATTCCTTCCTCAGCAATGAGCTGTTCTCCTCCACCTCCAGCTCCATTTTCTTCGCCGTCCAACCCTCCATCAGCCGCGGATGGCGCCCACTACCCCCCAGTCCATACCACGACAACCCATACAGAGTCGAATGCCCGACCAACCTCGTCTCGTATTATAGAAGCAGCAGATTCCTCCTTCTCGGCGTCATCACCATCGTCTGGTCCCCCACGTTCACCGCCGCATAGAAATGACTCAAGTCGGCCTGACCACCAGCGTCATCACAATAGGCAAACACATATACCCATAACCACGACCCCCACATCCCACCCATTGAGAACCATTCGCAGACCTGGTGTCTTAGATTCGACCCTCAGCAACGAAGAGTCCGATCTCGAGTACGATCTCCAGTACGACCTCCAGTACGATCTCCAGTACGATCTCGAGCACGAACATGCCTCGAGGCCGAATACTATCACGAGCTTCATAACACCTTTGCGAGCACTGTGGGGGATGATGTCGAAAGCACCGCTTCTATTGCGTTCGTCGCCTGGATTTGGGACGGGAAGCTATGGTGCCGTCCCGGTGGGGGTGTCGACGGAGAATAGTGATGAAGAGGATTTCGATGATGTGCGGAGGAGAGACAAACGGAAGAAGAGCTCGGCGTTGAGAAATGCCATCAGCTCCGGCACGTTACGGAGCGAAACTTCGGATTCTGAACGGTCACGCAAGCCCAGGAGAAGGGTATCTGGTACAAGGAAGAAGAAGAGCTCTACGAAACTAGATGGAGAACCAGTCAACCCCGCAAAAGAAGGTGGGCTGGGTAATAGATACAGCTCTGGAGGCATACCCATTCCAACAGCTGGGAAGAATGTTGAAGGGAGCGACGATGATTCGCATACACAATCGAGTGAATCTGAGGAGGTAGCCACGGACGAGCCTCCTTTCGATGAAGATGATCCCCCGGACAATTCCCTATACCCTCAAGTCCGTGCTTCAGTCTCGGCTGTCGATAACACGACCCTCTCAATAAACACCCCCCGAATGTGGATCCTCTCTCTACTGTTTGCCATTCTCGGATCTTCAACCAATCTTTTCTTTTCCCTTCGATACCCCAGCGTTTCTATTACACCAGTTATCGCACTTTTACTTGTTCATCCTTTGGGTCTACTATGGGACCAATTGCTAAAACGACGAGACGATCCCCAAGAAGAATTTATAGACGGAGTGAGAAGTACACGACCTTCAGATGACGAGATTTCCAGCAGTGATGCACAACATGATATCCATCAAGAGTTATCCAAGTCGGGGAAGGCAAGAAGATGTCGATTGTGGTTGAGTCAGGGGCGGTGGAATGAGAAGGAGCATAGTTGCGTCTATATCAGCAGCAATATTTCTTTCGGGTTTGCGTTTGCCACGGACGTCATCGTGGAGCAGACGCAGTTTTATAATCAGGAGGTGAGCATCACCTATCAGCTGTTGCTGATATTGTCCACTCAGATTTTGGGCTACACATTTGCCGGACTGTGTCGAAGATTTCTGGTTCGACCCGCAGGGATGATCTGGCCAGGGACACTCATGTCGGCGGCCATGTTCACGACCTTGCACAAGGAGGAGAACAAGATCGCCAATGGGTGGAAGATCACGAGATGGAAGTTCTTCTTCGTCGTATGGATCTGCTCGTTCGCCTTCTACTTTCTTCCCGGACTTCTATTCCCAGCATTGAGTTATTTCAGTGTCATCACGTGGATCTGGCCAAAGAGTGTGGTGGTCGCAAATCTATTTGGTGTAGCTTCCGGTCTCGGTCTTTTCCCAGTGACTTTCGACTGGGCTCAGATTGCCTACATCGGATCACCACTCCTCACGCCCTTTTGGGCTGCCATGAACGTGGTTGGAGGATTGGTCATCGTCATGTGGATCATTGCACCAATTGCATACTACAAGAACCTCTTCTATTCGTCATACATGCCGATTTTATCTTCCGCTGTGTTCGACAACACGGGCCATATCTACGACGTCAGCAAAATCTTGACCAAGGACTTTTTGTTCGATAAAGAGGCGTACCATGGTTACAGCAGGGTGTATCTTCCAATCACCTATGTGCTTAGCTACGGTCTGCAATTTGCTGCCCTGGCAAGCTTGTTAAGCCACACTGCTTGTTGGCATGGAAAGGATATTTGGAAACAGTGGAAAGCGAGCCTCAAGGAAGTGGAAGCGGAAACAAAGACGGCCTACGCACCGTTGCCGAGCAATGGAGGCGTCACTCAGCCGTTCAGCAGGATCCGGAGGAGGTTGTCGAGAAGTGATTCTGGAATTGACAACATCATATCCCAGGAGGATGTACACAACCGGCTCATGAGGCGATATAGAGACGCTCCTCTCTGGTGGTACCTGGCTACGTTCGTCAGTATGACCATGGTTGGGATCTTTGTCGTTGAATAGTATGTCTTGATCCCCCCCAACCCCCTTTTCTGCCCTAACATTCGCAGCTATCCGGTCTATCTTCCTTGGTATGGTCTTCTCCTCGCTCTCGGCATCTGCGCCATCCTCTTCATTCCGATTGGTATCGTCATGGCCATCACGAATCAGCATTCCTCCATCTATCTCATCTGTCAGCTCGTTTGCGGTGCTGTCTTCCCCGGTCGGCCAGTGGCAAATATGGTATTCGTCACGTATGGATATATTTCCTCCGCTCAAGGCATCAAATTTTCTGCCGACCTCAAACTTGGACATTACATGAAAATCCCCCCACGAATCCTGTTCTCCGTTCAGATGGCTGCCACGATCGTGAGCTCGATCACCCAGATATTCATCTTGAACTGGATGTTCGCGAATGTCAAAGGTATCTGCACTCCCGAGGCGGTCAATGGGTTCGTCTGCCCACTTGCGCGTGTACACTTTAATGGCTCTATCCTCTGGGGTGTCGTCGGCCCCAAGGAATTCTTCGGTCCAAACGCCACCTACCACATCCTCGTCTGGTGCTTCCCACTTGGTGCCATCACCCCCATCATCCTCTGGCTCTACGCACGCAAGAAGAAAGGAAGCATCGTACGAAAGATCAATCTCCCCGTTCTCTTCGGCTCACTTTCCTGGATCCCACCAGCCACAGGCCTCAACTTCAGCGTCTGGGCTCTCGTCTGCTTCGTTTTCAATTACTTGATCAAGAGGAGAGCTACGGCCTGGTGGGCGAAGTATACGATGACTCTTTCTGCTGCGCTGGATTCTGGACTCGCGTTCGGATTGGTGGTGGTGTTTTTTGGGTTTGTGTATCCGGGGTTGATGGAGGGGTTTAAGTGGTGGGGGACGGAGATATATAAGAAGGGGTGTGATTGGAATGCTTGTCCGTATGCGGTTGTGCCGAACGGGAGTCATTTTGGTCCGGATACTTGGTAGATGTAGACTTTCTAGCATACTAGAGACCCTGGATCCGGACGATGAGATCACTCACGTGAAATATATCACGTGTTGGTATGGAGACTGGAATAGTCCCAAGAGGTGGAGGTGGAAGGTCATGACTTGATTTCTAGAGCATTGCGTGGAGTTACTCACATCTGCATCGATACTTGCATTTGAGATTTGGTTGGATGATCGATTGGCGAAGATATCCGAGTTGAACCATCATATTACATGAGGTTATGTAGCATTTGGGGAGTTGAGAATCGATATTATATATTTACCGTTTACATCGCTCTGCATGCATGCAACTTCCCAGTGTTTAACTGTGATGATGAATAGATGGATGCATTTTCTTTTCTACTTACTTTCAGCGCTCGGGGTTTGTTCTTCCCGTCGGCTCTTGAGTCTCGAACTTTAGGCTAGTGAGTGTTTGAAGATGGATTTGTGGAGACTTGTCATGCGAAGAGATGAGGGAGAATGTGTGTGGGCTTGACTGAAGCGGTTGATATGTGTGATATGATAGATTCTCGGAGCTCGTCTACTCCAAGACACTTTCATTCCCCTCTGGGTCACCTAATTCATATAACTTACCAACAAGGGCCGAATCTTTCGCTGTATACTAGATCTCTTTCTCTTTTGGTAAGTACATAATCTCTCCTCTCTGCCTCACTGACCCTATATAATCATCTTCTTGCTTTCTCTCTTGCGGCTTTAATGTTGTTCTATGCATATGCTCTAGTACTAGCACATGCTTTGCGGGTAGGAGGAGCACGTGGATTTATTTGATACTGACTTTTCTGACCCGGAAGCTCATACCAAGGAGGACCTGGAGAAGTTCTCGCATGGTCAGAGGAGGTTCATGAGGTGGTTCTCAAAAATCAATAAGGAGAAGGAGGAGAAGTTGAAGGTGTCGAATGAAGTAAATTGATGGAGTCAAGAATATTGAAAATATACAGCTAAGTGCAATCCTGTGATTTGCTTCGGGATTCTTTGTCTATACCCCATTACCCTGGCCAATTCTTCACGGCTGGTAGTGCTTGGCTCGAAGTATCTACTTGCACCTTTCTCTCGAGAAAGCTTATAACTTCTGGATTTAAAAAAAAGCCACTCGAGCTTAATGGCCCCAATTATGAGAGCGATATAGGTATAGCTTATATGAATGAAGTCGCTTCTCAAAGTCATCGTCTGTTTAACAAAATCCGCTATTGAATATATTGAAAGAAAGGCATGTAACGCGAGTTATTGTGATCTTGCTCTATTAGAAACCACTTATTCCTTGTCCGGTCAAAGCATTCTTGAGTCGTGTGGTGGACTGACCGGATAATTCTAGCTTTATAATCTACCGTGACCAATCCAGCACATACAAACAATATAATCTCGGCTTGCGAACATTTTTTTGGGTCAAGTTGAGAATCTCTAATTTCCACAGCAAGCGCCTGTGAAAGTTTCAATATAGTAAGCGGCCTTTTTGCGCAAGCAATCCATCACATACATCTCATTTACGGTCTTGATGGTTCTTGTCTTGATTTCTTCTTTTAGTTCAAGATACATAAGAAAAAACCCTGAAAGCTAGAACGTATTATCTTATAGGTATATTCGCATATCTTTTACACTAGCGCAAATATCTAGCATTGGCTTTCCCTCAAACTTCTCTCCAATGCTTGATATAGACCGGGAAGTTACAAAGAGGTTTACACTGTACTTTTCCTGGAGGTTGAACAGCCCCGGTAGAAAATTTTCTCGGCAGCTGTCTGAGAGTTGGCATTCATCAAGTGCATCAACGATAATAAAGACCCGGGCATATAGAGCAGCCACGGCTTGGAGACATTGAGAGTTTTCTTCCAGTGATGGTCGCGTTCGTTTATTCTTGTGCCGATCATAAAGGTCTTTTACCATTCCTGGTAGAGACGACTGTCTCTCAGCGAGTTGTTTCAGTAGGCTCGCTAGCAAAACATCTGCCATCAGCTTGTCTCGGCGCCGGAAGTTACAATAGATATACGCAATCCCAATGGTCTTATCACCATGGAAGTGAGTAGTGAGCTGCTCTACCACGATTGATGTCATGATTTTCTTGCCCGCTCCAGGAATACCTGAACAAAACAACGTCTACCTTTCAGTGCTCACCCACGTCTTGAACCCATCCAATTCTAGGAGCCATTGGCCAGTTCCTGGCTGTCGCCTGCCAAGATAGTCGATTCGCTGAGGCCACAGTCGATTGGCGTGAGCCAGTCAAGTATTTTCTTATACTCTTTAGCTGATGCTTGTAATCGGATATCTGCTAGAGCTACGACGTATTAGTAATTAATGCAAAATAGTCATTGTTTCAAGGCTCTGATAACAAAGCAATAAACGAGAACAAATTATAAAATCTGCTTATGATAGAGAAATCCATATCTTAATCTCATGATTCAAACTTTATATCACATACCTTCTTCAGTATCATTTGCTTTTTGCTTCAAGTTGGAAATGTCGTTGCCTATTTCACCTAACTTTTGCTCCACTATAAAGCATGTTAGTGGTGTACCAGAAGTCTAATGTGCCTCTCGCACTTACTCTTCTCTATGGTTTCTTCCATACTCACTGCCTCCTCCACATCTCGACCATGGACCTTGAGAAGAACCGCCTTGCAATAGGCTGCAACAGCGGCCGCAGCATAGTAGTTCCACCCATATTGCTTGTGGGTATCGGCGTAGCCACATATTCCTCGGACTACTAGGCAAGGAATTTCATCCATGATGCCGGCTGCTTGCATTTCGAAGCAGATCGCGTCATCATGGCCCCAGCGTAAAAGATCCCGATCCATGGGATTCTTGACAACACCACTGCCAGAGAGTATGAGGCCTCGATGAACTATAGGTTGGCCAGGATTTTCATTATGCTCGGTGCGAAATACGACCTTCTTTTCGATAGATACCTCGCATTTACTACAATTATCTCCTTCATTAATATGGTGGAAAGTTGGGTCAAACAGAATATCGCCGCTATTTGGTGGCGTATATCTAGATTGCTTGGAGATTTTTTTCAATATCTTCCCAAGTTGACTCCTGCTCATCAATTCGTCCTCTTCCAAGGAGCCGTCCGCACTAATTAAAACGGCAGGAGGCTTATCAAACGACCCTTTCAAGACGAATGTCCCATCTAACTCATACTTGCCAAAATCATACTCAATTACGCCAGGGTTATTATCTCGGGGTATGCTGACGGCGATATCGCCTAGACGTATGTCATACTTGTTGGGAATACCTGCTCCAATGCTAACCATCAAGGCAAATCGAACGTTTGGAAATTGCTGGCTAACAGTCGCGGCGCATTGGGCTGCCTTCACGGTCCCCATTTCATGAGGTCGCGTTATCACGACCTTGTGATCGCCAATACGGCCAAAAGAATAAACGTATCTTATCGGACCTATAACTTTCGGACGACATCTGAGTTCCTCATCGAGACTGTACTTGACTGCGACTGACTCATATGTGAGAGCACAGAATATAGCTACTGTAACATCATTAGGAGGGATTTCTTTAAACTCTTCCAAGTCGGATTCCGTGTCTATATTAATTCTCTGAGGGGATGTACTAGATGGTGTTGCGTGCATATTAACTTCTACCTCCTATTAAGGCATCTGGCATAACACCTTTACGTATGTTAACGGCCTAGTCGTCTTCGACTACAGTTTGATGTTTACCTATTTAGGAGTGTTGGGTATAGCTTTATTTTATGTAGGAGACGAAGAAGATGCGCCACTGCCATCCAAATCGGCAAGTAGCTGGACTGGATCTTATGAATACATTTCGACTGACCCAAGGAACAAAGTTACCAGCTTGTGTTGATACGGGTGACGTGGCTTGCTACTAAGGAAAGCGGAGCAAAGACTGTTGTTTGGAAAGTCTGTTTGACCAAGTTTTGACAATCCTGCCCCAAGGCAGAACTAAAGGAGCTGTGTCTCTTGCACACTGAACAAGGTTGAGCATTCTCCGTCTAACAAGGACAGATCGAAGAACTTGAAGCCGTGTCTTGTTTAACTCCTTTACGCACGCCCAAAGTTTGGACCAAAGCATTTCATCGAAGCAAACAATGAGAAAGGATATGTTTGCCATAAAATCAGCCATGTGTTTCACAAGCCTTAGTGTGGCTTATCTAGGCTTAGCGATGTGGTACTAGATTAAGGCTGCTAATTGCACGCCTTCACCACTCCTCCCGTTCTATTCCAACTTCGGTATTTTGTAAACACCAAACGACTCAGCATTTCAATATTTGCCATCATGGCGTTTGTCTGCATCCCATGCGGCATGTCATTCACGAAGCAATTCGATCTCACTAAGCACGAAGAGATTTCGTCTCAACACCGAACTTTGGTCCATAAACAATCCCAGGCTCCAACTCGTGAAAGTAGCGGTAAACAACCACCAATGACCAATTCAGGAAATCATGATCAAAGTCTCAAGACAAAAGTGCTGTCTCAGGAAGCCGACATAAGATGGTCAGAAATACCGGTGTCCGAATATCACTTGGCCCTTGAAGCGCTCTCGGCGCACTGCCATTCAACGACAGAGCTCGAGAAACATGGTATTATCATGCGGCCGTATGATCCAGAGATATATGTCGAGTCTCGGAAGTGCAAACGCTGCAACGGCAAGTCTTTTTCAAACATCGTTAGATCATGCTAAGTTGCGAAAGTCCTAGAAAAGGCACCCAAGATTTCGACGTGTACTTTCCATTCCAGTAAACGCAACAAATGGGTGCGTTCCGACAACAGTATTTCTACATTATGAATGCTAAGAAATTTAGAACCCCAATCGGCCATATAAATGTTGCAATTTGAACGGTAAAATCGGATGTCAGACATTACCATTGCACGATTTTCAGCTGTCCCACCGTGCGACTATACACCAGGAATTTTTGAAAACGCTTGCTGTGTCTGCTGGGAATAAATGTGCTGCGGTCACTCTTGACTGCGAGATGGTTGGCATAGCCGAGGGCGCGCGAGAAGCAATCTATGTTTGCGTCACAGATTACCTCACGGGCGCTATACTGATCAACCGAATTGTCAACCCAATGAAGCCGATCATGCAATGGTGTACCAATATCCATGGAATATCAAAAGCAATGCTTGCTGATGCAATCGCTAGAGGCGAAGCATTGTCTGGCTGGGAAGGAGCTCGCGAGGAGTTGTTGAAACATATCGACGAGGAGTCTATTATCGTTGGACATGGGCTGCAAAGTGACCTAGACGTCTTGAGGGTTATTCATTCCCGTATCGTGGACTCTGCAATCTTGTCACGAAAGGCTGTGGGAGTCGGACGCACCTGGGGATTGAAGCAACTTTGCTCTGAGCTTCTAGGATTTGAGATCAGGCAGAATAAGGGTGGTATTCATGACTGTCTGGAGGATGTCCGCACTACACGAGAGGTAGTGCTATTCTGCACCAGGAACATCAACGTTGTTGAAGAGTGGGCCGCACCCAAGAGAGAAGAAGAGACACGCAAGATGGAAGAACGAAAGCACAGGCGAGAAAGCAAACGATAACTTGCAGGAAAAGAGAGACAAAAAGAAAATCAAGCAAATCCAGCAAATGTTTCGAAGTCTGCGCCACAAATTTATGCCGGTGGCATCAACTGACCAGGCTTAGATCACTAATAGGCGGAAGTGTTCGGATAACTTCTAGACCATCCCGAAGGGATATGATTGTTCTAGAATACGTCATGCCTGCATAGGCAAACATGAGTAGAAGTGGAAAAGGAGCATTGGACGGAAGAGTGGGCTGTTTATGTGGTCGGAGGTTAAGCAAATCTAGTTTAATTCACTACTATGAGCAATTTTACCTACTAGTTTTTTTAAATGTTTAAAGCAGCTTGGCTGGTGCATGAGGCTTTATGTCATGCCAGTGACGTGAATATTTTGGCTCTCTTCGCAAACAGTGCAGTCTCGTCTGACTTTGTATGTAGTAAAACAGGGGTGTTCCTTGAGACGTAAGCTAACTTCCACTTGATGCTGCCTCAGCAAAAAGCCCATGTGGAGTTTCCATAAATTGAAATGTTGGTAATAACCTCATTATCCAATCTACCCTATAGAGCGAGGAAGCGAAGCTCCGACGGAAGCCCAAGTGATTAAAACCCTTCTAAACGCAAAGTGTAGAATATTGCCGCGATTTTGGAGATTTATTGATGCAGATTGGTCAAAGGGAACTTAGAAAACTCCGGTCTTGGTCCCATCAGATTTGAATGTACTTGTTTTCCATGTGGTGGGGAGAGATATACTATCCGTTTGAATTCTTGGTGAGGGAGCTTGAGCTTGAGGTCTTAGGAGCTCCTGCCACCAGCCTTGATAATCCGTCTCCCGAGAATAACACCATCCAGCAACGCGAACTAACCTTTTGCTTCTTTGATATCGCAATCAAGAAGATCGCTGTATCTGATTCTTTTCAGTCAATCAATATAGTGGGAGATTCTTCGCTGTGCATCTGTGGCAAAGCTGCAAACAGCCTCTTATCTTGAATGAGCTCCTGGCTGTCCCTTCATCCACATTGCGCGAAAAGGAGGTTTGGTCATGAAGTGTCGATCTTGCGAATCGTTTAAGGGAATCTCACTTTGTGACTATAGCTTACAGTATTCATCCACAGGCTAACCGAGTCACTTCTTCCCTATGGACAGATGACTTAGTTGTGAACCTCAATTTTCGGTAGCAATCTGTGCGTTTGGGGGTAACTGTTGCTGGGATAGGCCACAAACATGATCTTTTGCGTTGGGTCATCCGAGGCGTGGGGTACGATGCTGTTATGCTGCCCAAGGATACCTTTTTAGGCCGATATCAGTCCACACTTGCCTTTCGCCTGTATAATTCCGTTTTCAATCTTCTTCCTATCTCCGCTCATGATTACACACTTTTATTTCACTTGTTAGCCGAGTAGTGCTAGTTGAGCGAATTTTGAGGAGGGTACTAATTTGATTTCAAAACCTTTCCCTCATACCCAAGGCAGATGCCGCGAGTTGCCGGGAGGATCTCAAACAGTACATGCTGCCTCTAGGATCATTCAATGTATGAAGTACAGCGGCCGCTGCATCATCAGATGGCACCATGTGCATAATCCGGTGGGAAAAGATGTGCGCCGGAAAATGACTTGCAGGAGGCACAGTCTTGGTGCAGTTGACCCTAGGGCCATATTCGCAAGATGAATATCAGATTGGGATTTATCAAGCTACTAGGAATAGCTGAGCGTTCCACCGATCATCCAGAGTGCCAGCATCTCCCAGATCTCAGGAGCGAAATAGAGGCAGCCCTTCTCCTCAACCGCCCGTGATACAACCTTAATCTCTCCATAGTACTACCGGTCAACAATACACAACACTGTAAGTGCCTCTTTGACCGTTCAACCACGTTTAATGTGCAATTAAATAGTTCAGTGTCAACAGCTTAGACCCCAATGAGCTTGCCATTCAGTTCCTTCACATCAATAATCATATGGCAAGCTTACTTCAAAATTTGACTAGGATTTAGGGTGGAGGAGTTTCTAACTTGGTGGAAGTGTAGGCATTATAATAGCATCAAGCTCTCTTACTAGACGGCTTTCAGAGGTGGTGAGCTGGGTCTTAGTCGGGGGGGAGAAAGGAGACAAGGAGGAAACTGGAGGACAAACGGTACCTAGCAAGATATGGCGCATCAACATCACTTCATTTTGAATATAAGAAACAATGTATATCCATTGTTGATGAATGAAAGATTGGTAAGACATTCATTCAACTGCTGGTGAGAGAAGGGAAAAGCTCACCATTGTTTAAAGGTCGACAGACCGAACCAAAGATTTCTGACAAGTATTTACCAGGTTCTGACTTCTTCAACATGCATGCCCTAACTAGGAAGGCAGTTATACGTTCCTAGGGGCACATATTAAGGTTATTTGGATTTGAGGCCACTGAGATGTTTAGCCTGGCATATTTCACAATCAGGACAACTACTACAATCACCAAATGCTAAAGTCCTAAATATCCAAAATGGGAAATTGTATCAACAGCATTAATCGATACAGAACCAATCACAGTTCCAAATGATTTACACCAATCCGGAATTTCCGAATCTCAATTTATGGCCCAATCACCAAGCTTGAAATACGAGAAGGATTCTGGCTTAGTAAAATTTGTAATAATCCTAGGAACAGTGTTCATTGGCTTGCCTGTAAACTTTTACGGGTAGGAAAGTACTTGATGCATGTATGAAGTTCTTTGAAAGTGAGTGCTATTCAGTTGTCATCGAACTCGTGAGGCGTAGAAATGTGTATGAAAATGATCGTCATGAACTGGAGGTGCGATCTCGCAAGTATTCAAAACCCCCAGCCACAAATTTTCATGCCACATGCTGCTGTGCCTCCATTATACTTCCCCTATTGATGAAGAGAGCTCTTAGGCAAAGCGATACTTGGTAGTCTCTTAATCACTTTCAAAGTATTAACAATTCTCATGGTTTGTAGTCTACAGCTTAAATTTTCTACTTGGTTGTGGTAATTGAAAATGGCCCTTGGGAATCTCAACTTGGAGAGAGACGGTCTCATTCTGAAGCGAGTCTTGCGCAGATATTAAACTTGTGGAAACAATCTGTCTAACAGCCTACATTGCTGCATTCTCTTTACCACACATAATAATGGTATGGATGTGGCGAGACTCATCGATCACATCTACCATGAGTTTTGACTCAGTAAAGAAAACACCTCACTTTCTTTCCTCATTAGCTTAAAATTATCTTTTAAAGCCTTATATCAAGCTCGCGGTAACATACTCCTTTAGTATGAGATAATATGTGCATATGAATTATCTCAATCATTGTGATCTGGATGAGTACCAATAGGAGAGTCATGGGGGCGGAAATGATTGATTGATGAAATTGCGGGGAGTATCAACATGGGTCTTGGCAACTTTGGGTGAATGCCACTGATGAACTGCGAACCATAGCCTTAGGTACCCCACAAACCCCGCATTATCAAGGATGGGCATGTTACAGCGGATATGTGAGATGCAAACGGGTTGTATAATCGTTCAGAGTGAGTTGAAACCCTTCCAAGCAAACAGAGAATCTTACTCTCGGCTAAATTAAGGTTGAAATATTGCTACGGGAGATGGTCACATGTCAGTGGAAAGAGGTGGGCTTCATGGGGCCAAAGTATGAGACAGTGGCTGTTTAAGCAGATTCTAATTAATGATTCCCAAAAGCTGCAACTGTAACTGCAAATTCACTTGCGGGCCTCGACCAAAGTACGAGATACACTAGACTAAGAATGTAGAGCAGAATAACTAGTGACATATCAGGATAAAAGTAAGGATATTTTAGTGAGATTTAACCTTGACAGTTCGTCCAATACTTATCGGTTTATCCATGGCGATTGGCAATACATAAAGACCCAGCCTCTGCACCAAAGCTACTGGAAGTCAAGCCATAGCCTCAGAATTCCCAACGGCAGACCTGTCATCATGAAGTTCCTCGCACCTTTGTTGTTACTTGCAGTCCCTGTGCTAGCCAAGAGTGAACAGGCAAAAGAAGGTAAGAGAACAGGTTTCACCTAACACAATTTACAAATCCTAACGTATATAGACTTAGCAGGATGTTCATATAATACCGCTCCAACTACGATAAATGAGCCGCTGTTGCCCGACCCATTTCTGTTCACAAAAGGCGGTCGAGCCCAGAACGAGCGTCAATGGCGGTGCCGTCGGCGAGAGATCAGTCATCTAGTCTCACAGCTAGAACTTGGGGTCAAGCCCGGGCGGCCTCGAGCCACACTAGGATTCTTGTCCCTAACCCCAGAAGAAGAAAATTTTAATGCAACACTCGCCGTCCATGTATTCGATTTTGCTGACAAGCCGGACGAATCAATAACTTTCACGGCAAAGATCAAGTACCCTACCACTGGGAAAGCACCCTACCCAGCTATCATCGCTGTAGGAGGAAGCTCGCTTCCAGAGCAACCAGGCGTTGCTACGATTATTTTCCCCAACGAGGACATTGCTCAGCAACAAGGGGTCTCATCTCGAGGAAAAGGCAAATTCTACAATCTCTATGGGCAGGATTCTCCCGTTGGATCTATGATGGCATGGGCATGGGGAATTAGTCGACTTATCGATGCCCTTGAAGACACTCCCGCAGCCAAGATTGACGTAGATCATCTTGGTTTGACGGGTTGTTCCCGCAATGGCAAAGGCGCCTTCGTGGCAGGCGCTTTTGATGAACGTATTGCATTGACTATTCCTCAAGAAGGAGGAACTGGCGGTCCAGCATGCTGGCGACTCGCAGATGCCACGAGGCGAACCGGAACAAATGTCCAAACAGCTTCTCAAATAGTCACAGAGAATACTTGGCTTGGGAAGTCATTCGAGAACTACACTTCTGCAGTCACGACCCTCCCATTTGATCACCATTCCCTTGCTGCATTGGTGGCACCTAGAGCTCTACTCGTCCTTGAGAATGACATTGATTGGTTGGCACCAGCTAGCACATCTGGATGCATGAAAGCGGCTAGCAAAGTTTGGGAAGCGATGGGAGAGTCTGACAGCTTTGGATACTCGTTGCCTGGATCCCATCAGCATTGCGGTTTCCCAGATTCCCAGAAAGCCAACTTGACAGCATTCGTTGACAAATTCCTTCGTGGAAAGCGTGCAGACACATCGGGTGTTTTCCTTAGCAACGTGAATCCACAGGCAACTTTCCAGTTCAAAGAAGAAGATTGGATCAAATGGAGTGTTCCTGAGTTCCGGTTAGTAGATTGATCATTATCAAAGAGCAGCCATCTAACGTAAAGCAGCAAAGGATAAATCACGAAGTTTCTAAATTGATATCAGATACCACGTCAGGTCCTGGTTTGTATAGCAATATAAATCGAAGGATAAAGTGCAAGAAAAGTCAAGCTGATTTCTGTTTGGATGGAGGATAAAAGGGGATAGATCCACTCGGTATACAGCCTCATCTGTAAATAAACACTCACTATAATACATTTTAAGTATATCACGATCAGCTTATATAAGAAATCTCCCAGATTGGGCATTAATTCTGATGAATCACCTTCTGTTAAGCGAAACAAAGCAAGCCGATGTCAAAACCTTCATGGGATCCAAAAAGCACGGGCAATTTCTTCTGTTGAGGTGAACCTCCATCAGCTGAAGATATGAGTTTTGTTGAATTTCATTTTTCGTCGAAAGTCAAGTTCCTCTTGCTGCTTCAAGTGGCTTTGAGCGGGGGTTCATATGAGCCCAAACCCCTCTCTAGTCTCCTGGTGACCGCTTAGACTGGTAATGAGCACGGTCTCACCTAATAAGAAGTTGCAAGGTAATCCTAGTTGTGACGTGACACCTTCATTCTCAATTGAGGTGAAGGAAAATCAACCTGACTTTATTCCCAGCTTTGAAACAATGATAATGGGTGCTCTAGACAATCGGCTCCACCAAAAATGTAAAATCCATCGAAACAGGGGCTTTGACCTAGACACATGCAAAGAGGGTGGCTTATGGTGTTGTCGAATTTATGAGGGGATGATTCCGAAGTGACGCTCGGAGTTTTGAGTCGGCTACATCCGGATACTGACTAAGCATATCACTTTCGGCGACGACATCAATTCAACCTAGACTCAACAAAAACTTTTAAACACCAAAACAAACATCATCATGACCAGTCCTGGGATTACTGATGATCCGGAGCTCATCATTCACCTACAACACGTTCTGGAAAGCCTCTCGCACAACCCATACCCTCATGTACCGAACCCCGAGACGTGTAAGAAACGCGCCTCTGTAGCACTTGTTTTACGTGTTCGGCCCAACTATCACCACTGGCCTTCAATGTTCGAAGTAGACAAGAATGTACCTACATCAATTGCCCAATTCTTCGAGCAGGAGTGGGTGCGACACGGTGATCCAGAGGTTGTATTCATAAAACGAGCCGCCAGAAAAGGCGATCGATGGACAAGTCATGTAGCATTGCCTGGTGGTAAAAGAGACCCGGAAGACGATGATGATAAAGCAGTCGCTGTTCGTGAAACAATCGAAGAAATTGGCTTGGACCTGAACTCCGAGAACGCTCTCTATATTGGAAATCTGCCAGAGAGAGTAGTGAGCACTTCTATGGGCACAGTTCCGTAAGTTTGCGCTTTTGGTGTTGTTCGTTGCTAACCTTCATAGTTTAATGGTTCTCTGTCCTCATGTTTTCCTATGGACACAGCCTGATCTGCCACCACTGAAGCTCCAGCCCACTGAGGTAGCATCGACACACTGGGTCCCCCTTCGAATCATGCTATCACCGAGTTCTTGGACGTACGAGTATGTGGATGCTTCAGATAGATTCGTAAAGCAGGGTGGTATATTTGTCAAGTCGCTCTTCAGGTCAATACTTGGGAGGATGGAGTTCTCTGCCATACGTCTGTTGCCATCAGAGTCCCTATATTCGAGTTCGACTGCGGAGTTCTTCACTCCGGGCACCTATACAACGCAGGCCGCTGGACGAACCATATTTTCCCGATGGTGGAGCAGTGGCGAAGTCCATCCTGCCGACAAGACAAGCCCTTTGTTATTATGGGGTCTGACGTTGGGTGTGTTTGCTGATTTCCTTGCTCAGCTTCCTCCACATAATGCCGTTCAACTTTGGTCATACCCTACTTTCACATCTCCTGACGTTCGTATGGCCATTAGTCTCTTGACTCATTCTCTCAAGCGGAGGAATGAAGCAAATTTGCAAAACGGTGGTGTGTCTCAAATTGCTGTGGATAGTGAAACCCAAGCAGTTGCCACTGAAGGCAGCCTCAGCAATGAGGTCACACAATCAGCTAAAGGCATGGATGATGAACGACCCTACGCTGTTGGAGTGATGCTTGAAGGTTATTATGACTTGGTTAGACAAGGCGTGTGGATAGCCTCAAGTGTCAGAGCCATTACTGCTGCTGTCTTGATCTTCCAGCTCGTCCAGCGGCTCAGGAGATCAAGAGCTTGACAGACGGTTGAAATGCTTCTGTCGCGTCCAGCTTCCCTTCATATCATGCTGTACACTGTAGATCCGCCGCATTTCCTAGTTGACTAGACCACATAATATAGAATTATTGTAATTAGACTCTTTTGTACCTCTCGAGCCTATAGGTTTATTACTTTTTACGCTCCGATCATTTTGCCAGAGGACTCGTGCGCATTTCACTCTGGGTTGTCAGGGTATATCTTTTCTTAATTTCCGAAACTCAAGTTATCCGCCACAGTTGGGTAGAAATAAATCTTAGTGGATTTGTCGTTTGGTTTAGCAACCTTGGACTTTTCCTGGATGTCCCCTTCAACCACAGTCTATTATGCTCATATTAGACGCTGTATCCGAATGGCGCAACGAATTTTGTACTTGCTACGGGTTTGATAATGAGAGCAAACTTGGGGAGAATTGTTAGCTTCAGAATTGAAGGGCGGAAGTGGAGAACACAGATTATTGTGACGAGTTCCAGCTGTCAAGAGCGAAGCAAGTCCCATTGTTGAAAATAAGACGACGTGATTTGTGCAATAATTCAACGATAGCCATCAACGCCTTGATACCCACAATGCCACTGAGGGCGCCTCGACAATGCCTTCAATTTTCAACACTCTTCATAGGCCATTTTTCAATCCTTTCCACATGACAAACTTGACTCTCAGCTGTGGCATCTGTCATTAACACGAGGAACATCAACATCTGGTATTTTCTTGCTAAGAAATTCACACAAAGGCGTTCATCCATCACCAAGCTTGTACACCAGGAACCTCTCCTTAGTATAAACTGCTATATTATGTCATGATACATTTTCCTTGCATTCGCTCGCATCTCAGCAGCGTTGTTGGACTTGAACCAGCCTCTGGTCCATCGCTCATGAGTCTGCTCCAACAAATGAACGAAGAATGGATCTATACGAGCACAGAACTACATTACTAGTCTCCAGGTGTTGACGATGACACTCGCTCTTCTCTGATCCTTCTAGCTGACTAGGGGAAAATAAGTGAGACCCACAGTGAAACAAGTCTACAGTAGGCATGACACTGTATTGTATACCTCTGTAGCTAATAGAACATGCCGCTATCCGGCAGTTAATGCCCGGTAGTCGATGATCTTCTCAAGGGACATGTTTACTTCCGCAATCATATTAATCCAGCGGCTGCTCCACTACAACCTAGAAATTGAATTTCCACGTGGTTTGGACAACACGATATGAGCGTCGCAGTTGGCTCTCTCGAATATAATGTGTAATTATTTTGCTCCAAGCAAACAATCTGATCTCGAGCATATCTACGTCCCTTCACGATGGAGCAACTGACCTGCACGAGTCCCTTGATCGTCACCGGCAATTTACCCGGTACACAACTTCATTAGGTATTACTCGTATGGCACGGGGGTGTCAGCCATTGAGGATGTGGTCTCACACAGCCTTATGAACTTTTGAAGCGTGCTATATAGTGGTAGAGAAGTCATTCACCTAGTTGCGATTCACAATCCTTATTCTGGTTTGAGCGAGATCTTTTTGTAGAAGAGAGGAAATTGCAGTTGGCTTATCTTTCTAGGAGCGAGGCGATCATCGGCCACCTCTCTTGGACCGACTGCAGTTTGACCCTGGAGGTTGGGGTATTCCATATCCGGGATTCGAGTGTTGGATGATATATTAATAGGACCTATGAGTTCCAAATTGGAACAAATACACCTCTTGGGTTGCTGTTTCTTTGGCAAATCATTCCGATTCCTTATTCCATGACATTCTTCTAAACATGCACCTAGGTTACCACCTCGTGGCTCGCTAAATCTCAATTTAGCCCTATCATTGTTTTGCCTCGCAAACCCACCAATGGTAGGCATCATAATGTGATGTATCGAGCTTGCAATATTACAAACAAGATCAAGCTAGACTCGATCATGCACGAGTTCAGGCCACGCATCACATTCCATGCGGCATCCCCACGCGCTAACGAGAAAACCCTTTCTGGCGAAAATTTATACTCCAACACTCAGGGCACAAGAGCAATCATCGCTTGCGCAGCTGCAGCAGAAATCGTCGACAATTTCTTCCGTATAAATTCTCCAAAACTGAAACATAGAATGGTACGCAACGCGATTGTGCCAACGCTGAGTACGGACTCACTTCGCGCAGCACCTATTTCCAACGAGCGTGATAACAAGTTCCGTCCTTCGCTCGTTAGTACCCCTAAGTTTATGAAGATAGATGATAACAAGAATCTACTCGATGGTATGATCAACAATAGTTTTGGAACTTGAGTCGTCGACAAAATGTATAGATTTACAGCCGGCCACGCTATCCCATTCTAGGACATGTCTAGAATATCATGGTATGCCAAAGACAGGAAGGCTGAAAACATTCTCGTACTACCCGTTTGGTTTGCCTTCTTCCTGGCTGAAGTTGTAGAGTGGGTGTGCTATCTGATAACTTTGGTAGAAAAAGCCGAAGCCGTTTAATAAATTGGTTGTCTATTAATGCGTTAGTACTCGTACGTATAACATTGAGATGACCAGACGATATCTTATGTTTAATTCTATAGAGGATAGGGTGAATGAAATTTTCAAGTCTATGAGATGGGAACTTAAGCAGAGACGAGAGAAAACACAGTTACAGTCGTAAGGTAAATGCTTGAAATTATCCGCATATCATGAGATGCGTAAAGCCATGTCCCTTGGTACATTAAGCATGATGTTTTTCGACAGCACAGGAGTGGTTTGTGACACGAAAAGAGACAAGTCTGCAAAACCTTGGCAAAGTGCTCATATCTGCAATTATATGAATCCTGCATTCGCTCGATTAACGATTTCAAACTTCGAAGACGGTACTGGGTCCACTCCACGTGAACCTTACGAAGATTCTGCGTCCAAGGTCTGAGTCGCCCGATATAGCTGGAGTCGTAGATTCCAGGTTGCTTCTGGCGGTAGGAGGTGATGCTAGTGATGCGTTCTTCGACACGGTGGGCACGAGATGCGAGATGCTCGGCTTCGCCGCCTTGGAGAATAACTGCATGGCTAATCTTGGGGCTTGCGATCTGCGTGGTGAGCATCCATAAGTCGAACGACATTCTGGTGACAGGTACCTTCAAAGCTGTGCCATCCCCTTTTTTGATATGTCTCGCCACCAAGAATTTTCCCGGTGTCGCTAAGCATTACCACACAGACGAAAGGAAAGGAAAGGAATCGTGACTAGCAATATGTCAGTCTGTCACTGGGTCTGCTTTGAGAGCCATTTTTAGCTGGAACGTTTTCCGAAGTTTGATTTGAATGAGACTGCCGTTGTAGTTTGTGTTAGCTCACTAGGACTTTATGTTTTGAATGCTAGAGCAAGTCAGCTTGTGGTGAATCTGAAAGGAAGCTAACTGAAGATTGATGGGGGTTTAATGTCGTCGTAGACCTGGAGAGCTCTGAGATTCAAATTCGGCTAATTTATATCCTAATTATAGTGACTCACAGTGATACTGAAATGTTAATGTCAACTAACTTATCATTCACGAGATAAGTTTTATAAATGGACTGTATTATTTAGTTAGTCTATGTTGTAGATTTACTTACCAAAGCGTAAAGTTACCCAGCAAATGCATCAAATTAACGTTCCTATATAAGTAAAGCGCTACTATTATCTTGCTATAATATAAGCTATTCTCTATCCTTAACATATCGGCTATCAAGGGAGTAGACACGAATAATACTGGGCTGTTCAATCATGTGACAGCTTTAAATGATTGTTCAAATGAAGGCACAGTCACGATACAAGGGGCTGTAAAAAGTGAAGCAGTAGCCCCCCGTATACTACTAGTGTCACTCAAAGCTTTACACAGGCTAGGCATTCTCTATTACTAAAGTCCTCAACGCTAGTCTTAGATTATAGACTGTGACGAGAAAGAAACGGCAACTGTCTGCCAATTTGTGTCAGTAAAACAGACCGTTCATACTTTTGGTGTGCTTCAATCTGCACAAGTCTAAACTGGCAGCGCCTCTATCCAGGCTTCTCGCCAGTCCTAGTTTCCAAAATATTATTCTCTATGGACCTATTTGTATTTAAATTATCTGGGCCCGCTCCACAAATGTACTTGTCCCTTCAGTGTTTATCTAGTATCTACAAGAACGTCCACCCTCCCACATGTGTTCCAATTTATCACTGCGCTTCCATTCTATCCAAAATCCACCCTCTCACCGCTGTGACACACTCGTCCACTCACTCTCGCTCCTAAACGCCGAATCCCTCACCCTATTCCCATTAACCCCCAGCTCACTTCCCACCACAGTCTTCTCATCCTCCAACTTCTCCCACTTCCCCATCCCCTTCGGCATCTCCGGCACCTCATCACCATCATTCCTGCGTCTCTGATCCCCAACCCAACTCTTTATCGTGCGGAATCGCGGCACTGAGGCAACACTATTCCGCCAGTTGTTCCAGCGACTAGGTTGATTCTCAGCTGTTTCCTTAACCGGCACAGGAGGAGTGAGAGGACCGGCCCCCATAGCAAGGTTAGATGGATGGACATCTAGCCCATTCACTGCCTCGCCGCCGACGCTATCGAGGCGTTCCGGCTTGCGGGGGGAAAATGGCGGTGCTGGGAAGTGGGAGGGGTGGACAGAGGGCTCAGTCACAGAAGCAGGTGCCACGGTTGTCGCGGCGTCCCATAACCTGCTTTGTCGAACTCCAGTTGCTGTAGCCTCTATTTCCTCTTTTTCATTTCGCTTTCTGCGCAACAAGGATATCTTGCGCACGATGAACCAGGTGAGTAGCAGAAGGGCAGCGGCGCCGGCAATGACGCCGATGACTATGCCTACATTGCGTGAGGAGGAGGATGATTTCGTGGATTGGATGCCCTTGTTGTCGGCGAAGTTTGCGGGGAGGGCCGAGGGTGTTTCTGCTTCAGTGGAGGTTAGGGAAGATGCTGTCTCCGCGGCTTGAACTATGGTGGGGTTGACAGTCTTGCTCCGTTGAATTGATGTTGTTGAGAATGGCAAGAGGACTTGTTGAGGGGTGCTTGAGGAGGTCAGGGTTGCGAATGTAGAACTGGGTGCTGCACGAGCTTGAGATGATAATGCCGACGACACAGAGGACGATTGCAGTGAGCTTTGCGAGGACGCTAGAGGTGAGGATTTTGTTGATGCTACTGTTGTAGAAGCCGCTGCTGGTATGTTTGGACTTGGATTCGCAGGATTTGTTGGTATAGGTCTGCTTGAATGCGTCTCTGGGGTCTGTATGCTTAGTGTTCGACCTCCTTCGACAATCTGGCTCGCGTTTGGAGTTGTTGCCGGTGGTGGGGGTGGGCTTGATTGAGATGTTGAGGTTGGAGATGGAGGAGGTGAAGTCGTGGTCGTTGGCGACGGCGGCTCGTCTGTTGTAGTAGTAGCTGCTTGAGGCGGAGGTAACTTGGTGCTGTCATCTTCCTCTTCTTTCCGGCCGAATGGTGGTGGGGCCTTGACTTGACCAGTCTCTACTGCATTTTGTCCTCCTCCTTGTGATGATGGTGGTTGTTGAACGGCATCGTCATCATCGCTGTCCTCACCTGCGCTCTCGGCGCTGTCTGAATCCTCTTCCAACGCAACCTCTTGTCTTTTTTGTATATCGACACTATCCATTCCCCTCCGTCTGAGACGTAATTTCGATTTCCCCCTCTTCTCCTCGAACCCCATCGACCTCGCGTACCATGGAATGCGAACCATTTTCTCTTTCCACTCGAAGTCCAATATAAACCCAATCCGTCACCCGAAATAAGAATGTAACCAGTTACACGCTAAAGGTCCCTTCGTCAAATAACAATTAATGACGAACGGGAAATGAAAAGAACACAAAAGCACAATCTCCAGAATCAAGGAAAGAAAAAAAAGTCGAATGTCAAGAGAGAAGAAGATCAACTTCCATCTTTCCAGCAAAACCAGAAAGTCAAACTCGAGGGCCAAGCCCCATCTTATCTTCACTTGTCACCCGCACATCACTTCCACTCACAGACACGCCTGTCAAACGCCCGCACTGAACCTCGTCGCGTGCCTTGGCAATCTATAGCATAGCGCTCAGCCATTGGCCTCCAACATGCACGGGACTCGTCACCACACTTCAACATTCAAACAGTCACGGACGTGTGCAACCAGAAATGAGGCTCTGTGTGGTCGTGAAGTAGACGCCCAGAGCGTTGCGACAGCTTGGCAGTGGCTGCAAGGGGGAAAGCTTAATTTCTGAGACGATGGTGAGGAGTGGATGTTGTTGCAGAATCTCGCTTAATCTCTTGGTGGCGCTACAGACAAGGGTAAGAGGAGTTAATGCTTCCGTTCGGGACTTAGGGCCGGGGAATTTTGGAGAGCTTGGGGTTGTGTGCATCTCTTGTGTTGTGCTTGAAGAGTGGAAAATCAGGACATTGTTACGCCATAAGATCAGATCGATGAATGCTTATTTTTCTTCAATGGTGGATATTGTGAGGTATAAGTTGTATCGGGATTGTATCGATCCCGAAGTTTTTTTTATTTCCAAATCGCAAAATTAGTTTGACAAATCCAGTGGTTGATGCTTCCATGGTTGTTGATGTTTCTTTTTGCTTTTGAAATCGCCCCACATTTTCTCCTATTCTCCATTATTGTTTCCGTTCGGATATATTGCTATCCACTGTTAGAAAATGGGTCAGAACTATGATATTCTATAGAAGTGGATTGTGCCAGACCATATATGACCCCACACTAGCTGATGAAAGTTAATTTGCTCGTTCCTGAAATTTGGGTCTAATACCATCCACTACTCGTCTGTAGAAACAAGATGATCATCAAACAAATTGAGTTCAGCTACTGGTAGTGTACTGACGGACGTCCCGTGATGCGGCCTCGTTCCTTTCCGAGCGCCTTTCTTGGGCTTCATGTCAAATTCTTCTCCTATCTGCTCTTATTTTTTGATTTTTTTAAGGCGGAGACATAATATCCGACAATGCCCCAGAAGTCTAATTAATAGAATATTTCATTGATAAAAGGCGCTGAAGATTATAACTATAGCCCTCGATTGATGTTTTGAGTTTGGTGAGGAAGATTGTCCCACATGTGCTTCGCCGATTCCTCGCTGTCTCCTTAATTTTCTGACCAGACCCCATCCCCTTTTACTCTTGTCGACTTGACCGTTCATCAGCGACATTCTTCGGGTCTTATTCATTTTGGAGGCGCAGTGGTTCATACTAATTTGCACTCCATTCATCAACCCTTCCTTCCCTTAAACTATCTCCCAGCCATTAATGATACACCATTCAAGAAAAAATAATTTCACCTCCTTTGTTCTCGTCTTCATTTTCGTATACGTTCTCCAGTCACAGACGAAGGAAGTGCCAAAATACGGAAGATTACACTTTCAGAAACCTCTTTTTTCCTAGCTGTCACCCTGGGGGACCTCTATCCAGATAGACCATGGAGGCCGCGGCTTCCTCAGCGAGTTTCATCTATCTATTCAAGTCTTCCACTTTCCACCCTTCTTGTATCTGGTCGTATGACGTAGTCAAAGCGTCGAGGTTTGCATATGAATACAACTCGAAAGTGTTTATTGTTGTTCTTGATGGTCTAATCAAAAATTTACAGTATGGCCCTGCTGTAATCTTTCAGCGAAAAGATTGTCTTGTACTCACCATGCTAATTGTGAATTGCTCTTCTTGATCTACAAGTTCTCCGGACGAGCGCTGCAAGCCGAAGCTTCTTACGAGCACAGTTCGAAACCCTCGTACGAAAAAATATAACCAATTCATACATCTTCGAGACCTTGGTCTAAAAGACAATTTTCTTTTAGCGGGCCTTTGTATTTTGGTCTCGATAGATAATATCATTCCATTTGATATTAAGAGGTATGTGTCTAGCCTAAAATCCGGTTGACCGATATATATGAAATATAACGTTCGTTCCCTACGTTCCCTACGCTCTTTAATCAAACCTGTTTCATCCCAATCCTCACTTCTTACTATGTCCACCACTCCTCCCATCCTTCGTAACATGCCACGCACCCATCAAGAATTCCTGATCTAACAAATGACCATCCTGCCCTACCTCCAGTACACCCACCTCCTCCCCCTCACTATCAACGATCACCGCTCTCGCCCCAGGTTTGGTATTGTAAAGACAAACCTCCACGCTCTTCGCGTAATCATACACTGTCCTTGTCTCCCCCCATTTTCCGAGTACGAGTACCGTATTCTCCCGGACGTACAACGGGAGCGTGTCAAAATTATGTTTCTCCTTAACCCATCCAGGTCCGGTCTTTGTTTCGTTGCTGAAGAAGGATGTCCATTTCCCGGCGGGGAGGTAGAATTCCACGTCGCCAGACTCTTCGAAGACGGGCGCCACGAGCAAGGAATCGCCGAACATGAATTGACGATCGAGAAACCATGATGTGGGATCTTCCGGGAATTCAAGGCACATCGCACGAAGACTCAGCGGGATCCCCTTCTCAGCAGACTCCTGTGCTTGCGCGAAAATATAAGGCATAAGCCGAGCTTTCAAAGCCGTCCATTTCGAGAGAGTTTTGGAGCAGCCTTGTTCGCTGGTATCGTCATTATCAACGGTCCAAGGGACGCGGAAGGAGTTGCTGCCGTGGAGGCGGCTGTGCGAGCAGAGGAGACCGAAGGCGACCCAGCGTTTGTAGATCCAGGGTGGTGGGTAGCCTTCAAATCCGCCGATGTCGACAGACCAGTAGGAGTAGCCGCAGAGACCGAGGGAGATACCGCCGCGGATTGATTCGGCCATTGCTTCGGGGGTGGACTCGCAGTCGCCGCCCCATTGAAGTGGGAAGCGTTGGGTACCGGCGGTGGCGGTACGGGCAAATAGGACGGCTTCGTTTTCGCCGAATCGATCTTGCAGAGCTTCATATACGATTTTATTATATAAGAAGGCATAATAGTTGTGCATCTTCTTTGGACTGAGAGAGGAGTTGTGCCATTGTACGTCTTCGCTAGGGATTCGTTCTCCAAAGTCTGTTTTGATACAATCGACTCCCTTGTCGAAGAGCTCAGTCAGGCAACTAACATACCATTCCACGGCTTCAGGGTTTGTGAAATCCACAATACCCATTCCAGTCTGCCACAGGTCCCATTGAAAGATGTCACCATTCTTTCGTCGCAAGAGGTAGCCTTTGCTGGCTGCGAGTTTAAACACTGGTGACGCTTGTCCTAGGTATGGGTTGATCCAGACGCATACTTTCTTGACAAGACCTCGAATTTAAATTAGTACTCAATTTCATGTATGCTAATGACTATTCAACACGTACCTGATGCCTTCAAGCGCGAAATTTGTGCCTTTGGGTCTGGGAACATTTCTGAATCAAACTCAAAGTCGCACCAATGAAAAGCCTTCAGCCAGAAACAGTCGAAGTGGAACACCTCTACTGGAATATCACGTCCTTTCATGCCCTCCAGAAATGAGTTGACAGTCTTCTCATCATAGTTGGTGGTGAAACTTGTGCTCAACCAGAGGCCATAACTCCACGCTGGGACCTTTCCGGGCTTGCCAGTCAATATAGAGTACTTGTACAAGACTTCTTTTGGTGTTGGACCATGGATGATATACCTAGATATTAATCAATAACTGCAAGACAACTTGCTTGGCTTAGAGGTTTACCATTTGATCCGCTGGCTTTCCACACTTGTCTGCACTCTACAACTTCTCTCGCTGCCAATTTCGAGTTCGACTTTGTCTGGCGTATCAATAAAGATTCCATACCCTCTCGAGCTAATCCACAAAGGCACGTTTTTGTATGCTTGGTCACTAGACGTTCCGCCATCGGCATTCCATAAAGTCACTGCCTGCCCAACTTTATTAAATGCTCCAAATCGTTCTCCCAACCCGTGTACAGACTCGCCTACCCCGAGTGTAGTTTGCGTAAAAATGTAGTGGTGTAGATTTCGCATGTCCGCCGTCTGCATGGGATTACTTGGCGCTGGACCGTACGCAATACCAACACTCCGATTGAGTAGAGACGTGAGCTCTTTGGAGCCATCACTCGCGTGGAAACGAATGTCGAAATCATGATCGGCTGTCTTGATAGTGGCAGATATTGAGCCGGACTTAAGGGTGGTTGTCTTCTCAGATGTAGTTATGCTTGAATCACTCGTCTCTGGCTTGCCAGCGGGGTAAAGGTCGAAATGCGGTCCTGGGTTAAGGGCTCCCAGCCAATGTGTAACTTCAATTGAGATGGCACCATCGAACGGAGCTCCAACATCCTGAATTGATCTTAGCAGCCGGTCGACGCGTAGGGTCTAGAGTACTTACCACTGTTAAGGTGCTGAGATTCAATGTGTCCGCTCTTTGCATAATCTTGCGCGTTGGGCAGAGCAAACTCAGGGCCTTACCATCCTCACGAGGAGTAACAGCGTAAACCTCTTCAGCATATTCTAGACGTTTACCTTCGGCCACTAGCCACATGCCATCACGAAACTTCATGGTGGGATATGTCTGAGGGTACAATTAAAAAGATACAATTGCTGGGCAGTGAAATTTTGGACAAAGATCAAAGGCAGAAGAGAGAATGTAGCTATGTAAATGGAGCAAGCTCAATGGCCATCTTTACCTCATTTCAAGGAGCAGGTGGAGGAATCGCAGACAAATCAGCGAAGGTTCCTCCCATGCCTTCACCTAGAGGCGAAGGCAGTATGTGCTGGTCCATCGTATGATAGGCAAGACGTGTTGACATACTGGCGAAGCATGAAGAGTGGGATGATTTTAGAGTGCAGAAGACGACAATGCATGTCAGGGGTCGAGGCGCAAGTGGTGGTCGATGACGAAGTTCTTCCGTTCGGGTTAAGTTATTCCGAGGCCGAGCGCTCGGCCCGTGAGGCCGCTAATTTTCCGGGTTCCGGAACCTCGAGCTCCCAAGTTCGCCGTCAACAACCTCATGCTACTCACCTTTTCCCAGACATTGCACAAACTTGAGCTGACATACAAACTTCAAAATCGGATTTGAGCTTTGACTCATTCGTTGATTACCTACGTCGACTTGGCTCTCTAGATGAGTCTTCAGAGTTTGAGAGTTCAGTCACTTGAGCGGCCCTATAGAGCGGTGTGCTAGGCCATAAAATCGATGAACAACCTCCAGATGTTTCGGATATACTTACTACAGCGCCTGCATGCTGTGTTACACATGGCTGTTCCAATTTAACATTCCGGGGAAAGGTCCATTAACATCCCATTCCTCTAGAAGGAGGCTACTCCATCTAATTTTCTCCACAGGGCTTTTTGGCGATTTTCACCTGGACCCCATTCTCCTATTTATGTTATCTCGGAGCTGCATCCTGCACCTTCCATGCTCAGGAATACAGCCAAACTTGGCGTGGAGAGATAGTACAACATATATTTCAACGGTTATCCTTGATTCACACGCTAGTGGCGGTGAAAAGTGTGGATGGTGACCCATGTCTCACAAGACGAGAAACTATCACGCATGTGCAGACTTCTTGTCCTTTTACTTCCTCTTCACGTCGAAGCCCAGTTATTCAAGGATATTCAAGTTATACGGTAATTGACATCTCACACACTGGTCACACTTAGTTGGATCTGAAACTTTCTATCTCTGTGAAGTAATACCACATTTAGTGCCCGCGATCTAAAGGAAAAACAAAGGCAGACGATCAAGTCAAGCATAAGAAAAACACTTGCGAATAGCTCTTAGCAGACAAGATTTGGTTGCCGTCTTCATGAGGGAAAAAATAGGTATGTAGGCCCGATACTACAAGCGCTCCTCTCAGTTGCTTTACCCATGTCTCGTGTATCCAAGCACCACGGTCCAATTTTTCCGGCGTCTCGACAAGCGTTACTCATATTTCCTCCAACCACTTCCCCATAAGTTCATGTATTGCCTTTACCCGGCATATGGCGGGGTAGTGGGGATCACAGCGGCTAAGACTGTTCCCAAGTAGGCGGGCTCGGGAACTTTCTGTGGCGTGTTCGTGATGGTTTTCATTGCAAATTTCTCTTTGGTATATAGAAGGGTGGAGGCGATTTCACGTTGCGGTATTGTTGATTTTCAACTTGCCATTCCCAATTTCAAACCCCCTGACGTTGCCTACGATGGGGAAAATCTTCAATATCTCACTTGCAATATTTGCGGCAACTGGGTAGGTCACTCTCTACATAGGCTGTTCGCAACTAATAGTTCTACGTTTACAGATCGTTTCTCTTTGGATATGATGCAGGTGTAATGACAGATGTTATCGCTTCGCCTCACTTTCTAAGATATTTCAACACTACGAAGACATCCTCCATCATTGGAGCTATCAATTCCACATTCAATGGAGGGGCTGTGTTTGGGTCATTGATGGGAGGCCTCACCATGGATCGATACGGTAGAAAGATGACGATCCAAATCGGAGCTCTCATTTGCATGGTTGGGGCGATTCTACAATGTGCAGCAGTAAACTTGGCGATGATATTGATCGGAAGAATTCTGGCTGGCTGGGCTGTAGGACTTCTCAGTATGAGTGTACCAGTAAGAAATCTCCCTCGCGCCACCAAACGCCAAGGTTTCGCCCTCCATACTGATAGACAAGTAGGTCTATCAATCAGAATGTGCCCACCCAAAGATCCGAGGATTGGTAGTGGGTATGGCTCAACAAATGATTGGTGTTGGTTTCATTGTGTAGGTGTTTCTCATAATCAATAACTTGGACTTCTCGCTGACCTTATACCAGCTCCACGTGGGTAGGATATGGCTCTCATCATGCTGGTGACCATACTTCTTTCCAGTGGAGATTTCCGCTTGCATTTCAAGCTGTGCCTTGTGTGGTAGGAAGCTAGTCCTGCCTCCAGCTTTATACCATTGCTTACATTAGCACAGATTTTAGTCATTGGCATGATCTTCTTTCCTGAAAGCCCTCGCCATCTTATGGCAACCGATCGTGAAGACGAAGCTTTGAGAGTTTTGAAACATTTGCATTTTGATGGATCCAATGGTAAGGAACCTTCACCTCCAGCATTCAATCCCAAACTAAGCATGTGTACAGGAGATTGGATTGACAGCGAATTCCATGAGATCAAGCAAACATTGGCAGCCGAAAAAGCCATCACAGTTCCAGGCTGGAAGATTATGTTCACCCAGCCACAATGGAGGACAAGATTAATGCATGGAGTCGCGGTGCAAGTGTTTACGCAGCTCAGCGGAATTAGCAAGTCATCCCTGGAAAAATTCCCCTAGACACCTCTAACAATACCACAGATGTAATCGGCTACTACCAAGTCATTATGTACGACGCTCTCGGATTTACTGGTAGTAAAGCCCTCCTCATATCCGGAATCTACAACTGTGTTGGCCCCATAGCAAGTAAGTCGGGCCCCTGCCCTGCCCCTCACTCTAACTAACCTCCACTTAAGATCTCATTTTCATCATCTTCATTCTCGACCGCGTTGGTCGCCGCAAGCCGCTCCTCTTCGGCACCGTCGGTATCACCATCGCCCTTATCTGCGAAGCCGCCATCAACTCCCAAAACGTCGATGGCACCCGCCATTCCCTCTCTATCGCCGGCGTCTTCTTCCTCTTCCTCGTCACCACCATCTTCTCCTTCTCTTTCGGTCCCATCTCGTGGGTGTACATGTCCGAGGTGATGCCAATGCAGATCCGGGCCCGCGGCAACGCCTTCGCAACAGGCATCGGGAATTGGCTTGTGGCGACCCTTTTTGCGCAGGTGAGCCCGATTGGACTGGGGGAGATTGGGTGGAAGTTTTACTTTGTGTTTGTGGCGTTTAATGTGCTGATTACGTTCCCGGTTATCTTCTTCTTTTTCAAGGAGACGAAACAGATGAGTCTTGAGGATATTGATCTTTTGTTTGGGGAGAGGGCTTTGGGGACGTTGCCGGATGATTTGCATAAAGGGGATATTGGCGTGGTTGAACATCATGATGAGGCCAAGGTCTAGTATTACTCGACTATCATGTATAGGAAGAACAATTTCATTTCCAAGCTAATGAGAAGTATTAATAAGGTCTCACGTATGCGATTGAAAGTGAGCTCGGGTCAGACGTCGAACTTACCCTCAGCAGAAGGTTCAAATATGCCACTCTTATATATCCCCCAACACCTCTTCTTTCTATCTTCTCCCATCGGGTCTAAGTCCCATTATCATACAAGCCTACCGTTTTCTCTGACCAACAAACAAATCATCACGTAACTGTGGCGAAGAAGTGCAAGCTCGTGGAGTTGAGATACCCAGTTCACCGGAGCTTCAACGACTAGAATAAAGTGTGATTGTTACCATAGGCTCTAACTTCTGTACCAGCATTCCACTAAACTCAAGCTTCAAAATTCCTTAGAAGGGGAATTAGTATTTCTCAACAACAAAACTATCCTCGGCGGCAAACACTTGTCTTCTATTTGCTCATGACACTTTGTACCAGTAGCCCCTGCAAGCAATCGAAAGGTTGGCAAGTGCGAGAATAGCCGGCGTAAACTTCTGCAGTGGACACATCTATACTAAGGACAGAATGCCAACTTACGGCTAGGATGGCTACCGATTTGCGTGGATATAGTTTGTTAAAAGTGTACTGTATTTCGATAGAGGAATTGCAAATTGGTATAATAGCAGGAACAAGTTTGTGAAGTTGTGCCTTTGATAAAACAAATGAAGTGTCAGAAGGAGAAAATGGATGATTTTGTGGGGAGCGAGCAATACTTTAAAGACTGGCAGAATAGATTCTCAAATTCCACCTATGACAGCGAAGACACATGTCAGAATTCTTGCTGAGATTCATGCTTCCATTACGCTTGGATAGGTAGGGAGGATTTCTTGACAACAGTCATAGAATTTTTTTTGCTGATCGTAAGTGAATCTTATCTTCAACACAACCGGTCCATGGGAAATTTAGCCACAACTCAGACTCTATGGTTGTCTCTTTTTTCATTTCACTTTCCGCAAACTTCTTATGGAAGTCGCCGCCGCGCATAAGATGAGTTGTCTACTAGAGATTTGGAGTGCTAGAGTTCGAAAGATTTCTCGTTCACATTGAAGAGTGGCCCGATACCACAAGACAGCCTCTAAAAAACTCGCAACTTTCTATTGACTTGATGGCTAGAAAAGGCTAGGGTACATGCCAAGAGAGCTCTAAGCTAAGACTGATAACGTTATTGGAATTCAGTTCCATCTTGTGGGTGATACGTTTGTCTTATCCCCCACAAAAAATAAACAATAAATTCCGCCATCTACAACGGTACTCATTCTCACAAGAAAACCCCAACAAAAATCTCCTCTACGTAAGCCATATTTTCCAAAGATATCAACTGTCCTTAAAATCAGCCATGACCGATAAACCTCCTACTAAGAGAACCAAGGTGGCACCCGCTATCACAGCTTCCCTTTGAGAATAGCTACGCAGGTATTTCATCGTAATAAACTACCATCAAGTCACCAAATGCAAGCGTTCTTCGTGAAGAAGATACTCGATATTGACAACGAATAGTTTCTGGACAACAAAAGTGAGGTAGGCGCTCTTCTGTGGAGTGAGAAATTCATTCATGTCTAACCCATGTAAGGTATCATCAGTGACTAATTCAATATATAGGGCTGAGGTCCCAAAGATGTGGCTTCATTAAGATCATACACCTTGCAGTAGCAATTCTCCTAGATGTATTCTGAGATACCCGTATTAGGCAGGCTTACCACAATTTTGGATTGTGGAGGGAAGACGTTTACACATCCACATTTAGCCTTAGTTCGCTATATTGTACTGGCTTGTGGCTCTGGTTGTAACATGTTCATAGGTTGAAACACTTTCATCTCGTTACTGATGCCGTCCAATATAAGTAGCATTAGACTCAAGATATGAGAGAGCTTGCTCCATGGCTTTTGCAGTATAGATGAGAAAGAGAAGATGAATTTAGGTTGTCGGATGACTTTTACCTGTGCAAACCGACTGCGTTTGAGACGTCCTGCGAAATCGCAACTCCTATAGTGCTACATCTAGATTGGGGACAGGAGAGAATATATAATTATGCACATACTTGAAAGCTAGGACAACTCTAACATGACTCAAGGGCTCCTTGGCAGCCAGCTTCACCCAAGCACGCCAGCGATCGAATATATATTACATCCGGACTGATTGTCGCCCCAGAAATATTATCTTCGAGCATGTGAATTGCAGTGGGTATACGTCGGCCGAGGCGATGCTTTGAAGAGATATTGCTGAGAATGTGAGGTGGTGAGCGAGAAGGAGTCCAAGAAGGAGTGACATTTCGGAGGTACTGAAAAACAAATATTATTATTCTAAACCCGTTCTGAACTTGTGGATTCGGGATGCGTAATGAATGAAAACGATTCCAAAGAAATTAAGGTCCAATTCCGGAAGGCTACGAAAAGAGAATTCTCCATCTGACAAAACTCATATATTGAATAAATTGATAAGAGTACAGAAATGATACGCCCAATTAATATACCTGTCCCTACGTGGCCACTCGCTAGGTGCAGAAGGCCGGGTATCACTCGAAAGATAATAATGTACTCAGAAAGGAAAAGGAAACTCGTGGCGTCATATTCCGTCTGAAAACCCGCCTAAATCCATAGCCAAAGCTCAGTGGACTTTCAGAAACCATTGCAAGCGTTCGGGTTAATGTTCGCAGCATTGCTTGGGATCACTCCGGCAGCCACAGCTTCTATCACACGCATCTATTAGCAAATCTCCCTTAATTCCTTGTGATGTCAACTCAACATACCTGAATAGCTCCACCTATAATCCCCCAACTGCGTCTTCCAACTCCAAAATACCCACCCATTCGTCATCCTCTCATAGCTTGCCGCCTGCGCCGCAAACCACTGAGCATAGAACGCTTTCTGATTATTTGGATGCCAGTCACCATTCCATTGCACGTTGTCGGGAACCGAGAGAGACCACTCGCCGACGACGGTGGGCCAGTTAGAAAGCCGGTTGTTGTGGCAGGCGTCAGAGATGTAGGAGCGTTGGTTGACGGGGACGGAGGAGTCCCATTTCGTGTAACTGAAGGGGATAGTTAGTAGGGAAAGGTAGGGGAGATGTGGGGGTGGAACGTTTACCGGTGGTCGTCGTAGGACATGTACCAGTCGTTTGGGAGACAGCAGTGTGGATCGCCACTTCCCCAGAGCGAGTTCATGGTTTGGACATGGAGGAGATTGTTTTGCGAGATCCCAATTTTAGCTTCACGGTCTCGAATCGCCTATAATGGACTTAGTATCAGGTCAAAGTTGTGAATGGTTTGTGAGGGTACCTTGTAAGCACCTGGGTAGTACACATCCGTGAGACCAGGAGCTCCGCCTTGCAGAGGCTCGTTGACAACCTCAATCATGCCCACATTGCGAAATGCTGGCCATCTGTGAACGACTTCGGTCATCCAGGCAAGGAACTGGTATGCTCGATCATACTGCCATGGCTGATAGAATCCGGCAGTGGGTGCGTACTACTCTAGGGTTAGATTGATTCCAAGAAAGGATGCAATAAAGTTTTCAATTCTTTCATAATTATCAAAAATATCATGCACGAGCCAGGAACTTGAACTTACTTGACCAGTGAACGATTGTTGAGGCTGCTGTGCTCCAGGAGCTCCATGCAGATCAAGGATAATGTAGAACCCGGCATCAGCCGCCCAACCACAAATCCTCTCCAGGTACGGGAATGCACCTTGAGGAAAGTGCTCACTGTCTTTGTACACAATCGTTTCAAGAAGCCAATACCCCAATGGAATTCTGATGGTGTTGAGGCCATAATTTTTCATCTGCTGGATATCTCCTTGTGTGATCCATGAATTCCAATGGGATTGGAAAGCTGCATTCGCGCGTTGTTGACCGAGTCCCACAACACAGTCGAACTCAGACTTGTAAGGTCCACATCCCATATTTTGCCATTGTGTACTGGCCATCCATGGTTCGAAAACGAAGAGGGACCCAAGGTTTACACCTCGGATCTTGTTGGAAGGTATGCTGAGGATTCTGGTCTGATTAAAGGGTTTTCGTAAGGTCGAGCTGCTATTGAGTGGCGTGCTAGTAGTGAGATTGAGTGGGATGCTTGTATTGAAATTCTCAATATCTCGGTGCTCTCCAGGAAGCCATGCTAACGCATGAGTGGCGAGAAATATGATAATGATCAAGAGGGGAGTGACAAAAGACATACTGGTGCCTCTCTGCGGGTCGAACTCGTAGTACAGTGATAAAACAAAGGATTGTACAAACACAAATGCTGTGTTAAAGTTAAAGGAATGAAATATTTGTCCAGCAAAAAAAAGGGGACGCCTGCATAAATGTGGTTACAGAGAAATGAACTCGCAGGGGAAAAGAAATGTGGTTGAGACATCACAAACGTCAGGCTTTTGATCAGATATAGAACCATGATCAAGTTCCCGGCTAAAAGTTGGTGATAAAGAGGATGCTTGTTAGTATCGTGAACAGCTCTTTATTCGCGAGTGGAGAAATGACAAAAGGAAGTCCAGGGGTATGCCCATTTTCGTTACTTTACCAAATGTCGGGTAACGCCATGCTATTGGACAAAGAAGAAGGGACCGTTCGAAATGACTTGGCCATTTCGAGGAAAGGCTTATTGATATCACTTGACAGAGTCGGTATGACAATATCATTCGCTGAACCAAGTAACAAAGGACGACGCCTCGGAATGAACGCATTGTTAATCCGGAGATTTTAAGTATCAGAGGTTATTTCTGGTATGGGTGAAAGCCAGACGAACCAATGTTCCTCGGTCATTCGAGTAATCGTAGGATGATGGTAGTAACAGACCTTCTTGGTAGGTTACATGTGAGGTCCCTGGACGTTGCGATTCTGGAGGAACAACCCCAAGATAAGGAGAAGAGGACTCCTTTTTTACGTATTCATGGTACCGGAGTTGATTTCTTATCCTATCGCGTGCGGGGGAAATTCGATCTGAGTCGGGCCGTCCCTTGCTGATGACTTTTTCTCACGATATGGTCAAGTTGTCGTGTGAGAGGTTGAAAAAGTCGATGCGCTTGCGACCCTGTGATTTTATCTCCGACACTTTCTTAACCAATCATGGATCATAACGCGTCCCCACGGGGTGCCAAGGCCGCCAATCGATCGCTGATGTAGATCATTAGCCACCCCCTGAACCGAACAGGAGACATTGTCGCTTGACAGGATGTTCGAAGATTTCTCATCGTCGTGAAGCCGAAGGCTTAACTCCATTTTCATGCCACCAAATCATTTGATGTCGAATACCTTGGAAAGACGTCTGACTCTAGTCTTGTCCGAAATATGTGATTTATCGCATTGGCGCAAGAATTCTCATTCTCATCGGTTCCAATAAGGTTGACATTCGTGCATATTTGGAGTGAGGTCTGTAAACAACATCGCAATTTAGTTATGACGACTCGGACTTCAGCTCGCATCTAGCACATGAGCCGGTTGAGCAACATACATCTGCGATTTCCCAAAGAAATTCAAAGATATATTCCCAATCAAAGCATCCTCATGTCAGGTTTTCTATACCACAGGTGAATTTACACGCCCCTGCAAAATTTTCTTCTCCTACGCTGTTTGTGCTGTAAATTCTATCTCTATATCTATGACACCGAAGTTTCAAAGCTCCTCCGCTAGCTGGCGAACTTTACAAGACTCGAAAAATTTCGATCTGGATGGTAGGAGTTATGTAATATCATATCCTTTTCAGATCACTAGCTCAAAGTACGGAAAGAGGAATGGGCTTGAGTGTGTTGATTGCGTTTAGTACATCAAGGATGATACAGCATCATCTTTGTTATCGAGCTAGGTTTTGTTATCAAGGTGCACAGAAGACTTGCGGTGAATGACTAGCTCTGATATCTTTTCGACACCGCGCGTAAAATATAGAGCAATAGTACGTTCTTCGGTTCTACGATAAGGGAGAGTAAGAAAATTCCTCGTGTACTGAGATTATCATTGGCCGCTCACTCCCCATATATTGACATCTCTTCTAGTAGTTTTTACTATTGCTAAGTTGACAAACCGAAAAGATTTACATACCCATCATGCAGCCCAGAATATACGGATTGAGCAGACGCATTATTTCTTGGAACCTCAGAATGAGGCCCCAGCTACTATCCCTTAGTGTGTTCCTTCCCTTCAACAGATACTGATTTTCGATTCTTCCTGTCTCCGAAGATAACATAATTGCTTGAAAGAAAGTGTCTTCTATGTTGCAAAGCAACCTGTATGAGTAGATGTTTCGAGCTGATGCATGCCTCGGGAGATGTTACAAAATTATGATGTATATAGTGATAATTCTTTCGAGCTATATTAGAGTGGTTTTGTGGCTGCAAACACTAGTCTGGCAGTTGCTATCTAGTTGGACTCTTGAAGGGTATCTGAATAAGTCAATCGAATTAAATATACATATAAATTTGGTTCAAATATAACCCTAATCCTAAGCCTCAAATAAGATGACAAAGTATTCAATCGAAAAAGATACATTCACCTACTCAACTACCTTGAATTGACTCCTCTCTATAGTTCCTCCTCAACACCCCAACCAGACAAGACACCACATGTACTGGATGGTCAAAACAGGGAAACTAAAGGGTAATGATAAGCTAGAGATTACCCATCTCTCGCCCCTGTCGGTCGTGTAGCTATGAGCTTACTTTCTCTAGTGATATTTGCGATCTCGATCGATAACTTGACACCGATATATAATAATAAAAGCGTACTTTACTGTTCCATCCAGCCCATCCCGTATCTTAAACCCGTCACTTAAAGCCCACTACACCTCCGTTACCCTCTTTCCCTTCCCCCTCCTATACATATCTCCAATCGTTTCTAGGCCCCAACACCACAGTTGTCACCTTACCAAAGATGGAAGCGGGCGTCTTCGCTCGTGTGAGATATCATCGCAAATTCACCTTCCATCAAGGGGCTTGGAAGAGACCATAGTGGGTGTATTTTGATGATTAATGGGGATGTGGGAGAAGTTCGTACGTGGACTTTATTCGATGGGTTTGTTATCGAGGGGCCTTTTATTGTCGAGACTGTTTTCCTTATCGAGAACTAACATCCCGAGATGTGATTTGGTGAATCAAGTACTCGATACACAATCTTACTCTGTCAGAATGAAGCGTGCCAGTTCTACATATATTCTCATCAGTGCCCCTCATCTTGTGAGCCAGAGAAGAGAAAACACATATTGCCTTCTCTTCGATACGTCGCATGAAACTCTAAGCTTGACGCAATACCAGGAGATTATATGCCCCTTCCCTTCATCACTAGAGCGTGAAAGCCAGTCTACAGATAATATCTTAGGATTAACACTCTTCTCACTACCTGTACCCTCCCAACCGCGAAGTCTTCAAGCGGCATAAGACCCCGTTCCCGGTCAGCAGCAGAGCAACGAAGAGGTTGACCTGAAGAGAGCCTTCCCCTTAGATCCACGCGAGAGATCTTTATGCCAGTCCAAATTCCGAACGCAAATCCTACCTACGATCTAGTGACGCTAGAAACCAGGCCAGGGTGGATTGAAGGAGGCCGAAGGAAGAGGCATGCGTGATCTACCCTCTACCATTCGTTGTCGTAGTTGGTTATGTTGTCGATTTGCCCTCACTTCTGTGGAAAAGTATGAAGAGTCACAATAACTTTGATATTAATAGTAGCGCTCGTTGAAACATGTACCCGCAACTTGTTACATCTATGCGACACCGAGCTAGAGACTCAACGCACAGGACTACACAATGGCTTGGAGGTTTGATGTGTGAAGAGGCGAAGAGAAAATGTGAAGAGGAGATCGGTAGGTATATATAGGAGGGGGAGGTGTGAGTACATATGGTAGAGTGTTGATTTTGTTTTGAACTAGATGAGGGGCTTTCGGGTTCAAGGTGGCTACAAGTGGTAAATATGGAACTTAGTGATGAATGATAGAAGTATATGATTTTGATCTCAAGCGAGTGTTGCAAGAGGAGAACTCATAATAAGGAGGCCCTCTACCCCCCCCTACCCTATCCGCACCCCTTCCAAACTCCACCGCTACAAGTGCCCTAGCATCTACTTCCGTCCCCATCTATCTCCATGCAATTTACGCCCCCTCTCAAACCTTAACCTTAGTCCTATTCCACCCTAACCCCCCAATAATATGCTCCCTCGCCACATCTAAACTCCCCTTCCTCGCTCTGCCCCCACTCCCATTCAGTCCCACAATATCCAGACTCGGTCTCCTCCCCCCACCCAATCCCCCAACATCAATACTCGGCCTCCCACTGCCCACAACATCCAAACTCATCTTCCTTCCCCCCGGTTCCCTGGCTAATATCCCATTATCACTCCCGCTGTTTTTTCCCTTGACACCATTCTTATCCAGGGCCTCCCTTCCCGTGCTACGTTCGCGAGAGAGCCACCTTTTCTTGACGAGTTTGCTGCCTTTTCGCTTCGGTAGTTCCTCGGTGACGACGGCGGAGCGCCACGCCATCTCTTTATCTAGCAGGTCTTCGTCGTTGAAGAACGTGTATGCGGTTTCAGTGCGGCCGCGCGTCTCGCGTTCACGTTCCTTGCCTTTGCCTTTATCTCTCTTGCCTCTCTTCCCCCCAGCATCCGAAGCGCGAGAGCTGCCAGAACTGTTCTTTGACGTTTTCTTACCAACCGCTTTCTCAATAACCTTATTCTTATCCTTGCGTCTATGCTTATCTGAGGAGGGCGTTGGATCAAGGCTCGGTCTCCGCATGTACTGGCGACTTGGATTATCGCCATCGAACGACATCATATGACGCATCACATTCGGATCTGCGTCGGGGAACTCGCTGCCTTCGCCAAAGACAGGTTTTGCGAAGGAGCCGTTGTTGGAGGCGTTGGTAGGTTGGGAGATGTTTTGGAGGCTGGATTTGCGTTCAGGGATTTGCTGTTGAAAGGAGGGGCGACGTTCGTTGGTGCTGGGACGGCCTTGTTGGGTGGAAGGCCGTCTTTCTGTGCTCGATTGGCCTTGTTGGACGGAGGGCTTGCGTTCTAGTTTATTGTTCGAGATCGAGGCCTTCCTTTCTATGGGGCCGGGTTGGGAGACGGAGGCTTTGCGTGGTGGATCATCGGGTCGTGCTGGCCTCTCTGGAGGTTTTGATGAAGGGACTCTTGTAGGAAGAATCTGTGGTGGGAGAGGTGCGGGTAATGTGGGTTGATATACTTCGACAGGCGTATCCTTTGCTTTGCTGTTCTTGCCTTGTGACTTTGGTTGCTGCGTGATGAACTCATGGACTGGCGTCTTGGGCTTGGAAGTTTCCTTTGCGCCATTCTTTGGCGGGGGCATTGGAGGATATGTGATCTTGACTCGTGGATCGACGAGTGCGACTCCCATTCCTCCCCCAAAGCCTCCTACTCCCTTTTCTTTCTTTGAGTTGCTCCCATATCTCGGCTCAGATTTAGCACGTCGACGCTTTTCCATCGCTTCCCTGGGACTAAGGATCGTGCCTAGAATCCTTCCAGCTTTTCCACCCACGCTGTCATCTCTCCCTCCGCCCTCTCCAACCACTCTAAGTATGAATCTCCCAAATTCGATCGTCTTTCCATCCCTCAATCTCGCTAGACGTTCACGCTCCTCTCGTTCGCGTTTGCCTAACTCGTCCCAGGCCCGCCTCGCTTCATCCCGTGCATGCTTTGCTTCTTGTTGAAGATCCTTGATCAAGGTTTCGGTCTCTGATATGTCGGCCTCTAGATCGACAACCATGGATCTGCGCTTCTCTGCATTATTTGCGGGTGAGTTTGGCTTCGTTTCTGTAGCAAAGATGTCTGCGAGCGCGGCGTCCAGTTTTGCCGCTCTTCGTGAAGACGCACGATCTAGAGGAACTCGAGGAATAGGGTTGACATTATTATCGATGGTTAGAGGAACGTCTCGAGACGTAGGCGAGACGGGATCGGAACTTATCGCTAGACCACTCCTACTTGGGTTGGAGTCATTTATATATCGTTCTAGTGCGAATGGATCAGTATTGAGCGGGCTATCTGCTCCGGTAGATTGTCGATTTGGAGCAAGATTCGTTGTTTGTAGAGGTGCTCTGATAGGCCTTTCAACAACCGGTGCCCCTGGGAATGGGTTCGAATGCAACGGACTATCACGTCGGAAAGCCCCATCGGTGACAGGAGGAACATTGACATCCTCGCTCCATGGTGCGATAACGGACAATCGAGAATGGAGCGGACTGTCCAGACTCGCGAACTTTCTCCCTGCCTCTGAACCTTTAGCTGTTTGAGGACGAGAATTGGCAGTTTCGGGCCGCGATGGCACTGGACTATCCTCAATGTGTTGTTCTGTGGTGACTTCGACACTGATGCGTGGTGTGTCCAGTCTCGTCGATTGACGATTTGTATCCGGGCCTCTAGCCGTAGAAGGTCTCTCCATGCTACTTCTAATGGTGGTGAAAACTCCTGTCTGAGACACTGGACTATATTGTGAGGTGGGACTGTCGATATTCAATGAATGGCGGTTAAACAGCGGACTCTTGGGGGTCATGGGACTTTTGGGGCTTTGAGGAAGATCCGCAATGTTCGTGATTTTGACCAACGTCGCTGATTCAATAGCTGGGTTCGAAGTCTTAGCTTGCACTGTCTTCATCAACTCATTAATGTGCTTTTCTGCTGCGGCGGTATTTGATGACTTGGCGTAAGAGTGCAACTGTCTTCGTTGTGGCTCAGGGTCTTTGTTGAGAGTGAGACGTTGGAAGTCTTCAACCGATTCCGCCGACAGGAGGTTCCTGGACTGCACATATGCGACAAATGACACCGCAAGGTCATCAGGCAGTATATCCCAGATCAATAGTGGAATTGACATGAGTAGCAATGTCGAATAACTCCTGTAGATGCCCTCCACTACTGCATATTTGGCCAAGGCCGGTATTTGGCGAACCCATCGGTACCAAGCCTCAATATCAACCATCTGATCTTCTTCAAGAGCCACTGAAATTAGAACATGAGGTATCTGGAGTTCCCCTGTCTTTGAAGTTTTAAGCAAGTTTGCCGGGTTGTAGATGTCATATTTGGTGAAGACTGGCGAGGGATTTAGAGGCGATGGAGCCAGCGCTGGCCTGCTGAAATTCGCACTTGACCGCCCGGTCACGGTTCGTCTGGTGGCGATTTCAATACTCAAAGACGATACAACGCTGGAGTTGAGGATGTAGATTGGCGTCTTGCGATCTTGAATCTTCTGGAGGTCGGCCCATTTTCTCCTCTCTGGCTTTTCGTGTTTAATGGCGGAGAGAACTTCGCTGTGTAGCATAGCGGCTGTGAATGATGGTCTCGAGATCCAATCCTCGAGCACACTTATCAGTGCGTTAGTGAAGAGATTGCGTCCAGGACCCGGTGGCCATGGCTCGAGCCCGGAAGCCGCAATCGTTTCAGTAATTCCTTGTCCGCCACCAGTAGCAGGTCCTGCTATCGCACAGCAATCGAGTAAGAATAGAACATCCGATTCTGTCTCTTCGAAGAGACTTTGAATCGCCGTCCAGTTCAAAGATGGCGAGAGTGATTCTTGTTTTCTACTTGAATCAGCAAGATCCAGATGTATATAATAACATGAGCGGCAGTGAGATTCTCGCAGAAGCAGAAGCATAGAAATACTCACGATAACCATGTTGTCTGCCCGGCACTGCTGATCACTCCATGTCCACCATAATAGACTACCATTAAATTATCACTAGATCCATAATCTTCCAAAAAGTGGAGAACCAAGCTCATTAGTTTCAGGTGGGAGGATGAGGAAGGAATGAGCCACAATTGCGTGTAGAATCCATAACATGACTCGAATATGGTCCTCATCCGGTCTATCTCTGGTTGCACGCTCGAAGCATCGTCACCCCATTGGATCAATACTGCAATCACTTGTTTGTAGCGGGCCCGACCGCGGTTTGGGAATGCTCTCGAGGCGGACTACATTTTACGGTTAGCATTGTTACCGGACCAAGACGTCACATGAGATCAGCTATACACAAATCTACAGGCACTCAAGTACGCAAGCCGCAAGGCTGCCAATAAGGACAGATTTAATATGGTGGCACGTGAAGGAATCACCAGTCCGTTCGTGACAAGGAGGAAAGGGGGTGAAAACTCACCTCATCTAGTCGGTCAGCAAACGTCCCAAGCTCGTTCATATGATACTTAGCTCGACGTGTATCATGTGTCGAGGAAAATACCGGAGGTAGTGAGGCTGGACTGGCGAGTTGCTGTAGAAAGTGGTTAAGGGGTGCCCGATCAACAGGAGAGGGAGCCATCTACCTCCTCGCTCAAGGCCATCGAGTTCCTTGCCCCATTCTCCCCCGAGCCTTCCGGCGTCTGATAGTTGGACATGGAAGTAACTCCGAATTTCTTCTTGCTTCCTTCTCGCTCAAGCTTGATGTAGAAAGACAAGTGATCCTCGCTTGGAAAGTAATGGAGGGTGCGATGAGGTTCCACGGTCTCAGAGGATGACTCGGCTGTAGAGGTCAAAGAGGACTCTGAGGAAGACGAAATAATTTTGTACTTTTCAAGACAGCCTTCATCACCGTTCGGCGATCTCCTCCTCGGCATCAAACGACATCGACAAGGCAAAGTCACAACGTCAACTAAAGTGGAGAGAGGGTCTGTTATACGCGGGTTGAATCCAGTGCACGTGGTACACAGCATTGAGCCTCGTCCGAAGGCATTGACAAAGTCTATGGAAAAAGATGGTGTTGACAGAAAGAAGTATTTTCTGCACGCGAGAAATGCTCGTCATGCATGGCGGGGGTTTCAAATCGCGAAGGATCTGGGAAACGGAAGCTGGGGGAGCTGCTGGGGAGAGCTTCGAGCAAGCAGCAGGAGCCTTACAGCTGGGACAACAACATGCAAGGCTGGAGGTATTTGCTGGTGCTGGAGGTACGCCCTCTCGCACTCTTCGAGTACGGAAGCATCTTGATCGGCATCCTTCAAGGCAGGTTACCACAAATAGATACGGTCGGACGGGTTGGTCAAAAGGCTATATGCTGGTAATGCTGTAAATGCTGGATGCGGCGTCGCGAACCTGGTGGATGGTAGTATTCGCGTAAAAAGAGGAACAGAAAAATGATGCTGATGGCTGGGTATAAGTACGGATAATATCGAGGAATGGTAAAAGAGTGAGAAGATGTGTGGAAAAGGGATGGACCGACGCCAATGTGATGCGGAAGTAGTGGAAAATTGTATGTAGGAGAAGGAAAGGATTGGATGAGAGGGGATGAGAGGGGATGGGTGGTCAGAACATCGCTCGGGTAGAGGCGTGAAGGCGTGGAGGCGTAAAAGGAGAGTCGGACAGCAGCATGTCAGCGGAAGAAGCAATAAGAAGAGCAGCAGGACCAAAATGAGAGGCACGAGGTGAATGAAAGTGTGGAGTAGTTGGTGGGGGGAGGGGGGGTGTGAGGAGATCTTTGTATGGCTGAACGGAGAGATATGTTGTACGTAGGACGAACAGGACGAGAGGAGGACGAGAGGACGACAAGAGGACTACGAGAGGACGACGAGACGAGACGAGTCAAAGATGGGACCATTAGACGACATTGGACGACATTGGACGAGAGAAAGGTGTGCGAAAAATGATTCGCTAGTGGAAATTCAAATGAGGAAGCTGACGATGATCTGGCCAGGCTTGCTGGACTGAGTAGACTCTGCATCTCTGACAAGGCTCTAGAGGTCGAGCTCTGGAGGTTGGTGCAATCGAGTCTTGCATACAGTACGAGCTTTTCTCTCGTGGTTGTACGGAAGAGAGTGGAGGACGACGTGGTGGCACCAACCCCGCCAATTATTTTGGACAGGACAGGACAACAGGAGGACAGGAGGGGACAGGACAGGACAAGACAAGACAGGACAGGACAGGACAGGACAGGACAGGACAGGACAGGACAGGACAGGACAGGACAGGACAGGACAGGACAGGACAGGACAGGACAGGACAAGACAAGACAAGAC
>LLCE01000049.1:0-248898 GCA_001414415.1 Hymenoscyphus repandus
GAGCAGGGCCACTCGTGGACGAGTGGTTTCTACTTCTCACGACTCTGCTGCTGCACACTCCAAGTCTCTCTTGATCTTCACTTCCTTATCCTTCCCCCATCTCCTCCCCCATCTCCTCTCATCTCTCCCCTCTCTCCTCTCTTTTCCTTCCCTTAAACCCTCGATTCTGCCACCAATTCGAGGGATCGAAAGGAGGAAACACAAGAAAGGAAAATACTACCATTGACACCTGGTTACGTCGAAGTCGAGGGAAATCCCCAGTCCGGAATTTGAAGTGATGCTCGATTGCACCTCCAAATCTCTCGTCTGTCCGTAACTGTCAGCTCCGAATCAACCCCATCCACGAGGAGTTTCTATCCCATCACGCCCACCTCAATCTCTCGTCAATCTCTCCCAATACCTAGTCTTGTCTGCCATCTTCGATTGTGCATTCCACGAATCTTCCGATTCCGCCATTGTCCAACCGACGTTCCGAACTTTCGTGTCTTTCCGAGCTTCAAATCTTTGAACGAGGAACCCACACATCTCCACCACACACCCATATAACCTTTCATTAGGAGTTCACTTGAACCCCCAATCCCACCATCATTTGAGGATACTGTCCAGTAATCTCCATCCGAATACCGTCGGCGTCATCGAGGATTCCCCCCTCCCTCCCCCCTCCTCCCCCTTGGGTCGAAGCATCAACGCTATCTCAGATTAAGATTACGATCCACCAGGGAGAAAAGCAAGAAGGATATTCGACTCTGAAAGGTGAGCTTCGATTGCCCTGGATTCTTCTGCTTCTCTGCGAGTCGAGATCATCACTGACACCAGCTCCCTTGCCACAGCATTTTGCATGCCAACAGGTTGCGTATTTGGTGGCATTCTCTACAAGTCTCTCCTCGATAACTCGGCACGCACATTTCACACATATCCCAAGTCAGAGCCAAGGTTGGAGACGTTCACTCGTTCATCCTACCTTTGGTCTCTCAATTGAACAAGACTGAAGATTAGACATTGGTCAATATCTCAGCTTCACCTTTGGAAGAATTGACCTGAAGACCAAGTACCAGGAAGACGTCAAATCTCCTGCATCTCCATTCGTATGTACGGCCCGTCTCCCTGCTGTTGACCGGTCCCTCGAGCTTCGCATCGTCCTGAATTTCAGGTTGGATTGCCAGTTTGACAAGGTGTGGGTCCCAATCGAAAAATCTCGCTAACTGGTCTCAACTTCAGATTCTTCCCTCAGCCTTCATAAGTAGAATCCGACCTGCCACCCAAGTCACGTTGGATTTACAAGTTCCTTTCGCGCGGCAATCTCAACTTGCCACTGTCATTCTTTTGCGATATCTTTCTGCCTGACGCTCTCTTAATTCTCTAATACCTCGACACCGGAGTATTGTTCACCTCGAACGATCCGAACCACATTCCTTCATCACAATCCAGTGTCCCGAGCAACCTCCCGTCATAGCTCCTGGCGAACTTGACGTCCACTCCTTCTAATCCTCCAGTCTCCCGTCTTCTCTTGACAGATCGCACCACCCCACCCCACCTCCCATCCACCCACCCAACATGGCGTATCGAAGTGAACCTTGTGATACCTACTTTGTAGAATCACAAGATCCATACGCACCACGCTCAACTCGAGATCTCATCAAGTTGATGGGACGCCAAAAGCAAGGCGTGATGGCCGCCGAGTTGTCAAGACAAGCCAGCGAGACCTACGAAGATGACATCGTCCGACACATGCATCAGATGGAGGTCAATATTCACACCTTCAACCTCCCAAATTATGGTGCTAACTTGACATAGGCGGAGACCCTCCCTGACGTGGCTTCGATTGACATCCAACAAGAGATTCAATGGTTCATGAGACCGTACCTGATCGACTTTCTGATCGAGGCACACGCTGCCTTCCAGCTCCTCCCAGAGACCCTCTTCCTCGCGGTCAACCTTCTCGATCGATACTGCTCGAGACGAGTCGTCTACAAGAGACACTACCAGTTGGTTGGCTGTGCGGCTCTGCTCATCGCTGCCAAGTATGGTGACAAGAAAGATCGGGTCCCAATGATCAGAGAGTTGAAGTCGATGTGCTGCTCGCTCTACGATGAGGAGATGTTCACACAAATGGAATGGCACGTTCTCAACACGTTGGACTGGGTCATTGGTCATCCTACCGTCGATACCTGGATGCAGTTGAAGTTCAAGGACGAGAATCAGGACCTGGAGGTTGAGCACTTGGCATTGTACCTTTCGGAGATTGCCTTGTACCACAAGGACTTTGTCTCAAAGAAACCTTCCGTCATGGCATATGCCTCACTGGCCCTTGCTCGGGGTATCCTTGGCCGACATGACGATCGGATTGAATATCATGACCACGAGGTTCAATGTACCATGCTGGAGCTCTCCAAGAAGTTAGATCGACCATCGCAAGTTCTCTACCGCAAACACGCTTCACCACACGCGTCTCGTGTATCGGCGATCGTCGAGCACTTCCTTCGTCAACAAGAGGTCATCCGTCAACAAGAGGAGACCCAACGCCAGCGAGAAATCCTTGCCGCGAGAGCCAGCGCACCTACACCTCCTTGCGAGAGCCCTGCCATCGTAAAGCCCATCGCCGACATGTTCCCAGAGACACCTCAAAAGGGGTATGGTAATGTGGTCAATGGTTACATGACACCACCCATCACACCAAATAGCAACGAGTACTTCGGTAATGGTCAGATCAAGTCCTACCAACAGGCACCCCGTTGTCCCATCACACCAACCCCACAAATTCTCCCTCAACCATACGCTAACCAACACTACCAACCATATCACAACATGGAGATGCATTGAGAGTAGGCTTACCACACCTACTGAGCGTCTCCAATTTCCTTTTCCAAAATCGACCTCTCATATGTACCACAATTTGTACCCGTTGTACGTGGTGACTCCTCCGGGTTCTCGAGGGAAAATTTCTCACCACCAAAGAGCTTCGTCTCCTTGTCAGCATAAGAGTACAAAACTGATTTCTGCATCTCGTCATCATCTCGGCATTAGCGATCGGGTTCTTTTTTACTTTGAAGTTTTTAGCGATTTCCAATTTCGATTATTTTCATTTCCCAGCTATTCGACAACCACGAACGGTTAAACCCCTTTGCAAAACGAGGATGCAGGGGTCTCGACAACAATTTTCTTGCACACTACATAACTTTCGGTCTGAAGGAAAATTCAAAAGCACATCGATGGATGGGCATGGTGAGCCCGGGATGGGGGCGACGCATATGGAAGGAAATAGATTGATATACTAGTACGTCGAGGTCCCGGATGCAAAGTCTGGACTGAGGCCTTGGAGAGGGGGATGGGTGATATTAACATGGAGGGAACGTTCAGGAGAGAACTTGGGTTCACTCGTTGCATGGTACTTCTAGTTACCTTTGCATGCGTTTGGATGGAAGGTTTTACTAATTGCCTGGATAATCTCGCATGGGGTTGGATCGTGGATGGAGTGGTGAGGAGGGAAGGAATGGATGGACGAGATACCCAAATGCTCTACCTGCTTTACTTGTGTGTGATCACACATAGGTGGCTCGGTCTAGATAATAATAAATGTGAACTGAAAACACAACCTCTTTCCAAAAAAATTTCATCAATTCTCTTCGTTTCTTAGCTCCGTCGGTATCCTATCCGTCTTTCCCTTCTTCATCCGAAGCCTTTATCATCTGCCTCGACGCTTACTTATCACCGATGGTTCTTTTGTCATTGGGGATTATGTGATGTCTGTCAATGCTTGTGGGTGCTGCTGGCTGGTGCCGGCAATTTCTGTTTCCTCTGCATGTTCTTTGCATGGGTTATTTGGTTGCCTTTGGTCAAATTATTTTAGCCTTGTGGTTCTTGGTTTCAAGTTCACGTTGATGTTGATAGGATACTGCACGTGCACAATCTTTCCCTGCCGTCTGATGGAATGGAACCCTTTTTTTTTCTTCTTGTTTTTTCTTTGGTTGGGATTGAGATTGACAATGGGGGATAGGATGGGGATAGGGAAGAGTTTTTCGGATGGAAGGGGGGCCGGTGGGATGGGTTGGTAGGGTGGTGGTGGGTTGCTAGTTTTATGCGTGTCTAGGCCGACGGAGGGGGGGGGACCGAGGGGCGTGAGGTTGGAGGAGGGTGACGACAATGGAGATTCTTAAGGTGAAGGGAGGGGGCAGGAGAAGTGAACCCTGAGATCGAGGACGGGAGGTAGGTGGGTGGGTGACGGGGCGGTGAAGCGACCAGGTGGTGAATCTGCGAAGTAAGAAGGAAGGGAAGGAAGGTAGAAATGGGAGGGTGACGAGATGGTGAATTAAGTTGTCGGGGCAGGAAGGGGTGAATCTCGCTTAATCAACAATCTCTCGTTGAAGTTATAACTGGAACTAGTCTCCTTAACAATCATCGGCTCGTCATTCATCCGTAACCTCTAATCTTCTCATTCACGGCTCTGGATCTAGGGAAACAGAATCCATACATCAGAAGGCGTCCCTTCGTTAACGATTTTATGACAGGTGAATGAGCGGCTTGGAACATTACCACATACAAGAGAAGCACATTCCATCAGCCTCTCTCCAATTCCACAGCATGGACATCACAACCTGGCCTCCTTCCCGAATACCCAGGTGATGGGCCTTGGGATATTGATTTTAACAGTGGCAACGTGTGAGAGGTAGATTTTTGCTCTATATTAGATAAGAGTAATCGGAGGGGTTGTTGTAAGGATGGGTTGATTTTTGTCGTCTAGTGTAGAGGTGAAGGTTATTATCGAGGAAAGGTTATTATTCATGACAGTGTCATTCTTCAGCAGTCTGCTTGCCTACCCGCTGGCCCTGCTTTGTAATTTTGTAAAGGAGAGCAAGGATAACGTAGAGAAGTATATGAGGGAGTCACAATCCGCCGCCCGCGTTCTTCTGATCATCCTAGGTCTCATCCATAGTCTTAACTGCTGGAGAATTAGGGTTCTTCTTTAATAGTGGGTTCCAGTGGGGATTCTACAAATGGAGCAATTATGGTGTCTCTTGACTGCAGACGAGGTCCTGGAGTGACTTGGCCAACTTCATGAAGGTCTGAAATCATCATACAATGAGATTTAAAATCGTGTAGATGCGATGTATAGGAAATATGCAGGTCGTGCCTTGAAGTGGATCATTTATGCTAAGATGCCCCTTACAACGAGCACACTTCTTGCAGCAGTTTCTCTCGACGACACAAAGGATACGATCGCACCTATCGGAGGAATGACCGAAGAGCTTCTTCTCGAGTATTGCCATCATCTTCTCGATATCGATCACCGTGACATCTGGATAGCCTCCCATTTATCGGTCTTCGAATATTTTGAGACTGAAATCTGGACGGGAGTTGAAGCAAATCGTCTGGTCGCAATAATTTGTCTCATAATCCTCAATGATCCTACCTTTGAATAGCGCACCGATGATTAGGGACGAGAGTACTCCGTGGATTGGAAGGACACCAGGACTAGTAGAGCAATTGGTTTCTATGTGTACTTTGACTGTATGGTCCATATACGGTAGGCTCAGGGTAGCGACACTGGGTACAACTTAGGGCCAATCTCCACTCTTCTTATGCAACTTCTCAGAATACTGGGGAGGTGTTCTACATCCTACCAAGCGTGATTCAACACCCTAGATAGACTTGATGATCAACCCTCCGGTTCAGCTTTCAGGATTATGGATATTTACCTAGATAGGGACTGGTTCTCATGGATCTCGAGCCCAAATCTTCCGCTGGCCCTGCTACTTGAGCCTTTGGATTTTAGAAATGTTTTGTCTGAAAGGTGGGAGAACCTATGGACAGCAAAACACTCTGTTAAGAACGATCATTTTACTCTCTCGAAGTTGGCTGCATTGGCGCAGAAGTAAATGCACAACTTTATACTGGAAACTACGTCAACGCGCTCATAGCTGTCATACGTGTTCACGAGAGAAGGTATGCTTTAGGTGCGATAAAGCTCCTTCTTGTTCAGGACCAGGAGTCAACACGCGACTCAAGTTAGGGAAACATGGTAGTGTGCTTATAGCCGTAACTGCAGACTACCGTGACAGGGGCTGTTGTTGAAGCTTTAATATTTAGAGATGCGAATGTTAATATAAGGTGTGATTAGGGTGATTATAGCACCGGATTGATGGCTACAAGGTACAATATAGGAGCGAAGAGAAACGTGGAGGCCGAAAAAGTTCTCCTTGAGCATGTGACTCTTTATATAGTGGAAGATCTTGAACAGGTTGCAAACTGGGAAGTTGGAAGTGGAGGGAAGATAAAAAAAACAAGAGAAGAACAGTAGAAAAGGAAGAGAATAAAATATTGAGTATTTAGTCCACATAGCAATTTTCGGATAGAGGTTGTCTCCTATACATATTTTGCCGGTAAGAGACTTAGTGTCGGCGCGGAATTGAGAGCATCCAAATGCTGCGACGCGAGGCCGAACAACATAAATATTCAGATGTTGCAATAATCGGCAACTTTTTTCATTTAAGTACTTGCTTCGAACATTAAATTTTCTACTACACACAATGACAATGTCAGATATCTAAAGTATTAGCTGGCAAGGTTTTTGGGTGTTGCGCTGCGTAAAAGCACGATTTACTATTCTACGTACACCCACTTCTAGATCTTGTGATAATAACAACAACATTGAAAGGAAAATTGCCCATATCCCAATTTTTGAGGATCCAATAGCTAATATGACGCTGCCAGAGCCTGCAGCTCATTCATTAACTTCTGCATCGCTTCAAGCTTATCTTCACTACCACTCATTGAGATTTCCAAACTTTCTTCCCCTTGAGTCGCATGCACAGCAACACAATCATCATACAACGCCTCAGCAGGCCTGCTCTCCCACTGCAAAACTATTGACTCTCCCGCTACGTCCACGGTCGGATCATCATCATGACTTTCATATTGCACCGTAAATCCAAAGCCGGGGCTCTTTTGCGTCCACCCAGTACAAGACTCAGCGATCTCATCAAGTCCGACAGTCTCGTACTGCAGACCCTTTAAAAATTGATCCTGAAGGGACTCAATTGCGAATTTGTCATCCCCATCGCCATTACTGGATACATTGAAGCGCACTCTGACCGGAACGAAGTTGATGCATGGACCGACGGTGGAATTCACTTCTGGATGAGAAGACCTGCCAGACACTAGGCGTCCGAAGACAACATCAGGTTCACCTGTCACGGAAGAAAGTGCTTTGGCACAACCGGCAGTGAAGACCGTTGCAGGTGTGACTGAATCTCGCGGCTGGATCAGGGGTAAATTTTGCTTGATTGATACGATTTTCTCTTCGGGTCGACGTCCATTGATGCAGGAAATCTCGCTTGGATGGGAAGAAGAGGGCCTAATTCTAGTGATCTGGGAATCTAATAAGAGAGAGCGCCAATAATCGTGACCCCGATCACTATTTCCAGCCATAAGTTTGATGAAGGCCCCAAAATCCGGAGTGGGAAGTTGTGGAGGTAATCTCTGGGCTTGAAGGGAGGATCCGAAGACCTGCATCATGTGCGAAAGACTGATACCGTCGTATATCGCATGCGAAAGCCTAATGATCAACCTGGTTGCCCCAGCCTGATCGCGCGTTATGTAAAACTTCAGGAATGGCTCGCCAAGTACGCCAGGTGTGAGCCAGTCGCTCTCACATACTTGACGCGAAAAAGTCCCGAGGTCGCCGTCTGTTTCCAAAATTTCGATCCGGGGCTCTGATTCCTCCAATATAAGCTGAAGATATCGACCATTCGAGCGAACAAAGACCGTCCGCAATATGTCGAAATGTTCCCACAAAGTTTGGCAACTTTGAGTGATCGTGGCAGTGCCGGCCATGGTGGAGGGAATGTTGATGAAGAAATAGTTCCACCATTGGGGCGGCGTTTTCAGAGCGGCATCGATACACAGACTTTGGAATGCTGTCACTGGAAGAGCTCTGGAGACCTTGTGCTTTATATACTCTGATATCGTGAAGATTTCCGAGTCCGGTATGTCAATATTGCTTTGCCTCACATCCACGGCGAGCTCGACTTGGGATTGGAGAGTCTTCTTCGACACACTTGCTATCTGTGCCAACTCACTTAAGCGTGGGTGGCGTAGCACGTCAGCAACTGTTAAGAACATTCCTAGCTCACGTAAAGCTACCACGAGGCGCATAGCTGTGATACTGTCACCACCAACCCTAAAGAAGCTGTCATCCGCCCCGATTTTGTCCTCGCTCGTCGACAAGATCCTAGCAAATAGCTGTTGAAGTTGTCTCTCAGCGTCAGTCTCCGGTTTTCGTCGCTGCTCTTGAGAAGCATGGAGCTCTAATAGCTGTTCAAGTTCGATAGATCCACCGATCTCCCTCAATTTCTTCCGATCCATTTTCCCTGAAGCGGTGACAGGTATTCTTGCGATTGGGATGTAGGCACCAGGTAGCATGTAGCTCGGTATCATCTCTGCCAGCTTCCCTTCCATGCCTTGAACTAGTGTTTGCATAACGCCAATTGCTTCCTTGGTAATGCCATTTGAGGCGACTTTCCCTACTGGGACGAAGGCTGCAAGAATCGAGTTGCTACTGCCATGCGGCATTATTTTTTCCACAATAACTTGCTCCTCCCAATTGCACTGGGCGAGGCATAGTTGGATGGATTGTTCGATCTCTCCGAGCTCGATTCTCTGGCCCCGAAGCTTAATTTGATCATCTTTTCGTCCTATAAAGCTCAAGCTTCCGTCTGTGTTATACCGGACTAGATCCCCGGTCTTGTATAGGCGCCCGCGACGACCAGACTTGCCGGGAAGGCCTCTCAAAAGCCATGCTGGATCTTCTACAAACACGGCCGAAGTTTTATCTGCATCTCCCAAGTAACCTGCACATACGATAGGTCCTTCGGACCAGAGCTCTCCAACTCCACCAACAAGGGCCAGTTGTTCACTGACTGGGTCAACAACCCAGCTGCATGAGCCAACCCCAAAGCCGATATTGTAAGGCGACATATCCGTTCCGTGGATTTCGGCCACAGTGCTGGTGGGAGTCGTCTCTGCCGGCCCGTACGCAACTACCAATCTCGGTCCTCCAATCCACCTGAGAACATCCTCTCTGGAAACCGGCTCACCGCCAAAGATCATATTTCTAAGACCTGGCAAGGACGAGGGAGACAAGTTCCGTGAGATTGAGGGTGTCAAGTCGATCATGTTAGCATTAAGGGCATTGAATGAACCGACTATGTCGTTTTTCCTGTCGTCTTCTGATGGTATACATATACAGGCCCCAGAACCCAGTGATTGCAACATGTTAGACCATGAAATATCGAAGGTATACGAGGCAAAATCGTACACTCGAGACGAGCTCTCATAGCCCAGGCTTTTCTGCTGGTATTTAATAGCACTGCTAAAGTGGGTATGATGGACAACCACACCTTTCGGATTTCCAGTCGAGCCTGAGGTGAAACTTATGTAGATTGTGTCAGATGGGGAAGTAGTTGGTAGTGCTGAGATCCCTGAAATAACCATTGCCCGGATGGACTCGTCGTCAACTGTCAGAACAGTGCCATTGGAAATTTGACGGCAGATGGCCTGGTTCGTTGGAGATGACAATAAAAGCGATGCGCCGGTGCGTTGAACAATTGTTCGGAGCCGCTCTTCAGGTTGGCTTGAATCAATTAGTACTGATGCTGCTCCGGCTTTCATCACCCCAAGTATTGCCACTACCGCCCACTTAGACTTCTCAAAGCAAAGTGGTATGGTTTCGCCCCGAGCTAATACTCCACTTTGAACGAGGAAAAGCGCTAGCCGGGATGACAGAACATCCAGCTCCTCGTAATCGAAGTTGCCATCCCAAGAGCATATGGCCGGTGCTCTAGGTTGTTTCGTTACCCATTCAGCAAAGATTTCGTGCACACACATATCTACAGGAGGGTGAATCACTTCATTCCAGTTCCAGATATCCTGTAGATCCTGTAAACTGACCATGTTAATATCTCCCAGTCTTTCTGCCTCATTTCCCGGTACACATATTTGCCGCAAGATATGCTCAAACTGTCCTGTTATTCTTTGGACTTGTTCAGCGCTGATTACAGTAGAGTCGAAGCTGATGCGAACTTGAGTGATCTGAGGAGAGATATCGCACTGGACAGTTACTGCGTATGTGCTAAAGGCACTGATGTTGTTCTGGGATTGGGTCAAATCAATCTCGCTTGAGCCTCTCTTTACTTCCTTCAAAATCGTGCTATCGTCGTTGTTCTCATTCTCGGCATTTACGGAGTTTATGATTAGAAGAGTCTGGAACTGGCTTCCAGTTTCGGTTTTGCTGCTGATCCGGCGAATTCGATTGAGTCCCGTTTGTTCATATGGCATCATTTTTACACTTTGCTCTTGGATCTTCTGAAGCAGCGTACCCAAGGGCTCGTCTCGCTCAAGAGGTACTCTGAGTGGCATTGTAGCTATTGTAGGTCCCATGATTTCTCCTATACCAGTGACTGGGGCGTTCCGACCATTTACTGTCACGCCAAAAGTAGTTTCCTCTGAGTTGGTGTAACGTGCAGACAGGATAGCCCACGCCGCCCGTATGAGGGTTGATTGTGTGAAGCCGGTGTTAGCAGCCCATTTAAGATCCCTAATTCCGTGGCTTATTTCATTTCTAGGCTTGGGTTCGTATGATGGCGATGGGAGGGTGGGGAAACTGTGTGCATTCGATCCTTCTAGCTGATCTTTCCAAAAAGCTACGGCTTTCTCGCCGCCGCTCTGTGTTACATGTTCAATGAAATGTTGGAATGGAGTTGTATCATTGAGAGCTTTACCGGCATACAATCGCTCAATGTTGGCCTTCACAAGGGGGATGGTCCACCCGTCATACAGAGCGTGATGAGCGGTCCAGGAGAAAAGGTAGCCTGACTTATCGGGTTTTTGTAGGATCTCATATTGGGTAAGCGGGGTTCCTATGCCCATTTGCAATCTCATCTTGACTTGCTGCTTGTTCGGTTTCACTTCATAATTCACCCACTGCACCTCTTGACGCAAAACAACTTGTGCAAGACCATATCCAAGGTCGACAATGCGGGACCGCAGCATAGGCGTCGCAGCAACAAAACGATCCCATACTGACTGGAAACGAGCCATGTCCACAGTTGGAGATAGGTCGTAGACGGTACGGGCCACGTAGGCATTTGATTCTTTTGCTGTTAGGGCCAGGAAACCTTCTTGTAGAGGCGTACATGGGTATATGTCCTCAATATCCGCTTCAGCCACACTGCATTGCGCAGCTGCGATCCGAATCATGTCTCTCGTCTCTATGTTTCTTGGAAGTAGATACATAGGCTCAATGGGCTTTACGCCCACGAAATCCTTGGTAGTAATCTCTACAACAGCGGCCAGGGAAGATAGTTGCGGATTTTCAAACAGTTGGGCCACAGTGAACAATAAGCCTTGTTTTCGAGCAGCCCCAGCAAGTCGCATGGACCCTATTGAGTCCCCACCAATTCGGAAAAAGTTGTCGTCTGCACCAATGCTATCAGCCTCGATGCCGAGGATCGATGCCCAAAGATCCTGCAATCGCTTCTCAGCCATTGTCGATGGCGCGCGTCGTTCTGCGCGCCATGGATTGAAACTTGCTAGTTGCTCCAGTGTAAAAGAGTTACCCAGTTCGCGCAGCTGCCGTCGATTCGCTTTTCCAGTGATAGTCAAAGGAATCTCGCTCACGGGGATATATGCATTTGGGATCATATACAATGGAACGTTTTTGGAAAGTTTTTCGTGAAGCCCCATCGAAATACTCTTCATGTATGCAACCGCATGTTCCAAGGACCGATTTGCATCCTCACCAATGCCCATGAAGACTCCAAGCATTCGCTCGGTAGATCCTTTGGGGATGATGATTTCGGCAATAACATCAACTGTTGAACTGTTCGATAAGCCTGTAAGTACATGATGTTCAACCTCTTCAAGCTCGACTCGCTGCCCACGAATTTTGACCTGATCGTCTTTGCGTCCTTTGTAGATTATGCTTCCATCTGTACTGTAATGGACCAAGTCGCCTGTCTTGTAAAATCTACCGTGGCGTCCGGGACGCTTGGGTCCACCGCGTAGTAGCCATGGGGGATCCCTCACAAACGCCGCCGCTGTCTTCTCAGGCTCCTTAATATAACCATTTCCTACAAGTGGTCCTTCAAGCCAAAGTTCCCCAATACCGCCTAGAGGTGTAAGTTGAAGTCCATGATGTGGATTAACTATCCAGGTATTTACTCCTCGACCTTTTCCAATCGAACCCGGATTTATAGTTGTTCCATCTATTATATCCCCAATTGTCGTTGTCACCGTACATTCTGAAGGTCCGTAAGTGTTGAATGCTTTCGTGTGAGCTAGCCATTTGGTATCTCTGGGTGTGAGTAGTTCGCCACCGAAAATAACACTTTCCAAAGTCGGGGGACTTTCTGTTAGCAATGTCCGCCCGCTCGAAGGCGTAATATGAAATAAAGTAACTGCGTAAGACCTCAGGGATTTGCCGAGATCATTGTATCTTTCGAAGCGAGAGGGAACACAGAGACAACCGCCAGCCGTGTGAGTGTTGAAAAGATTGGACCAAGTTACATCGAAGGCATATGATGAAAAATCGTAGACTCTAGATGTTGATTTGAACCCTAAGAGTTCTCGCTGGTAGTGGATAAAGCTACAGACATTTGAATGAGTCATCACAGAACCCTTTGGAGTTCCAGTACTACCAGATGTAAGTTGGATCCAGAGAGGGTCAGTTGGCTTGATATGAGGTAATGAGGTTTCTGGACTATTATTCAACAACATGTTGTCCATATTATTCTGGTTCACGACAGTCACAGGTGTGTCAGTCAACCTTGTTGCCAAAGCTTGATTTTCCGCTGAAGATAGGAGCATTTTCGGCTCCGTTGTCGACAAGATTTTCCTGAGTCGCTCTTCTGGCTGCTCCGAGTCCAAAGCCACGCAAACAACACCTGCTTTAATGACTCCCCACTGTGCAACCGACATCCACTTAGATTTTTCAAAGCATAGAGCTACAGTCATGCCAGGCGTCAATCCTAAGCCCTTTAACGAGTGAGCTAAAGTCGTAGAGAACTCGCTTAATTGACCGTATGTTAGATCGCCATCATGTGCGCATACTGCTGGAGCGTTCGTTTGTTCTTGCGATTTTCGGGTGAAAACATCATGAACACATTCTTGAACAGCTGGAACTATTTGGCCATAACAATCCCATATCTGTCGGAGATCCTCGTCACTAGCGACCTCGAGTTCTTTCAGCTTTGACGAAGCGAGTTCTTCTGTGCAGAGTTGCCGCAGTACCTTGAAAAATTGCTGTAGTATCTGTCCTACTTCCTTGCTGGTAATGACATTGCAATCGAAGCTCGCTTGAACAGTTAATCCATTTTCTTCGAGCTGGCAATCCAACATCATAGCGTATATATTAAAGGTGCTGATCCCCTGGTCCGCAGACTGTACCAATTGGAAGAACCCATCACTCTCGCTATGCTGACCCTTTGGCTGCACAATGAGCAGAGTTTGGAAGTTGCAAGCTTGCTCAAGATCTCGGCTATATTTTCGTATATTTTGCAGCCCTGCCTGCTCGTAGGACATGATTTTGATGGATTGACTCTGCACCTCTTGTAGCAATTCAACTATGCTCTTTTCCCAGTCTAGGATAATGCGTACAGGAGCTGTTGCCAGAGTGGGGCCGGTTATGCGCTCGATGTATGGAACTTGTGCCTGTCGCCCAGTTGAGGTCACACCAAAGACTGTATCAATAGAGTTTGTATGGCTTGACTGTACTATGGACCAAGCTAAGCGCACTGTGGTTGAGGGAGTTATATCGCTCTGAGGCCAGTGAAGATCTCCAATTGAATGAGTCTTCTTTTCTTTTGCATGACATTGATAGGAAGACGACGGCAATCTAGGAAATGATTGAACATCCAGGCCCTCTAATTGGCTTCGCCAGAAATTTGCTGCCTCGTCGCTGTTGAGATCACACAAGTGCTTCACAAATCCTTGAAAAGGTGATAACGTTTGCAAAGCCTGCCGGAAATATGCGTACTCAATTTGCTGTAGTAACAAAGGTCGAGACCACCCGTCGTATAGTACATGGTGTATCGTCCATACAAGAAAACACTTCCCCAATTGAGAATCTTGTATCAGTCGGAAACGTGTGAGTGGCATTTCTAGGCCCATTGGTAGTTGGGAATCTTCCCGAACATAGGCCTCGAGATTATCGCTTATAGAGCACCGAATGTTCTCGCTGACCACCACCTGCACCAATCCCTGGTCTGGGAGATCAACTATGCGTGTTCGCAAGATTGATGTCGCAGCTGCCACGCCTTCTACGGCAGACGTTAGTCGCCCTAAGTCGGCTTGTGCTGGCAATTCATAGACTTTCCGAGCAACGTAAGCGCCATTTCGTTTCGAGGTTTCCGCCAACATGCCCTCTTGCAAGGGGGTACAAGGATATACATCTTCAATCTCCTCGGGGGTGAGTTCGCATTGCTTTGCAACGTACATGCGTGCGTCATTCTCCTCGATGCCCACGTTGAGTAACGAGAATGGAACTATAATGGCCTCCTCGATTCTTTCATTGAGAACCTTAACCGAGTTTGCGAGATCGCTCAGAATTGGTGTCTCAAATACGTTGGCAACCGTCAACGATAGCCCTACTTCTCTTGCTGCCCCTACTAACCGCATCGCCCCAATACTATCGCCTCCAATTCTTAAGAAACTATCCTGCGCCTTAATACTGCGAGGGTGTGTCCCAAGCACTTGGGCCCATAGCTTCTGGAGTGATAACTCCATACTAGATGAAGGTTCCCGTCCTTGACCTCGCGCTTGAGTAGAGCTGAGTTCTGAGAGGCCTTCAAGAGTGAAAGCGCCCCCGATCTCCCGAAGCCGCCGCCTGTCTGTTTTACCAGTTGCTGTCATCGGCAATTCTGCAACAGGAATAAATACGCCTGGAACCATATAACCAGGTAGTGTGTTTGAAAGTCTGTCAGCTAGTCCCGCTGTGATTTTGTCCAAAGCCAATTGGGTCTCGGAAGTGTTGGCCGCGTTGCCAATTGGTATGAAGACCACCAGCAACGGGTTGTTGCTCCCGATTGGAGTAACCGTCTCTGCCACAACTTGTAGCTCTAATTCTGAGGCAATATTTCTCTGCACGTGGTGCTCAACTTCGCTCAATTCAACACGCTGACCTCTGATCTTTACCTGCGCGTCCTTTCGGCCAATAAAGGAGACACTGCCTTTCACAGTGTACCGAGCCAAATCCCCGGTTTTGTAAAGGCGAGAACTTCTTCCATGACAATTAGCTGCACCTTTCATTAACCAGGGAGGGTCCTTTATAAAGGATAATGCCGTCTTCTCCGGTTCGCCCAAATAACCTTGGCCTACTAAGGGTCCTTCTACGAACACTTCACCAACAGTGCCAACAGCAGCAAGCTTGCTGTGGTCTGACGGCTGAACCAGCCAGAGATTAACTCCAAACCCATGTCCAATATCGGTGACATCCATTTGATCACCACTGAAGTACGAAGCAGTGATGGGTGGTACACACTCCGCAGGACCATAAACTTGAATGACCTCGACGCCATTTCCCCAGCGGCTTCGATCGGCAGCAGTCATTGGTTCACCGCCTAGGACAACTACATTTATTGATCGCGCTATTTCTGGGTCTATCAGTCGGGCAACTGATGGCGGTAAGTGAACGGCATTTGCACGAAGCTTCTGCATGGATACAGATATGTTGTTTCGACGATCCTCCTCTGATGGGATGCAAAGACATCCTCCTACAGACAAGGTCTGAAGTGCATTAGGCCAGGCAACATCGAAAGCATATGACACAAAATCATAGAGTCTGGTTGCCGTACTATAACGTAGTGCTTTTCTCTGATATTTAATACCGCTGGTGAAGTTTGAGTGCGAAGTCACACAACCCTTGGGCGTGCCGGTCGATCCAGATGTGAAGACAACGTACAGAGGGTCCGACGGTTCTACTCGAGGTAAAGGAGGCAGACTAGAAACAGGTGTCTTCCGGAGTTGCTGTAATAGAGAGTTTCCAACATCAACTACTGTTGCGTTATCGTGAAGTCTTGTTGATAAATTTTTATTTGAAAGTGAGGAGAGAATCACTATTGTTTGGGCTTTCGCTTGCTGGACAATTTGTTGGAGACGCTCTTGAGGTTGAGTGGAGTCCATCAAAACCGAGGCACCCCCCGCCTTCATAACTGCGAGCATGGATATGACCGTCCATTTGGACTTTTCAAAACAGAGCGGAACAATGGATCCGCGACATACACCGATTGACTCCAAGTGGTTTGCAAGTAACGTTGATAAAGAATCAAGTTCGGTATAGGAGAATTCCCCATCCCATGCACATACAGCAGGTTCCTCTGGCTGCAGCGCCGCCCTTTCAGAGATTAAGTCGTGGACACAAGACTCCACGGCTAGATCTACCTTTCCATTCCACTTCCAAATATCATAAAGATCTTCGGAGCTCAGAGTATCTACCGTGGCTAACGCCTTTTCTGATGTGTCTATTGAGCAAAGTTGTTTGAGGATATGTTCAAACTGCTGTGCCATCCTTTCCACCTGCTGTTTCTGCAAAATCTTCGAGTCAAAATTAATACGAATCTCAAAGGCTCCCTTCTCCACTAAACATTCGATCATGCAGGCGTAGTTGTTAAATGACTTTAGAGCGCGACTCGCATCTTTCTTACCAACTTTCTGTTGTTCAAAAAGTTCGTTTTCACCCAGCTCAACTTCGTCAGACTCTTTGGGATGGATCACCAGAAGAGTTTGGAACTGACATCCGCGTGCAGTGTCTGCGTTGATATGTGAAATATTTTGCAACCCAGTTTGCTCAAATGCGATCATGGCAGCCGCTTGCTGTTGTAACGTTTCCAAAAAAATCCGCACCTTCTTCTCAAAATCTAGTGTTACTCTCACAGGTACGGTGGCAATCGTTGGTCCAGCAATACGATCTGCATTGGCGACAGCAGCCTGACGCCCAGTAACAGTAGCTCCAAACAGGACCTCGGTAGAGTCCGTATATCGTGAAATTAGTAAGCTCCATGCTGCTCTCACAATTGTTGCTGCCGTGGCGGCTTTCTGGGTCCAGGGAAGATTTTGCATTTTGCGAATGATAATTTCATTTGCGCGTGGCTGATATGACGGTGTCGATAGAGTTGGAAATTGGGGCGCCTCCAAACCTCCGAGCTCCCTAGCCCAAAATTCAGTCGATAAGGTGATGTTCGCCTCAAGAACATATTTAATGAAACCCTGGAAAGCTGCAAAACCTCGATGTGGCTCTACTTTTCCAGTATAAAGTCGCTTTACTTCCTCCATAAACAATCGCATCGACCAGCCGTCGTATAGAGCATGGTGGATAGTCCATACAATGAAGCTTCTACCAGACTCCTCAACAATCGCATACCTTGTGAGTGGAGTTCCCAAGCCCATCACACTCTTCTCGTCCATTTGGATATAGCTTTCTACTGTATTTCCCGAGAACCACTCGAGGTCGTCTTTGGTTGTAACCTGGACGAGACCTTCATCTCGGAGGTCAACTATTCGACTCCGCAAAACTGGCATCTTTTGTAACGCCATCTCCCATGCCAACTTCAGCCTTTCGACGTCAGTAGAGGGCAAAATAGGGAGTACATGCCGCGAAACATAGTTGCCTTGACTCCTCGCTGTCAGAGCTAGTAATCCTTCCTGCAACGGGGTACATGGCATGATATCCTCAATCTTTTCTTCGCTAACTAGACAAAGTCGTGTTGCTTGGCTGCGAGCATCTTCTGCTGTAACATTAGATTTTAAAAGACTGAGAGGTATCACTGGTTCATCCACAAGATATATTAAATCCTGCAATGCTAATTCTGCCATACTGGAGAGTTTTGGGGATGATAGAATATCAGCCACTGTCAGAGAAAGTCCTTTGCGCCGCGCCAGAGAGACTAATCGCACCGCGTTAATCGAATCACCGCCCAAATATAAAAAGGAATCGTTAAACCCAATTTGTGATGAGTCAATCTCGAGAACTAATGCCCAAAGTCCCCGTAGTGAGAGTTCCATTTTTGTGAACGGCCGTAATGGTAACGGCACAGAAATATGATTAGGTTTGTCGGAAAGTAGTCGTCGAAATGCGCTGTCTACCTCCACTACGGTATCAATCTTCCTCACGAGCTTCTGTAGAACCTTTCCAGCCCCAAATTCGAGAAATTGTGTCGCCCCATCTCTAATCATCGCCTGTACACTCTCCTGCCACCTCACAGGTGATATCATATGATCCTTTAAATTCTGACGGATAGTAAGGGCATCATCGGTTGCACGACCAGTGGTGTTCTGATATATTGGACAGATAGGATTTTGTATGACCACCGACTCAATTGCTTCAACCAACTCGTCACGGGCTTCAATCATGAGGGGCGAGTGGAAGGCGCCGCCCACGCGCAAATGAACTACCCTTCGAGGGCGTTTTTCATCCATATCGGCGTCGCCATCGATATCCTCAGCCTGAAGCGCAATACAAGTCGCATTAACAGCTGCAGTGTGACCACTAATAACATGTTGATCCTGGGAGTTGTAATTTGCGATCACAACGTGACTATGTTGGGTTTTATTATTAACCGTATCGCAAGCCTCTTGGACCTTCTCCGCCCCCAAGCCGATGATTGCAGTCATCGACGATTCGGTTTGGTCACAAACTTTCTGCATCGCGGAGGAACGAACTGCCAGCAATTCTAACGCAGTTTCAACACTGATGGCTTTCGCCGAGACCAAAGCTGAAAATTCTCCAAGTGAATGTCCGGCCACCATGTCGGGATTTGGATTTGGGATTTGAAAGTAGTCCACCATAGAAGATAGGAAAAGAAGTGGCTGCGCAATCCTCGCATCTATCATATGATAATCCTTTTTATCTACAATATCGATTGATCGAAAATCTAGCCCAAAGATGTCGGCCGCTTGATCGAGCATTCGCTGAATCTGCTCATTGTCCGAATATTCCCCATCTCGAAAACTGCGAAAAGGGCTTCCTTGGCCGGGGAAAATGTAGACTTGTTTCATATCTTCTTTGAACGGAAGCACTGGCACTTTTGATCTCATAGAATGGGTATGTAAGTTGGTGTTTGGTATATTTCGTATAATCAAATCCAAATGGGTTTAGAACACTAGAGAAACACTCAATAGGTACGAGTACCTCTGTGCAATTATGATTGGCCATTGTTGACAGTCCATAGTATACAAGTGGCCCGTAAAAAATCGCTCGCCAAGGGAGACTTGTTACGTGCACTGCACAAAGATTCAATGGTATATCACACTTGTACAAGGGGCTGAAACTTTGGAAAGAAGGCGAGGTAATGTTCCTACCAACACAGTGGTTGGACTGTCAGCTGACCGCGGCACCAGTTGAGCCACCAAGCCACTTTTGGGTAGCCTTGGTAGCGCACAGTCAACATAATCCCCTGTGCTGACACCCCTGTTTTCTCGCTTCCGGCAGTGTTTACAAACACCCCTTATCCACGATAAAAGTCTCCATTTGACGACAGTCAACCATTGAGAACTGCCTTAGCCTGATTCCATGATCGAAATAAATTTCCTAGTAGTTACTTCCTTGTTGAAAATGTACGGAATAGAAAAGCGTGACAGACTTAGTTTACCGTGAAAATAGGAATTTATTGTCTTATAATCTAATCGTGATCAGATAATCCAGTATGAATTGTCACTTTTTCCTAGCTAAAACCTAGTCCTCCTCTTAGTACAATTAGATGCCTGATCAACCTCCACTTGGAGCCAGACTCTCCGATGTCACTGTTCATACCTCGGATCCAGGATTATGGTATTTCTGCCGAAAGAGGGTTTCTACCGATCGATAATCCCATAGAATGCCTTCCCCATCGGAGTTATTTACAATGGGAGACAGTTGCAAAAGCATTGCCGTATCTGATACGAGCCCGCCAGATTCGTGACGTGGTGGACCAGATGGAAATTGTCTCTACGGAATATTTGAGCACACTTCCTGAGATAAGGAGGGCATATACCATTTTGGGGTTTATACTACATGCATATATCTGGGGTGGTGATGAACCAGCAACAGTATGATTCAATTTGCTCCTTACGAGAGAGATATATACGTACTACAGCGCTCACAACTCTCCAGGTCGTTCCACAACAGATTTCCATTCCGTTCTCCATAGTCTGTCAAAAACTCGAATTACCCCCGGCCGCAACATATGCAGGATTAGTGTTATGGAATTTCAAACCTAAGGTCTCATCATCCACTATATCCATTGTTTACTCAAACCCATCGACCCTCACTACTCTTACCACATTCACGGCTCTTCACGATGAGTCATGGTTCTACCTCATTAGCGTGGCAATTGAGGCCCACGGCGCCCCAACAATACCGATCATGCTTGACACCATTCAAGCAGCCTACGATCAAGACACCTTAAAAGTTATCACCAACCTACGATACTTTGCTCAACGACTCAAAGAAATAGGAAACTTGCTGGAGAGAATGTATGAGCATTGCGACCCTCAAGCTTTCTATCATCGTATGCGGCCATTCTTCGCTGGGAGCCAGGACGTACAGAGTACGGGGATGCCAGATGGAGTGGTATTGAAAGATGATGGAACGGGTTGCCCGAAGCGTGTGCAGTATAAAGGCGGAAGCAATGCTCAGAGCTCTCTGGTGCATTTCTTTGATATTGTTTTAGGGATCAAGCACACTACAGACAAACCCGAATCTTCGTCTCTAGAAGACAAGCCGCAAAGTTTTTTGGACGAAATGCGAGATTATATGCCAGGGCCCCACCGTCGCTTCCTTGAAGATGTCGCAGAAGTCGCTAACATACAGGATTACGTGCTAGAGAGACCTCATGACAGCACATTGATTGCAGAATATAATTCTTGTATTTCAGCGCTGCTGAATCTACGAAATAAGCACATCCAAATGGTTACTAGATATATTGTCATCCCGTCGCGCCAAAGCCAAACACTTCAACCGTCTCGAAGCATCGTGTCAATGATACAGAGGAAACTAGATTATATCATGGGGCAGATTACTGAGGAAAAGGAGAGGAGAACAGTTGCCGGAGGGAAGATAAGTAGTGCGTTAGAAGAGAATCCTGGAAAGCGGGGTACGGGTGGTACGATGTTGATTCCATTTTTGAAACAGACGAATCGTGAAACCCGCGAAGCTGCCATTGGAGAATGGAAGAGGTAGGAGTTTATTCATGGCAACTCTAGGAAAAGGATGGGGAAACTCGGAGTCAGACAGAGGTTTTTCGGAGGTTCCTGAACTGCCTTGCTGAGAGAAGCTGAAAATAGTCACATTTAAATAGGTGGACAACCACGTTTTCTATGGAAGATATATAAAATCTTTGGAAATATTGTGATGAATGGTTGTAAATGTTTCAAAAAATCTCTCTCTATCCTTCCTTGACCTTGAAACCTCAACCTCCTTCATCCCAGAGATATAAAGTGTAGAATCTGAACTGCATTAGAGCTTCACTAGAGGCAAACCGAAGTCAAAAACTAAAAATCTTACACCTGCCAGTAAAGGTAGCCACACATCGGATCACTTTCATCCTCCATCAGAACATAAGCAAGCATCTTTGAGCGCAGGTTAACCGTGCCTCACGCTAATTAATGCAAGGTCAACGAGGTGTCAGCATTCCAAACGCGCTTATTTCAAGGGTACACCATTAGCAGAGTTGTTTATATTGATCCTACTAGCTATCGAACTAACCTATTCAGGTAAAATTATGTCAATCAATCTTATAAGCCACAGCGTGGAGCTGCATATATACACTTACTCCTTGACATGGCACTAAGAAAATTACTATTTTCACGCGAAACTTCAGTGTCCAGTCTATCTTCCATATCCTCATATTCCTGCGTTCTCAATCCGTCAAAGCTTATCCTTCGAAAAACGCTTAACACACAATGACGGAAATCAACGGTGACAGACTATGGGACAATATAATCACAACCTCACAATACGGCGGCATGTCCGAATGGGAAGGTGGAATGATGCGGCTCGCACTCACAGACGAAGACCGCCTGGTGCGGGACTGGTTCTGCCAGGAAGCGAAGGAAATTGGTTGTGAGGTACATGTTGATCAGATGGGAAGTATTTTCGCTGTTTTGCCGGGGAGGAACAGAGATATAGCACCGATTGCTATTGGGAGCCATTTAGATACACAGCCTGCTGGTAAAATTGCTTCGTTCCATCCAGTGGGGTTTTGTTGGCTCGGGATGTGTTTTCGGAACTTGAACTGACAGAGTGATAGGAGGAAGATTTGACGGCATTCTTGGTGTGCTTTCAGGGCTAGAGGTTTTAAGATCCGTTAAAGAATCTGGAGTGAAACCATATGCGAGTCTTGCAGTCGTAAACTGGACAAACGAGTATGTATTACTGACATCGTTTACCGAAGTGCATTTTGACCATATGTTTACAGAGAAGGAGCACGTTTTGTGCCTGGTTGTACCGCTTCCGCTGTCTGGGCTTGTCATACAAGCCTCCAGTCGGCCCACAATCGCGCCAGTAGCTGCGGCACCACAACTTTAGGGCAAGAGCTTTCCCGTATCTCTTACATGGGCTCCAGGCCAGCAGATTACCACTACAACCCCTTTTCTGCGTTCTTTGAACTGCACATCGAGCAGGGAGCGCGTCTCGAAACCGCAGGGCAAACCATCGGCATTGTGAATGCCATTCAGGGAATTCGGTGGTTCCATGCGAGTGTGCTCGGAGAACGAGCTCATAGTGGGTCGACGCCCATGGCGAAGCGTGCGGACGCGCTTGTTGCTGCGAGTACAATCGTGGTCTTGGTTGAGAAACTTTCTGCAGAATATGGGGCCTTTGGAACAGTTGGGACGATGGCGGTAGAAAATGCTAGCCCAAATGTCATTACCGGGGATGTAAGATTCTCAATTGACATGCGACATCCATGCGAAGCCGTTCTTAGTGAGATGGAGGTACTAATCAGAGAAGAGATGCATTCGATAGAAGCGGATAAAGGAGGGAGGATCAAATTCAAGATGGATCGGGTATGGCATAGCCCCGCGCAAGATTTTGATCCCGTGGTTGTCGATTGCATACAGAAGGCTGCGAAGGAGGTTTGCGGTACTGAAGAGGCAACGATGAAGATGACAAGTTTTGCTGGACATGATAGTGCACTTGTCGCTTTGACAGGAACTCCGACGGCGATGATTTTTGTGCCGAGCAAAAATGGTGTTAGCCATTCACCCCAGGAGTGGACTGATAAAAAGGATTGGTATGTGATTTAGTGGAACTTGACGTCGAAAGTATGCTAACGTGAAGAAGTATTGCTGGAGCGAAAACGTTAGGCCAAGCTGTGTTATACTATGATGATTACCTGAGGCTTCAAGCCACTTCCGAAGAATCAAAGGGGGCTAGTAACGCTACTACGATACGTAGTACGCTATGAAAAGATGAATAGAACGGAATAATACCCGCGGCATTTACTGAGGGGATATTGCATTGGCAAGGTGAGCCAAGTGACTATCACAGAAAGAACTAGTAGACCGGATTCGGTTAAAAACACATACTCGCTGCCAGTCGTGGAGTTTTCTTCATTACGGGGGTTTGGTTCGGCCAAAATCGTTTTGTGAGCAAGATCGTTTTCAACACTAAAACTTGCGTACCTAGGAATTTCCGAGGGTCTATTAGGCCTCGCTAAAGATTGGTGTGTGAAAAGATCTTACCCATAAAATGATTTTGACAGGACGCGGGTGCATTTCGGGCAGCACTCGCTTAATTGACAACGAGTAGTATAATTCAGAATTGCATTGTTGGGATACCTCATCCACTAGGCTGCCGTGCATTTCGATCTTCCTGAAATAAATACACATTGTGCTTGTTTTCAGGCCGCACAAACAGGACAGCGACAAAGGCCAGTGCGAACAACCCAGCAATAAATAAAAACGGTATACCACTCCACACGCGACCTAAGCTTAAGCCCCATTTGAAAGTCAAGGCCAAAAGTGGCCCTGCAATAAGTCCCCCAATACCAGACATCACAGCAAGGGCAGTATATAAAGTCCCAGTGTTGGCTTTTTCCGTCATGGTAGTTACCAGGCTTCGGGCGGTGGATGCGAAACCAGAGCCCAAGGCCATAATACTGACTGCAATAGCAACGAATACTGGATTGGGGGCTAGAGCTATAAAAACAGAGCCGATTGTAAGAGCAAGGACGCTGACTCGAGTGGTAAAAAGATCCCTCATTTGTGCTCTCCATTTACGCTTCTCGAGTACTAGATTCAGGAAAGGTAAAATGACAAGAAGCAAGGTGAAATTCACAATGCCTCTAAGAACGATCATGAAGCTTGCCTAGAAGTGCGTTAGCAAGATAAAGGCTTAATGTATGTCGACGATGGAGTGGGGCACCTTTGAGTATGTCCATCCAAAACGTTGTCGGACGTATTGAAGCTGAAACCCAGTGGACTGTCGGCCGAGAGAGGCAACGAAAAATGAGAACAGAAGTAGTAAAATATTTCTATCCACAAATATATGGCCCTTGGAATCCCAGAGCTCAGTTGCCCACACCCTAGCGCGGTGTGCAATAGAATGCTTTCTCGCGCTGATGACCGAAGGACCTCCCTCGCCATCGACTTCGATGGGCCCATGGTGTTCTGGCAGAGTCTCCGGTAAGAAAATAATAGGTACTAGTGAAGCTACAACCGCTAGGACAAGCGAAAGCATGTAGGGAATCCAGGAGCTGAAGCGCATGAGGCCGGCGCTGAGGGGAGTACCCGTGATATCTCCAAGTAAGATGGCGGCAGATATCTTGAAAAAACAGCTAGATATTTCCTCCGCATCAAAGGTATCAGCCACTATGAGATATATCATTGAAGAGGCTACAGCATCGCCGCCACCGATCAATCGTCCAATGGGTGTTAACCAAACAAGGCGGATCGGGAAAATGGAAGGCCACCAGCAAATAATCTTAGCTAGCAAATCTTGCAAACAGATACCCCAGAGGCTTAGAAGCAGAACCGGCCGTCGTCCGATGCGGTCCGCGAGGATCCCATAAGGTAAAGCTGTTAAAATACCAGGAAGCTGGTTAAAAGTTCTCAACAGCTCGTTGACCAGGGCAAGCTCACTCTGCACCGGACGAGCATTGCAATCATTGTCTGCTCCTCTTGGAAGTCCAAGTGGCTTGTTATTTCGGTAGTGCTGTTCGCAGATAATACCTTCGAAGATGTCGGTCTGCGGTGCTTCTCCCAGATAACCGGCAAAGTCTACTAGAACAAGCAATGTGATCGTTACGCTGAGGATGTAATATTTGTTGTACTTGACTGTATCGATAGCGAGAGCAAGGGTTTCTTCGTTGTTATGAGCATCCAAGGCCAGCAATGGTGTTCTCTCGTCATGCTGCCGCTGATCTCGCTCCTCATTCTCAGGAGAATTCATTGCCAGTGTCTCATTCGTTCGTTCGAGGGAAGATGAGCTAGCGTTGAGAAAGGGGGTGGGAGGGAGGCGGGAGTGGTTCAAGGAGGTGAGAACAAGGCAAAGACAGCGATACGAAATAGCATTGTTGTTCGTTGAGGAAAATGTAAACTCAACTCGGAATCTCCGAAGTGCGAGGTCGTGCGTTGTTGATGGGCGAATGCTGACGAAGTGACCTTAACAGGGTTTAGCGGTCTAAACCCCATTCTGCGACCCCAGACAGCAAATAAGGACTAGCGCATTCTAACCTTCTTACGGAGTAAATTGCCTGTCAGCATCACACATCATACATCGCACAAGCTGCGACTACAAGTGGCCATTGCACCGTATTGGCGGGCTTAATTCCGACTGAATTCCTTCATCTGGTTTTCGGACACGACGTGCTCACCGCTGTTACACCGCCTATTATTATGTAAACCTGGCATGCGCATGAGTTTTGCTTTGCCTTCTCACCAGACCAGACCGCCATCCCTGAGATGCGTTCCCAAAGTCCGTACTGAGACCCGTCAATGTACTATGTATACAAAATATATTTATGAATATTAATTCTAATTAGTAAGTGTTTTCTTCTTCCTGTTAAATTATACGTCGGCTAAATAAAGATTAGGCCAATCCATTGACATGGACGCATTGCGATGCATCCAAGCCGATGCAACATTCGGCCCTCAAATTCTGCCATCATGTCGCACATTTGATTTTACACGCTTGTTCGAAGAGTGGTTTTTTTCTATACTACCATCTGCGCTATTCCTCGCCCTCGCAACTGTGCGTTCTTGGCGAATTTTCTTTGAACAGCCAGTAGTGCGAAAAGGAAAGCTCCATATGTCAAAAATTGTGAGAAATTCGCTCCATTGAAGAACTTTGCATTGATGGATTCTCATATGAATTAGAATCCTTTTGCTAAAGTTTTCATTCCATAGGTGGCAATTGGTCTTCTCGCTGTTACAGAGATTGCTCAGCTTGTTTTGTGGGCTAAGAGTCTTAATTTGAAGACTCAGGCAACAATATCCTCAAATGTCCTCCGTATGGTCGTCACATTGTTCATGTTATTCTTGTCCCACTTAGAGCACTACAAGAGCTTTAGACCATCATCACTTTTATGCGCCTACCTTTTTTTCACACTTCTTCTAGATATACCCCAAGCGCGGACCTTGTGGATCTCCCACCAGTTAAGAGGGAGGGCCACATCTGTCATATTTCCCGTTACCATGGGCATCAAGGTAATAATATTACTACTTGAGGCCCGTGGCAAGATTCGACTCCTCCTGAAACAAACTGGCCATAGGTGGTCTCCTGAGGAGATCACTAATATATTTAGTCGCCGTCTGTTTTGGTGGCTGAACAGCCTTTTCAATAAAGGCTACAAGAAGGCGCTGTCACTATCAGACTTATTTGTCCTTGATGAAGGCTTGTCTTCTAAAAAGCTGGGGGATCTACTTGTTGCTAAATGGAATCATCGTCGTAAGCGTTCGACGTGCCAAAAATCTCAAAATTTACTGATGGTAGCAACGTGCAGGCAAAAATTATGGGAAATATACTCTTGCTCTCTGTCTCGCTGAAATTTTCAAATGGCAAATCCTTGCACCAATATTTCCTAGACTTTTACTCACTTGTTTCACGTTTTCCCAGCCATTCCTGGTTCAATCCGTAACAAGCTTTTTGAAAAAGAGTAGAGAATCTGCCCCAGATTATTTAGGTTATGGCCTTATTGGAGCATATGGTCTTGTATATAGTGGTATTGCTGTGTGTTAGCCTTTCCCCAAATACTTGTCAGAGCTGACTGCCTTGCAGCTTTCGAATGGATGGTATTGGCATAAACAATATCGTCTAATCACAATGATTCGTGGCTCTCTCGTGTCAATCGTCTTTTCCAAGACTTTACGAACAGAATTAGGGGCATTGACTGGATCTCAGGCAACTACACTTATGAGTGCTGATGTTGAGCGTATTGCAGCTAGTTTATCAGGTCTTCATGAGCTCTGGGCGTGCGCTCTTGAACTCGGAATTGGCCTGTGGCTGCTCTATCGACAAGTAGGATTAGCCATGCTCAGTATGGCTGGATTAACTCTCAGTATGTTCATACGAATTTGTTTGTCCTTCTCACTAATTTGTTTGTAGTATGCACATTTGCAGCTTCAAAGATTGCACAGTACTCTACTACTAGACAGAAAGCGTGGATGATTGCAATGGAGCTCCGTTTATCGGATACCATCAAAATGTTATCGTCTCTAAAAAGTATTAAAATGCTTGGTCTTGAGCAAAAACTGCAAAAGAACGTGCAGGCGTTACGACAAAAGGAGATCAACTCTGCAGTTAACTATCGCATCGTAATAACATTGGTTATTATCTTAGGTAAGTAAAAACTTAAATCGATATTTTATCGAAAGCTGATGTGGAAGCAGCCCATGCTAACCTATTCCTGAACCCTGTCCTGGTATTTTCGGCCTTCCTGCCTATTGCCAGCAAAGACGATTTACTCTTTACTTCTGAGCGGGTGTTTAACACCTTGACATTGGTGGCGCTTGTTACCGAGCCTCTGCAAAACCTCTTACAGTCCTTGCCTTTGCTAGCCATGGCGCTTGGCTGCATCGGCCGCATACAAGCGTATCTATTAACCGCCGACCATCGAGATTCTCGTCTTTGCTCTTCTAGTGACTTCGATAACTCTTCTTTAATTCGAATCACCGTGGATAGTGATACAGATTCCGAGTCTGCTGCTTCCTTCGTCGTTCGAAATGGCCACTTTGGGTGGCTGGCTGGTTCTCCAGCTGTTTTGCGCAATGTTAATATTCGTATACCCTCAGGAAAACTTACTCTTCTCGTGGGTCCTGTAGGTTGTGGCAAGACTACCTTGTTACATACTCTTCTTGGAGAGACTGTGCATATTAAAGGACAGGTCTGGATGAGGCAAAAAACTGCCGCATTTTGCTCTCAGCAACCCTGGCTTACCAATACCACAATCCGAAACACAATTATCGGCCACTCGCCTGAGAATCTTTATTGGTACGAACAGGTAGTCAAGGCTTGTGCCCTACATCAAGATTTTGCAACCCTTGGCGAGGGAGATCAAACAACTATCGGAAGCGGAGGGTCATCTTTGAGTGGAGGTCAGAAACAACGAGTTGTTAGTCATGTGAGATTCAAAATTATTGAAGATGAGCTGACTTGGACAGGCGCTAGCAAGGGCTTTATATGCCAAGAGGCCTGTTCTTCTCTTGGATGATATTTTCAGCGGTCTCGACAAGTCCACAGAGCAGGCCGTATTCGATGCCTTGTTTGGGATGGAAGGACTTTTCCACACATCATTAGCAGGCACAACTGTAGTATTTGCTACCCATACAGGTCTGTAACAATCTCCACAGAATCTGCAAAATGTTTTGATTAACACTTGTTACTAGTACGACTTCTAAAATCAGCTGATCACATTATTGCTCTGTTACCAAATGGCGATGGAGCATCCCAAGGGACTTTAAAGGATCTTCAATCTCAAGGAGTTCTTTCTCCCAGTCCCAAATATAGTGAGCAATGGGACAAAGAGGATAGTGGCCAACAAAAGGAGCCCTTCTCAGGCAATGAACCAGCAAACTTTAGGAGCACATTCAATTCAAAGACAGAGGGTCAAGAAAAAGTCTTCTCCGACAAGAAAGTCCTAGCGTACTACCTCAAATCTATGGGGCTCTGGAACTTGACAACTTTTACGTTGGTGGGTGGGATATCTGTCGGGTTATGGAAAGTTTCCGGTAAGCCCTTCGTCCGCGCAAGTGGTGCTCTGGCTGACTCGACGAGATTACTGGGCTCGAATATGGAGTGACCATAGCATGCAAGACCCTCTCAATTCAAACAACTCGTTTTACCTTGGTATATATGCTTTGCTCAACTCGGTAGCCCTAATCACGATATCTTTTTGGTTTGCGTAAGTACCCATTTGGTATTATGGAAAGTCTAACTCACTGAATTCTTAGCCACTTTTTGCTCTTGGTCATGCCTAAAACAGGTGTAACTTTTCATGAAAATATTCTCAACACCGTTCTAAAGTATATCAATACCCTTTTCTGTGAATTATGTCCAAAGACTTACAAGTGTTTACAGTGCTTCTTATCCTTTTCTCAGTACTACTGACACCGGTTCATTGGCAACAAGGTGTGTGATTCTATCTGTTAAAGTATTTCTTTTGTTAATTATATTCTAGGTTTGGGCAGGACCTTCTCCTGATAGACACAGAACTCCCAATGGCTTTCGTCAACACTCTCTTCCGTAAGTCTTGAAAACCAGTTGGCACGGAGGCATACTTACTATTGCAGAAATCTTTGTTCTCCTAGCACAGTTGGGGCTAATTGCCTCGGCCTCCGTTTACTTGATATCAGCTTTCCCCGTTCTGGCGGTTGCCATTTACATCGTGCAGCGAATTTACCTAAAAACTTCGAAGCGGATCAGACACTTAGATCTCGAAGCTAAGGCTCCACTTTACGCACAGTTTACGGACACTTTTGGTGGAATTGCGAGTATTCGGGCCTTTGGCTGGCAGGATTCGATGAGAGAAGAGAATGATCAAGTTCTTAACAATTCTCAACGTCCTTTTTATTTACTCTTTTGCGTCCAGCGTAGGTGACAACCGAGCAGATTTAGATTCTTTGATTTTTAGTTAACACGTTACAGGTTGGCTTGAGTGTGTTCTCGATTTCGTAGTCGCTGCGCTGGCCGTAATCGTGATGGGTGTTGCACTGGCCACTCGCGCAGATGTCGGCAGCGCGCAGATTGGCGTCGCACTCCTCAATCTTGTCACTCTAGGGGAAAATCTTAAGTCTTTAGTAAAATACTGGACGATGTTGGAAACCACCATTGCAGCAGTTGCGAGAATTCAGGACTTTGTCAATACAACAACACAGGAACCTATGCCATTGCTATCACACGAAGAAAAAGGTCCGGATTCGTCGGACATGAGCATCACTCTCAATAACATCTCGGCAAGCTATTCGTAAGTTGGACCACACTAGCCTAGGGAGCAGGGGCCTGCTGACTTAGATCTAGACGGGATGGTCCTAATGTCTTGTCATCGTTGACACTCCACATTGCAGCGGGAGAGAGGATCGCAGTTTGTGGTCGAAGTGGCAGGTACGCAATTAATCATATCTCTAAGAAAATAATAAATGATTGACTCCAAAGCAGTGGGAAATCTTCTTTCCTCTCTACATTGCTCAAGATGACTGAGATATCCGATGGCGAGTTGATCATATTTGGACGATCATCCACATCTTTGGGAAACCAGGAGTTACGCCAACGCCTTAACACCATCCCACAGGACCCATATTTCCATCCAGGTACTGTCCGTCAGAACCTCGATCCAGAAACCGGTTCCACGGATGCAGATATGACAGACATACTAGTCAAGGTGGGACTAGCTGATAAGATTGCAGATCTTGGAGGTCTAGATGCAGAGCTGGCTATTGAAAAGTTCTCTGCCGGGCAACTACAGCTGCTATCTCTGGGCCGGGCAATGATTAAACCGAAGGGCATTGTTCTACTTGATGAGGCGACGAGTAAGTAAGTTGACGTCGTAAAATATCGATATTTGGGGGTGAGCTAATGAATTTTTTGTAGTGTCGACAACGATACGGACCGGAAGATGCATAATATCATTTTTGAGCACTTTACGGGGCAAACGATCGTTGCGAACCTACATCGCAGGGAGCATTTACATCTATTTGATCGCGTTGCATTGATGGACAGGGGGAGACTGGTACAAATTGGGAAGCCATCTGAGGTCAATCTGGATATGTGAGATATCTCGTCTCACTTCTCCAGTCTATGAACATTTTTTTGCAGTTATTGAGTAATATACTCTCTTGGCACATAGGAGTAGCATCTACCTCTACCGATGAATATTTTAAAATGAGACAAAAAGCCTGTTCAAAAGCGACGCCATCAATTTTTATAGTCCGGTATCAAAGTCCAATGTCTCCCTTGCCATTACACACAATTTCCATTGACCTCATCACTTCTCACCAAATCCACGGTCGCACAATGAAAGCTTCCCCCTAGACTATTAACATGTCTGAAAGGACTAACGATAGTCTCCATCCCACACTCAACCCTCAAGAACTCAGCAAATTCAGGATCTGCTTCATCAACCATGATCTTTCGTGGACCCAGAACCAACACATTCATAACTAGCCAAGCAGAAGTCATGTACGAAGGTGGTTCATCACGGGGCTTGGGAGTAAAGGGAAATGGCTTGCAGTCCCATTTCGAGAGGAAGGAGATCTTGGAGAGTGCTTCGCGGGAGACGCGGACTGGGTTGTAGATCAGAGTTCCTTCACGAAGTGGGAGTACCCCAGTGTCCTAAAAGGGTAAAAGTAAGCAAAAGTAAGTAGCAAATTAAAGACCATGGGCATTGGTAACCGAGGGAATATGCAGAAATCATAACATACCAAATGCATCGAAGCAGGATCATTAACCTCCAACAACTCCAAATTATACCCTTCAGGAAGATGGCTCCTCACATATTCCACACCCTTCATATTCGTTACATGACTCAACTGTCCCAAAACATTCTTCCCAAAACGAATAAAATCTGCAGCATCAAAAGCAACTCTGCTATTGTTGATAGCCCATTTAACACCATTGAGAGGATTAGCACCATTAGCTTCAGGGTAATTATCATATAATGTCTCTCTCGCAGGCGGCTTAGGTGCCCTAATAATATTTACCCTCTCATCCTTCGCCAGTTCAAACAGGAGATCTTCCAACAGTAAATCAACTTCATGTTCACGACATCTCCACGAATACGCAGACTCAATGATAGTACTTCCTATGACCAACAATCCATCTCTGACCATAGAGCCTGTGTAGCCTCCTATGGCTTCCCAGTCTACATCCCTGGGTCGATAGACCTTAACACCTTCATTCTCGAGGATGGTGACAAATTTGTCGAGCTCGGCATCGGCTGCACTTGTGATGGATTTTGGGATGGGATTTCTCGGTCGAAATTCATCGACGTATTTTGCGGATGTTACGGAAGATATCATGCGAGGATGTTCATGCGGGAACATCGAGTTGGCTGCGCGGCCAACGATAACGGACTTTAGGGGCGACCACTCATTATTTGCTGAAACTGGAGGGAGTTGTGGCACCATGGTTTGTGATATTTTGATCGATTTGTAAGAAAAGGAGAATTTGACTACCGTGACAATCTGAACACAAAATATTATCTTAATTATCGTTGACCTTTGAGTGTGTCGAAATATTTCAAAGATATATTGAAAGTGGAGGTTAAGCTTTTTGAGATTCATTCTCATTGGGTGTTTTCTGCCGCTTCTTGCTTGTTGTAGTATTGCTTACTGTCACATTAGTGCTGTAGTCAGCGGTAGTGTGTATCCCGTTGCCAGGGTTCTGAATGCTGTTTCACTTGCTGACCATATTAGCTCATGTCATGCAACCACGGAAAGCTTGTAAATGGCTGTTGAATGCGTCAACATCAGCAACTTCTGGGAACAGGTTAGCTAATTTGTATCCCAGTCGCTAAAATTGTCGTGGGGTGTGCATATTGTGTGTCAAAGAAACGTCGGGACTTTTGATTCGCGTTGTGATTCGTACGATTTGATTTGGTTCTGATTTTAGAATTTAACTACATCAAATTTGTTGACACACTAGGTGCATAAAAATTTTGCCTTCTTATGTGTAGTGATATAGAGTACTATAATAAAAATATAAAAACCAAGATTACTTGTATTTACTTTGTACAGTAAACATGTCAGCAAGCCTTACTTACCAGCTTGCTTCCATGTAGATTGGCTGTTAGTCATGGAGGGGATGTACACTCAAAGTGATTAAGAGTCTTTATTAGCTTCAATAGAGGGTTTTCGCTTTGTAGATTTCAATTTTAAGCCCCCAAGTTTAACACAAAATAAAATGTCAATACCTGATTGAGATTGTAGAAGAACTTTGTGTCTCTCACTTTTATCTATTTAATATGCACCAATTGTGTGGGGGGCACAAGCCTTTGAACACCTGTTAAACAGCATTCACATCCACCCCAAGTCTGGCCAAAACACCAATAATCCTATCGTTTCCACTCTCAGCTGCAATCTGTAAAGGGGTTGATCCTTCCTCGTCTCTCGCTCCAATGTCGGCACCATGGTCAACAAGGAGCCTCACAATCGCCATGTGCTCGTTGGTATTTCCAAATGCAGCACAGGCATGTAGCGGTGTCGCCCCGTAGAGGTCAACGCTGTTAACATCTGCATCATGGTGAAGGAGAGTTCTGACACAGTTTAAGTTTCCTTGGATTGTTGCGAGATGTAATGCGGATTTATCCGATTCGACAGAGGCGTGGGAGACCCGGGGATAGCTTGAACTTTTGGTGGATTTGGTGGATTGATCCGCGGGGTGGATTGATCCTGATTGCCATGATTCAGGTGCAGATGATACTGGGGTCAAGTAGTCACGCGCTTCTTCATAGGAAGGAATTAAAGGGCTAAATGTTGAGGAAGTGTGGTCGGCTATCGACAGGCGTGAGGAAATGCTGTTACTGCGTTGGCTTTTAGAACTGGATCTGACTGTGCTGGAGCCGACCCGCTCTGTTGGCTTAGGGACCCGGTCATCTCTGGTATGAGGGGTGTAGAATGGGCGGCGATTCGAAAGATTTTGGTTTGGGACCGAGGAGTGATGATGATGATAGCGTTCCTGGAGATTTGTCGCTGGAAGTGAGGGGGAGATTGGAGGAAAATTCCAATGGCGGGTGGACATGGATGTGGATGCACCATTGAGACCTTGGGGATCCAGAGGAGGGAGGGGACTCTGAAGATATTGAAGAGGTTCTTGACTTGATATAGGAGAGATTGATGCTGGATCAAGTGGAAAGTTCCAGTTGGAGGACTCGAGATTGTCGAATGGAGAGTGAAAACTTTCTAGAGCTACCCGATCAGAGCTATCTGGTCGGTCGACCCTGTTGTTTCCATCCAAGGGCCTGTTCAGAAAGTTGGGCCAGGGAGAATCTTTCGGTGTGCGAAGAGTTTCTTCATCAACATGGTGAAGGTTGGACTGTGATGCCGGGGAACTTGACGAAGACGATCGTGTTACTGGTCTGTCGTTTGATATTCTTGCTTTGAGAGCATCCAACTCAGCAAGCTTAGCACGGGTTTGAATCCCTAAGTAGACTATCAGTACTACTGAAAAGAGGGCAAAACGCTAGAGAAAAACTCACGATGGCGACGTTGAGCCTCACGGTTTTGGGCCCTCCGACGCTCGTCCATAGCAAACAATGGGATTCAACAAGAGACTACAACAACATTTATTTTACCCCGCGGTTGAAACACAACTTATGCTGCCGTACAGTAGTGACTTAGCACAAACGGTGCTAACAGTCCGTGCTGAGGCACACAGCAAAAAATCCCACCTGAGTAGTCTTCTCACGCCACAGCCTCTATTTCGAAGCCCTGTCAGGCCAAGAGATCTCTCCACAAGTCGGAAGTCCAGCAGCTTAGGATCAGTTCTACCTGATTTTCGTGCCCAATTTCCGTCCCAAAACCGATTGTACTGTCTACACCGTTCTTGCTGAGTCGCTACGATAGTATCGCATAATTTTACGTCAGAGAGATACTAGATACCGGTGGATTGAATTAATTAATATAGACCTTACCCTCGTGTAATCAAGAGAGCGATATAGGAAAATAGCGCTAGTAAGTAATATATAAAAAGAACTCATTTCTAGATCAAGAAGTAGAAGATTCCTAATTAGATGTTAGAAGACCATTTAATTTCGGCTATATAGGTACGAATTAACAAGTGGATTGCAAATTATTGAATTTGATCGATTCGACGAAGTTTATAGGAGCGTCCTTCGGGCAGCCTCCCACTTGTAGGAGTGGCGTGGTAGCGGTAGTACGGAGGTCCCCTGTCACCCGCCCACTGGTCCCCCTGTTCAGCCTGCGAAAGAGGCCCGCGCGTAGCTGACCAATCCACCTCCTAACATAACATAGAATTAGTAAAGACCTGATCAGCATTATACCCTGTCTATCTAATAACATAATGGAGAAATTTGCTACACCGGTTTGCTGAAGTCGGTATTGAGAAAGGCATCGGGACAGGTGATAAGTATTCGGGAAACTCCTCCCTTCTACCTCATTACAGATTATTGGCTTTATTAATACACTTTCTCCAGTCTACCTTTGATTTTGATTCACTGCCTCGTGTTAAATTCTGGCGGCTCAAGAATGGACGTATTTTCGCAACTTGATGCGCTGCTCGTGGCACAGCCTTTAGCCGGACATTCTTCATCACCTTGTCCGGCTTCCGTACTGGCTCAACTAGGAACGCCATCAACCTCCATTGCCATTCTTGATAATGGTACTATTCAGTCACATTGTATCAGCAGTCTTTCCGATGATGAATCAACGTTATTTCAAGCATGCTCCATTTCGAAACCGATCACCGCCCTAGCAGTTTTTCGACTTATTGATCAAGGAAGGCTATCACTATATACATCAATTTCGGAGTACCTCACCCCAGCTGATGTTGAAATACTCGAGACCGTTGGAACAGCAGGTTTAGCAAAGTACATCACAGTTTCCTCTCTACTTAGCCATACCTCGGGACTTGAAACCAGTGGAGTTTATGGATTTCCAGGCTACAGTAGTAATTCTAGTAGTACCACCTACGACAGCGGCGTGGATAAACTTCCTCATATTCAGACGGTAATTGCTGGGGAGCCACCTGCAAATACCCTTCGCATCATGCTGATAGATTGGCCTGGACACCGATTCAACTATTCAGGTGGGGGTCTAACTGTCTTGCAGCTGATCATGGAACGGGTAACAGGCCTGCCATTTGCATCGATTATCCAGCAGCATGTGTTCACACCACTAGATATGAGACGATCCGGATATACTCCACCGTTAATTGAAGAAACCAATGGGATGAATACCACAAAAAAGCAAGGAGACGGGAATTTTTCCCGGGCATACTATACAGGATTTTGCCCCTGCGAAGATCCACAACGAATAAATCCAGAGCAAGCCGCAGCAGGTTTATGGAGCACACCTGAAGATCTTTTGAAAGCTGGACGAGCTATCCAGATGTCACTGGAAGGGGTTCAAGGAGCTATTCTAAGCGTGGCGTCTGCACGTGCTATGCTCACAGAGGTCCAGGACGGCGTTGCTCACTCGTGGTTTGTTGCCAAGGAACCGTTTTCCGCTTTTAGGCACGCAGGAAGCAACATGCCTGGCTGGCGATGTAACATCGTTTGTTATATGGACTTGGACTTCGAAAAGGACGAAGGCTCAGACCGTTCAGCGTATGAGACGAGTATGAGTACTATATTGAAGAAATGTGGGATTGCAATTATGACGAATTCAGCACAAGGCGCCACGGTGTACAATAAGATTATGTCGGCGATCTGTTACTTGAAGAATTGGCCTTTGCCACCGGGAACCTGGGCAGACTCTGACGTTGTGATACCGTTCGCAGATATGGCTGCTGATGTTGACCCGAGGTGGTACGAGTGGCGGGGTAAATGGGAAGGCGGTTGGGAACTGTTAGAGAAGGAAGGCCGGCCACACATAAGCTTCAAGGGAATGCCTCTCGTCAGCCTCCAACCTGCAGCTCAACCGCAAGAAACGGTCGGGAGTTTTGATTTGGTTTCTGTGGGCCTTGAGGTCATGTTCCGGCTCGGGAGGAAAGCATCAAAAGGGGGCAATGGCGAACAGACAATGGAGATCTGGAACGGGCCGCGGGAAGATAAGCTGATGATACGAAGAGTGGGGTAAATGCATTTCAATAATTCTACAGACGACAAGTACATACGCTATTTCATAGTCCTCCATGAAGTACCGAGGCTGATGATTACACCGATCATTTCTAGTAACTACCTACCTATTTAGAATTGGAGCACTGCAGTTCCCTATACGGAAACTGCAAAGAGCGTATCACAACCCCACACTTACTTAGTTGATGATCATTTAAACTTTCGGCAGGAACCGATCCAATTAAAGGAAGCTCCACACGTAGGAATAAAACTTTATTGGTCAGACCTTGCCTTCGTGCATCAACAAACTTTGTATGAGAAACAGGGCTGGCACGGACTGTTGGTACTGTACTTCTCTGACCTTGGGAGTAATGTTATACGAATTACGAGCCAAGATAAAATAAGCTATACGATCGGCCCGATCATAGCTTACTAATATATACAGCTGTCCCATAAGCTTACCTAGGTAAGTGTTGACATTTGGGCTTAAAATTGCGAACTCCCTCTGTCAGCTACGAGTCACGTGCAATATATAACCTATTGGGCTTAGCTGGTCTAACCTCAAGAACTCATGCTCACACTTACACTTCTAGTTTGACGGGCACTTTGCCACTAAAATTGATACTGCAATTATTCAAACAGGCTCTTCGCCTGATGCCCGCTACAATTATGCCAGCCCAGAGACAGTCCTTCAACAACTTGGCTATGTCTTGACCACCTCTTAAACTAAAGAAGATCAGGCAGAAGCCTCTCAATTGGGTAGCCTGCACACCTGTGCCACAGCGGCATCAGTTAGATTTATGGATCATCAATGTCGGTATGGATCGTCAATGTCGGTCATCAAATGTTCAATGTCGAATATCAATTCCCTTAAGATTACGAGAAGCTGCACAGTCAGGCGAGTCATCTGGCAGTAAAGATACCACCTTCCATATTTGACATCTGTGGAGGGAACAAGGTACCCACATAAACTATTGCTACTAATGTTTAATATTGCTTCCGGTGAGGTTAGATGACGGGTTCATGCGTAAGCGACTATTCGCTACAACCTGCAAGGTCTTCCTGCACACACTCAGGTGTTGATCAAAAGAGTGTTGTGGCTTGACTTGAATCAACGAAGTATGCGGCCCAAGGCCGAAGTGATACTGTATGTGAACTTTCAGCCTTGGTATGATCTATGACAGTCAACAACCCTGCAAGTTTTTCTTAACATGATATGAGCCCAAGTGAGATGACTGTAAATTGTTAGGCCAGCTTCTAGATGCTTCCGTCTCGCCATTGGCTACCGCAAGGCGGTTGAGCCCTGATTTTGAGGAAACAGTTTTCAGGTTTCAGGTTGTAGAGAAAGACAGCAAGCACTTCCTGATCACTATAGCAATTTTTGTTCTAATTTGATGCCTTTCGAAGCAGGAAATGTGTAGCATTACCACACCCAAAGGTAATAGCCTCAATGATAGCAACATCATCAGGGAAACAATGATGGCTACTAAAGATCTACAAGCAATCGAAGAATGCATTCACCATGCCTTCGAAGCACAAGTTCGCAAAAGCCCCTATACGCCTGCAATTAAATCTTGGGATGGAGAACTCAACTATTTGGAACTTAATGAACTCGCATCTCTATTTGCCTACCAATTGGCTGAGCTTGGAGTGGGACCGGAGAAGATTATCGCTTTGATATTTGACAAGTCCATGTGGGCAGTTGTAGCAATGCTGGCTGTGCTCAAAGCAGGTGGTGCTTGTTTAAACCTCAGCCCTACGCAGCCTCTGCAACGATTAGAGTCTGTCATTAACAAAAGCAAAGCGCTTATGATTGTGACATCTCCAAGTCACATGACCTTAGCTCGATCCTTATCCATACAGGTTACGTTGATCGATGAACTTCGGCTGAAAGGTTTTAAACCAAAATCTCGAAAACTACCACATGTCGTCCCAAATAATCCAGCCTATGTACTCTTTACTTCCGGAAGCAGTGGAGAGCCGAAAGGAATTATCATTGAGCATCGCTCGTTGAGGAGCAGCTCGGAGGCACACGGACGGCAGTGGAATATTGAGCCTGGGACTCGTGTTTTCCAATTTGCAGCCTTTACTTTCGACGTCAGTGTCGCAGATATCTTTACATCACTATGCCGTGGCGCTTGCATTTGCATGCCAAATGAGCAAGAACGGGTGGAGGCTTTAGGGAGTGCCATCCGCCGCTACAAGGCAAACTGGATTTTCCTCACACCTTCTGTTGCTAGAACACTGCGACCTTCTGCTGTTCCGGATCTCGGTATTCTTGTTCTTGGAGGGGAGCCGGCGACCAAGCAACTTATTGAGGACTGGGCGGACCATGTGAAACTGATTATCTGTTATGGACCTGCTGAATGTTCAGTTTACTGTTCCGGAACATCTCCAGTTCATATCGGCCACGACCCCTTGAACATTGGCTCTCCCATCGGATGTCGAATATATATTGTTGATCCAGATAACCCAAATATATTACTGAGACAAGGGACTATCGGCGAGATTCTTGTTGAGGGCCCAATTGTCGCTCGTGGGTACGTTGGGGAGGCAGTGGCAAATCATGAGAATTTCTTAACGGAAGCTCCTTGGCTGTGTAGTGGACAGCGTAATATGGTTACGTCAAAGATTTATAGGACGGGGGATCTGGGACGCCTCAATCAAGATGGCTCAATCAACATCGAGGGTCGCAAAGATATGCAAGTTAAGGTCCGAGGACAAAGAGTTGAACTTGGAGAGATTGAATATCATCTCAAGAGTCTCTTCCAAGACTGTAACCAGGTTGTGGCTCACACACCTTCGAATTTGGTTGGCGGTTCGTCCCCGCACGAGCTCATTGCTTTCATCGCTGGCCAGGGCTCTGAGATCAATGATAATGGGATCAACGGATGGGCACAAACAGCTGCATCCACTCAACTCTCCCTGAGCCGTACTTTACCTTCCTACATGTAAGTTAACACTACCAGTTCTCAATCACTACAGGTTTCCTTGCGAAGTATATTTTGCTGCGAGACATCACTTCTGACCCAGACGTCTGAGTTTACTAATTTTCTGACAGGATACCAACTCTCCTCATACCTTTGTCTACCGTACCTCTCACTCTTAATGGGAAAGCGGATCGCAGAAAGTTGGATGAGATCTACCAGGAGCACCGCCATAGAGTCACACCTTCTTTGGATGGTGCCCGCCCTGAAGCATTATCCCCGGAAGAAACTTTACTCTGCACCCTATGGTCAAGAGTTCTCGGAATTGATCATCAAAATATCACACCTGATTGCAGTTTCTTGGATTTTGGTGGCGATTCTATCAAGGCAATGAGACTCATCGGCGAGGCCCAAGATTCCGGATGGGAATTGGGATTTGGTACTGCTCTAAATTCACCCAGTCTGAAGGTCATGGCCAAAGGCTTGATTCAAAGCGAAATCGTCGAAACTTCAAAGCCTCCAGATCCTTTCTCATTGATAAGCTCCGGGCAGCTTCCTTCAATGATAGCTCGATGTGGAGCGATTTGCGGGGTCGCTCCAGAAGCAGTTGAGGATATTTATCCTTCAACGCCCCTGCAAGAGAGTTTGATGGTCTCCAAGAAGCATGATGAGTATATTTCGACTTATGTTCTGGATTTACCTTTGGGCGTATCGATCGATCGCATGAAATATTCTTGGGAAACGGCTTATGAGAGCTTGGAAATCCTCAGGACGAGACTTGTCTATGTTTCTGGATACGACACAGCATTGCAAGTAGTCATCACGGGCAAGGTTGAGTGGGAGGAGGACGACTCGGTTGAAAGTTCACGTAGGTCATTTGGGAGGATGGCATACGGTAAAAAGCTGTCTAGACTAGCGATCACTCGCCGGAATCCAAGAACAGAAAATCCATGCATCCTCTGGACAATTCACCACAGTCTTATAGATGCCATATCAGTCTCTTTCATATTCGACCTAGTCGCCGCTACATATAATGGCGCAGATAAACCCCTCATTGTTCCTTTCAAGAGCTACATCGCTCATTTATCTTCGACAAGTCAACTCACCTCCTCAAATTGGTGGCGAGAATATCTGGATCAAGCACCATCCCCGGACTGGCCTATAATAAACCAGACTCAGACGACTAAAGTAGAGACTTCCACCTATTCATTCACACACCCTTCACCAACAAACCGAGATTTCACTGTCGCAACATGCCTCAAAGCAGCATGGGCATACTTAATCTCTACATACTCTTGCTCACACGACGTGGTATTTGCTTCTACACACGCCGGGCGATCTATAGCGATGCGTGATATTCTTTCGGTTGCGGGACCAACTATCTCAACAGTTCCTTTCCGTGTAGTTTTTGATGAAGACCAAACACTGGGAGAACTACTGAAAGCTATACAGTATCATACAAGTCAAATGTCTAGCCATGATCACCTCGGCCTGCAAACAATCAAGAACATCAGTCCTAGTGCAAATTCAGCAAGCCGGATCCGATCACTATTAGTAATACAACCTCCACAAGAGCCATCCAAGCTTGAAGCATTGAGTACGATTTTGAATGAATCTATTGAATCTGTGGTTGGCACATATCCTCTCACGCTTGAATGCAAACAGAAGCAGAACGGTGTAGATCTGATTTTAAATTTTCAGTCTAATATCGTCTCCGGAGACCAAGCATCAAGAATATTGCAGCAAATGGCAAACAACGCAGCCAAGTTTATTACCGGCACTTCCGACTCACTGGTATTCAACGATCATGTTCGTACGCCAGATAGCTGGGAAATTGTCGAATCTGCTGCACTGCAACAGCAGGAATATTCAGAGGTGTGTATCCATGATAGATTCCGAGAGAGGGTCAAGGAACAGCCATCTGCAGCAGCTGTGACTGCATGGGATGCTCGGTGGGACTATGAAACTCTCGACACGCTTTCTACCACCCTTGCATATAAACTTCGGGATCTTGGGGTGCTCCCTGGATCAATCGTACCTATATGTTCTCCCAAATCGGGCTGGGTCATTGTGTCTATGCTAGCAGTTCTCAAGGCCGGTGCTGCGTTCTTGCCTCTGGATGCTTCCAACCCACCGGACCGTCTACAAAACATTACAAAGCGACTGAAGGCGGAACTAATTCTGACAGGGCCCGACAACACTTTGGTTTTCTCAGGAATTGCAAAGTATGTTTTTGATATGACAAGCATAGCGTCGAAGATCATCCCCAAGGCTACTGAGAGCTTACCTGTGGGAGATCCCAAGTCTCTAGCCTACTTGATCTTCACCTCAGGATCGACAGGAGAACCCAAGGGAGTTGAATTAGAGCACCGCTCGTATTGCACGGCAGCCTTAGCTCGAGCATCTCTAATTTATAGAACTGAAAGTTCTCGTGTCTTTCAATTCTCATCCTACGGCTTCGACACTAGCATCGAGGATATTTTTACTACCCTTCTTACTGGTGGCTGCATATGTGTCCCCAGCGAGAGCGATCGCCGTAGCAACTTTACCGGGTCATTTAATGAACTTGGAGCTAACTGCGCTGATATTACTCCATCCTTGGCCCACGTCCTCAACCCTGAGGACTTGCCAGGACTTGAAACTCTAATTTTAGGTGGCGAGCCCATGAGTTCATCACTAGTGCAGAAATGGGCCAATGGTAGGAGGAAACTGATAAACACGTATGGACCAACAGAGTGTGCTATCGTTACAACAGTCACAAAACCTCTTCAGCAAGGGTGGGATGAAAACAACATTGGCAACTTGCCATGTGGCCGTGCCTGGATTGTTAGTCCGCATAACCATCACCGCCTGCTTCCCACCGGCGCTATTGGAGAGCTGATTGTTGAGGGGGAGCTACTTGCTCGTGGATACTACAATGATGTGGTGCAGACAGAACGCGCCTTTGTCACCAACGTTGGATGGGCGAGCCCGGAAAGAAGGTTTTATAAGACTGGTGATCTGGCCAAATTCTCTGAGGTCGACAGCAGCGTGGTTTTCGTCGGACGCAAAGATTCTCAAGTTAAGATTCGAGGCCAAAGGGTGGAATTGACAGAAGTGGCGGCTCATGTTCAAAGATCGTCTAATGCCATTAGCGTTGTTACTGAGTTCTTATCCCTCCAAAAGTTTCCCCAGGCGCTTATTGCGTTCTTGGCTTTCGAAAACTCTACGCTTGAAAGTCTTGTTTTGGATATGGCCGAGGAACTCCGTTCTCAGATTCAGGAATGTGAGCGGGATCTACGGGAGAAAATACCTAGCTATATGGTACCTTCAATTTTCATCCCTCTTACAGCGATACCAACTACTAGATCTGGAAAGGTCGATCATGCCCTGCTGAAAACTATCGCAACGTCGCTTTCTAAAGAGCAATTACTCAAGTATCGACTCGTTGAATCCAAATTCTCCGAGCCCTTGAAAGAATCCTCTCACATACTCCTTGGTAGCCTCTGGGCACGAGTTTTGAACATCGACGTAATGTCTTTACATGTAGAATCTGAATTTTTCAAGGTTGGAGGAGATTCCTTGAGTGCGATGCGTTTGTCTGCATTATCGAAGGAGGCTAACTTTGGCTTGACTGTCGCCGATATCTTTCGCTATACCACAATTTGTGATATGGCGTCCAGAATGGAAGCTGGAACAGCAAAAATAGTTTCTTCGTACAATGACCCTCCCGTGTATAGTCTTTTGCCATCATCTTCATCTATATCCAAGATTATCCAGAAGCAAAACTTAGGCTTCAGTGAAGAATATATAGAGGACATGTACCCTTGTACTGCCATTCAGGAAGCTATGATGGCACTTTCAGCCAAGCAGCCTCGATCTTACGTGCTTCGATCTCACCGTCAACTTCGAGACGGAGTGGATTTGGATAGGCTACGGCGCTCTTGGGATCAAGTAATCCACATGAATCCCATTCTGCGAACGAGAATCATCTTTGATTCTGATGTTGGATCTATTCAAGTGGTCTTAAAATCACGCTTTCAAGACAAATATTCATCGTCTCACCCAAAGTTGATGACGATGAGCTATAAAAGTCCGCTACATGTAGTTAAATTCTCTTCTATCAACGGAAAGAATTTCATTACCCAAGCGATTCACCATGCGATATTCGATGCAGAGAGTCTAGAGATGATTAACAAGCAAGTTGTGGACCTGTATAATGGGAGACAACAAGACCAGGTGCAAATAAGTTTTGCACAGTTCGTCTCGTTTTTGCAGACAGGAGAAGATAAAACTCGCCAGCAGTACTGGCAAAATCAGCTTGAAGGCAATCCATCCACAGAATTCTACGCCACGGGATCTAGTCAAAGGCTTGCGAGACAGGAACAATTTATGAAGTATGAAATTCCGTTCGAGGGGAGAAGCCACATCTCAGCGACTTCGTCTGGTTTTACTATACCACTTTTGATTCGTGCTGCCTGGGCATTAACCATTTCTGCTTTCACGAACTCGGACGATGTTTTATTCGGATTAAATCTTTCCGGCAGGACTGCGCCTATTGATGGGATCTCAACACTCGTTGCGCCTACGATGACGACGGTACCACTTCGTGTTAGGCTCAATAAAATGCTCAGTGTTTTCGAATTTCTGGGAGCATTGAAAAGACAAGCTGCAGACATGATTCAATTTGAGCACACTGGACTTCAACATGTCCAGCGATACATATCAAAAACTCTCGAACTTTCTAATATTCTGGTCATTCAACAAGCTACTTCTACAGCTTCAGAATATGATAAGTTGTTGTGGGATGAACCCCAGACTATACATGAAGCCATTGGATCGACCGACTACTATACCAACGACCTGGTTTTAGAATGCAATACAGGGGAAAAGCTGATTGAGCTGATGGCTATCTTTGATTCGTCCTACATCCAAGAACAACAACTAAAGCACATGCTATCTTCATTTGCGCACATTGTCAAGCAATTGTGCCACCTTGACAAGCGATCTAAAATTGCAGATCTGTTACCATGCGACTCTAACAACTTCGAGCAGATACTTCAATGGAATCTGGCAGCTCCAGGGCGACATGAAGAAAAATTATGTATACAAGATCTCATTCATCAGCACTCAAAAAATACTCCCGATAAAATTGCTGTCACGTCTTGGGATGGGTCTATGACTTTCGAAGAGCTGAGGATTCACACAGACAATTTAGCGCGGTACTTGTCAAATTTGGAAATATTTAATAGCAATGTGGTTGTAATACCTGTCTTCTTCGACAAGTCAATTTATGCAATCATTGCTATGATTGCTGTAATTAAGGCTGGGGGTGCATACACTGCTTTAGACTCATCTCATCCAGTTGGGAGGTTGAGAGACATGGTTCGACAGGTCAGAGCTCAAATTTGCCTAGTCTCTTCTGAAAATGAGGAGAGCCTAATTGGGGCAGCCAATCAAGTGACAGTAATAGATGCAAAATTACTTGCAGGACTGAAATTTCAAGATTTGCCAGCCCTTCGCAGAGCTGTTACCCCAGACGATGCAGCAATCATTGTTTTTACATCAGGGAGTACCGGACGTCCCAAACCAATTACACTTTCACACAAAGCCATCACCAGCTGTGCGAAAGCTTTTGGTCCCGATATGAATTTTAGTCCTGAGAGTAGGGTTCTCTCAAATGCAGCATACGCTTTCGGTAGGTGAGATCTATTATCTCCATAGTATAATATCTAACAGCATCGATACAGATATTCACGCCTGCGAGATTTTCTTAACCCTTACACACGGAGGCACCCTCTTTTTGACCAACGAAGACCGATCCAATCTAGCAGAAGTTATTAGCGACTGGAAAATCAATTGGTTGTTCTCGACGCCATCTGCACTTGATTCGCTACCTGGTCCCGAAAGTATTCCATCTGTTAAAACTCTGATGATGATTGGAGAGGTCCCTAGCAGACAGATATATTCTCGATGGTTCCGGAAAGGTCTCCGTCTTATTAATGCCTATGGACCTGCTGAAAACACCTTATTCTCGACAATGGCCGTTGTGCAATCACCTGACCAAGACCCCACCATGATTGGGTTCCCATACAACACTGCTTTATGGATAGTGAATCCGGATGATCATGCGCAACTATCTCCTATTGGAGCTATAGGTGAACTACTCTTGCAAGGAGATCAGCTAGCAGCAGGTTACCTGTATGAGGAGGAAAAGACTGCTGCAGCTTTTATTCAATCCCCAAAATGGATGCGTTCCCAGATCAGACAAAAATCACAAACATTGTACAAGACTGGAGATCTCTGCCAATTTAACTTCGACGGATCTCTCAGGATCGTTGGACGCAAAGATTCACAGGTTAAGTTGAGAGGCCAACGTTTGGAAATAGGAGAGGTGGAATTTCATCTAAGGAAGACCATCAAGTCTGATCTCGCAGTCGATTGCGTAAGTTTCCCGTCAGGACGCCAGGCTTTGGTTGCATTTATGGTCTCAAGTTCTCCAAAATTGTCAACTTTTGACTTCATCACCATTCCCACGGAGTTGTTCAAAAAGCAATGCCTGCAAGCTGTCTCGACGTCTTCAGAGTACCTGCCGACATTCATGATACCTTCGTTTTTTATTCCTATCCAGTCATTACCACGGACCGCATCTCTGAAATTGGATCGTAAGCTCCTTCGATCACTCGTCATCGGTTTATCAGAAGACAAACTAAATACCTTTGCGCTCCAAGGGACCGAGGGCTCGATGCAACCAACAACTAAAGCAGGAATTGAGCTACAGGAGCTTTGGTCAGAAATCTTGGGTGTTGAAAGAAGAAAAATTGGGGTGGAGAGCAACTTCTTTGCCTTGGGCGGCGATTCTATACTAAGCGTTAAGCTGGCGGTTGCTTTCCGAAACAACGGACGTAATAAAGTTCTGTCCGTTATCGACATTTTTCGCTTTCCTACCCTGTCAAAAATGGCAAACCGTATTAGAGAAGGGCATGGCTCTTTCGGGATGGAAGTCCAGCCTTTTACATTGCTTGGGGGTGCGGATACTTCTGAGCTGCTATCACAACTTCAACAGATTCATGGGTTTAATCGAGACGATGTTCAAGATATGTACCCTTGTACACCACTCCAAGAAGGCTTCATGCTCGCCACTGCTCGGAATTGCCACGCGTACGTCAGCCACCAGGTGTTCTCTATTGCTACTGGGCTCGACTTGGAAAAGTTACGCTCTACTTTTGAGGGAGTTATTCGTCAACACGACATTCTTCGTACCACTATCGTCCAGTTACCATCTGGCGATTTATGGCAGGTCGTTCGATCCACGGCCCTCAACTGTCAGCTTGTTAGCTCAACTTCACTCTCAACATACTTGCAAGACACTAGAAAACATGCAATGGCTTATGGAGAACCGATGTTCAAAATTTGTCTCGTTGAATGGAAAGTTGTAATAACTTCTCACCATTCGGTATTTGATGCCTGGTCGATGTCAAATATCTTGAATGAAGTGCGTACCACCTACCAGGATTTGAAGGTGCCAAAAGCCGTCCAATTCAAGAGCTTTGTTCATCACACTCAAACTACCAACAAAGAAGACTCTCGAAACTTCTGGGAAAAGTATCTTTCAGGATCTACTACAAGTCAGATATTCTTGGCACCTGGGGCAGGCCAATTCCCGAGACTTGAAAAAAGCACCTGTCGAAGTTTCTCCTTGTTGTCTGAACCTTCCAACAGAATGTACTCAACAGTCGCACGGGCAGCTTGGGCAGTTGTCCTATCCCTATATTCCGAGTCTCCGGATGTAAGTTATGGCACGATATTGAATGGAAGAAGCGGCGATGCGAGTAACAGTAGCTTTGATGCTGTCGCCGGTCCCACTGTCACCACTGTTCCCTTCCGAGTTCAAATCGAGGCAGGTCAAGCTGTTGGAGATCTCCTCAGGAATATTCAAGAAGTAGGTATTAGCATGCTACCACATCAACACATTGGCCTAGATAACATCCGGAAGCTGAACCCAGATGCGTCTCTTGCGGCTAGCTTCGATTCAATTCTCGATATAGTGATCGAGGCTGAAGAGTCGCCCGAAGAGAAGATTATCATCCCTGAAAATAGTCTGAAACTATCACAGGCGTCAAGCTACTACATGAATCCACTCGTTGTTCTATGTACCTTTAGGAAAGGGGGTAATGTGTCATTGGAAGCGACCTATGACTCAAATATCATATCTTCAGAAAAATCCCTTCAGATTTTGGCTCAGTTCGAACTAGTCCTTTCGCAATTAGCTTCCGTATCCCCAAACATAAAATTGAGCAAACTTCAGCTTCTCACAGAACAAGAAGCAGTGCTGATCAAAACATGGAATTCATGGGACCCAGAAAAAAGCGCGGACCAACGATGCATTCATAATCTTTTCAAAGAGACTGTAACCCGTCAACCTGAAGCGTCAGCAATCGAGGCATGGGATGGATCAGTTTCATATAGGGAGCTGGATGATCTTTCATCTACACTGGCCCAGCACCTTATTCAGCTTGGTGTAGGTCCGAAGGACAAGATCCCCCTGTGTTTTGACAAATCTCTTTGGACGCCAATCGCGATGCTGGGATGTCTAAAAGCCGGCGCTGCATATGTTCCTCTGGATCCTTCTCATCCAACCCAGCGACTGCACACCATAGTCCGGTTTGTGGGAAGCGATGTTATGATAGCTGGTAATACACAAATTGAACGCTTTAGAGGTGCTGTTGGTAATCTGATTCTCCTTGATCGAATTTCCATGGACGCTATCCCGGCTTCAAGCGTGCCATTAGAAAGAAGAGGAGCTCCCGAGGATACTGCCATTGTCGTTTTTACCTCAGGATCAACCGGAATGCCAAAGGGGGTAAAATTAAGTCATATCTCCTTCTGTACCCTCGCTCTTGAAGTCCGCGACTCTATGGATTTCACGAAGATTGAGAATCTCCGTGTGCTACAGTTTGCGGCCTATGCTTTTGGTATGTCTTTTCTGGCTCTTCCACTTCCATGTTACTTACTAATTATTTAGACGTCTCAAATGCCGAGACATTCCTCACGCTTATTTATGGTGGGGCATTATGCATTATTTCAGATGAGGAAAAGCAAAACAACCTTGCTGGTGCAATCAACCGCCTCCGGATCAACTGGCTCTACTTAACTCCTACTGCAACTACACTTGTAGATCCGAAACAAGTTCCTGAACTGCGAACCCTGATTCTAGGAGGTGAAGCTGGTAGCAGAGATATTGTGACCACTTGGGCCCCGCACGTTCATCTTGTGAACAGTTTCGGCCCAGCTGAAGGTGGAATCTGGCCCTCCATGTCTCATCTTAGAGTTAGTAGCAGCCATCTGAATATCGGTAGAAGTGCTGGGACACGACTCTGGCTTGTTCATCCTGATAATCACGATCAGTTGATGGGACCTATTGGCGCTGTTGGCGAGCTGTTACTCGAGGGCCCAATGCTGGCCTCGGGTTATTTGCATGAGCCCGAAAAAACTGCATTTTCTTTTCTGGGTCCACCTAGCTGGGGTGCAAGCTTTGAAGCAAGTGGAGTATTTTACAAAACAGGTGATCTTTGCCGCTACAACCCAGATGGTTCAATGAGCTATGTGGCACGAAAAGATGGACAGGTAAAACTTCGAGGCCAGAGACTTGACCTCGGCGAAGTGGAACACGCCATTAAGACGTCACTCGGTCAGCCTATGAGAGTTGCTGCCGAGATAGTCCACTTCTCCGATAGAAAAGACTCATTGCTCGCCGCCTTCATCTGCTCTAAAGTGTTTTCAGCAGACCATCAAACCCAGGAAGCATTTACGAAGTTAACTCAAGTCACGGGAGATCTTCAAAGCAGACTCCACCAGGTTCTACCTTCGTATATGGTTCCATCATTCTTCATTCCTCTACAAAAGATGCCGTTAACTGTTTCTGGAAAACGCGATCGCAAGACTCTAAAGCAAATCGCCTCGGAAATGAGTTTTGTGGAGATGGCGTCAAAGGGAGCTCAACTGCGACGAGAAATTTCTACAGATATGGAGATCAAACTTCGTCAAGTTTGGGCGACTGTTCTAAAGATTGAACCTAAACAGATATTTGCGTCTGATAATTTTATGAAACTTGGCGGAAACTCTATCGATGCTATGAGAATAGTATTCATTTCTAATCAATCGAAATTTAGAATCACTATGGTGGAAGTTCTTCGAAGTGCTGACCTATCCGAAATGGCCAACTATTGCCGTCCCATCCAAGACACTGTATCTTCGGAGGTATCCCAGTCTGCAGTGGCGTCGGTCCCATCAGCAAAAGGATTGTACCCGGAGTTGTTGTTATTGATTTACAAAAGGCTTGGCATCACAGCTGACGGAATCGAAGACGTGGTGGAGGCTGGCGACTTTCAATCCCATTGTTTCTACTATGGCATGTTGAGCTCAAGAGGAACAGCCAACTACTTATCCTTCACATTTCCCAAGGGCATCGACGCCTCACGCATGCAAGCAGCTTGTGAGCATCTGATCACACGGTACCCTATGTTACGCACGACGTTTATGAGTTACAGACAAAGCGTCATGCAAATAATACTCAAGTCCTGGAAAGTAGATATTGAGAGACTGACTGATGTTGAGGATGGCGCCCTTTGTAGAGACGGTTGGATTGCTAAAGACAAGGCAAGACCCAGCACCCTAGACCAACCGTTGACGCGGGGCGCAATAATTCAATGCAAAAACGATAGTGCAATCTTCATTATTCAGCAAAGCCATACCCGCAACGATGCCTGGTCCGATCACCACTTTTGCACAGACCTTGCAACAGCGTATCAAGGACAGAAGCTTCCATTGCGTCCAACATTCACACAATTTAGGCGGCATATTGATGCTTTTGACCGAAACCAGACAGAAACTTACTGGCGAAATTTGTTGAACGGATCCAGAATGAGTAATATTGTCGCACATCAGAGCCCTTCTTACAATAACATTATAAACATCACTCTAGAGAAGACTATTCCTTCATTCAATACCTCACATTTGGGTGTCACCACAGCCTCGGTCTTGAAAGCGGCATGGGCGCTCGTGCTTGCTGAGTATACACAAGAGTCAGATGTCGTCTTTGGGCATCTCACCTCTGGACGCAGTCTACCATTCCCAGGTATTGAAGAAATATTTGGGCCCTGCCTTAACATCGTCCCAGTCCGAATGCGCCTTGGAAACGAGCAACGAATCTCGACCCTAATTCAAGAAGCCCAGGCGCAACATGTTACCAGTTTAGAATATGAATGGATAGATGGAAGCAAAATAATGGCCAACTGCACAAACTGGACTCGCAATACTCGGTTCAGCTCTGTCGTTCAATATCAAAACATTAATGAGATCCAAAGTGTTGATTTAAATGGTTTGAAATGGGATGTTCAACTTCATGCTGTTGACTATGATTCTTCCGATATATGGATTTTGGCATGGCCGGAAGATCAAGGTGTCAAAGTTACTTTGTGCTTCTCGGAAAATACTATTGCTCGTAATTTTGCAAGTAGGATGTTAGACAGATTTTGTCACATTATGGAGCTACTGGTAGCGAGTAAGAACCAAGAGCTACCGATCCCTATCTCGAATGGTGTGTCTGCGCTGCTCCCGATTGCCGGGCCTCGTAACAATGAGCACTTATCAACTTACCACCAGCCTGGAGGATTGCCATCTCAATGTATCATGAAAGGAACAGAGGATATCGTGACCCTTGCTTGGACTTCGATCTGGGATGGGATCAATGTTTCTGAGTTCTCACAGCCAAAATCGGACGTTCCATTCTATGAGGTTACAGGTTCATCATGGGTAGCAACTCAGCTTACAATGGAGTATAGAGGTTACGGGATTGAGCTTTTAGTGGAGGATATTATCAACAACCCCACGATGGAATCACAAACGATCTTGCTGGCACGGAAAAGACAGGAGAAGGTACAGCAGATGCTAAAGCAGGATTGAAACTCGGTCAAACAAAAGATGATATCTGCTTGCAAGGAGTGAAGCCTAGTATTCCGAGCTAAAATGGATTCTCTGGGGGGAAATACACCATCTGAATGACTCAAATCTTCATTCTCGTGAGCAGCGAGTTTTCAAATTTATTGTCAAGTCATAGTTTTCATCGGCCATTAATTCAAAACAAAACTCAGAGACCTATGAGGCCATAAAAATAACGCAACAAGTATTCTCAAGTTCATAATAAACCCCTGTAATACGCAGAAGTTCTCTATGTATCACCCTCATCACTGGAAGAAACAAACGCAATAATATTACTTTCTCAATGAGCCACTCTGATGATCCTAAGAATCCCTTTCAATCAAATTAAGGTCCCGTTGGGTGATTCCATACAAGCAATACTAAGAGCCTGTAGAGTGTGGATGAATCACCTTCAAGTATCCACCGGCACTTCTAATAGTTAGCACTCTCGACACGTGTCTTCAAAAATGACCAGAGTAGCGGAGATGAGAGCCTTAATCAGGAGTCAGAATTTGGTTTCTGGGTAGGGTAAAGAGACTATTTCTCAGGAAACGTTCAAAAGGGACTGCCCTCTATAATACAGGAACAAGCGAGTCTTTATATAGAGAGTGACTGCCTGACTAATCAGGTTTAATATCCTCCGGAATCTTCTTTGCCATCTTACCGATAATTTACAATACTTACTAAGGAAATAAGTGACTTATATAACCACTATTATATTATAGTGGCCAACACATATTTATATTGGGTTTTGCTAGCCTAATGGTGGCGGGTGCCATAGATGAAGGTGTCAAAGACAGGAGAATTCTTTACGGAGTGGGAAAGCGAGACTTGACCGAGGAAGAGAAGCGTTATACACTAGTCTTGGTATCAATAGGAACGTTCAAACCCAGTGAACCTGCTCATGTTATTTGGTTTTCTACGATATTTACAATGTAAAAACGAAAATTCGATCCAGAAAATCGAAAAGAAAATTATTTAGACAGCTTAATCACTAGATTTTATGAGGAATACAAGTCGTTCTCCGGTATCATTCTACCTCGGGGGGCATATGCATGCGCTCTCTTCGACGCAAAGTCTAAATCAGGTGATAATGATACATCTGATGCTATTGCTTTCGTAACATGGTACGGAGTCATCGTAATGACGGCTACGAGTTGCTGTGCAGCAATTGGCATGAGAAATCCTGCTATACCGGAAAATGTCTTCGGAGGCTCTACCCGAGACCTCCACTGGCCACCTTACAAAGATGTTTTGCTCTGGAACCGTGGAATATGTTCGAGAAGCTGGATTGACGGTAATGATGTTCCAGCAAGGGCACCGGTTAATAGTAGCATTAGAACCATTTTGAAAGGAAGAGCAAATCGCTTTATGGCCGCATCTTTTGTGGCAACTTCAATCTCTGCATTTTGCACTATTTCTATTACGATATCTTATTATACACTTATCATCGGGTTTGGATACAGAGCAACGAATTTTCTATGCTATCTATGTTGTCGACTATCTCTTATTGTCTGTTGAATGTTCTATAACGAGATTGGCAAGGCTGATAATGTAGTATCCAAATACTGTCCTATGTAGCGTCTCAAGGCTGCATGGTTATATATCCTTGGTACCATTTACACCCTTTTTGCGAATTTTCTGTCTATCGGTGGGATAATAATGCAACTCATGGGTGTTTACCAGAAATGTATTTGTAAAGATGGGCTGAAATACTGGCTGAACATTGCTGGTGGTTTTGTTTACTTGGCAACCGATACCCAGGATCATCGTGATAGCGGAGGAGTGTGGTACAGATTTGGGATCGCAGGGTTGGTCTCAATCGGACTTTGATGCGTTTTGGGCTGGGGGTACTTCATGAGAATGAAGGTGAAACCGGAGAGGCAGATCGGTAGTTTGATGAAGAAGGGAAATCAGTTTCATGATTATAGTGTGGTTTGGTGGATGGATAAACACTTGGGGGTGAAGGCTTCACCATTTGTTTGCCAATGTCGAGCTTTGCGAAATGTGGCACCCTTTTACTACCCTTTAACTACTTTCGTCCTTACGGTTAATCTCACATCTGTACAACATCTCTAATCCATGCTGACTAATTTATCAGCAACTAAGCTCTCCAATTCTTGCTGATAATTAAATGTATTAGCTTCTATTTCGATCGAACGAGTCTACTTGACCGCCTCCTCTATCAAACCTGTTGTTTAGTTTGAGAGGCCTATAGGCTAGGTGAAATAGTTTATGTAACACTGTTGCTCGACAGCGGTTTCATCATATTCTAGCCATTCTCAGCAATACACTGTTTGGCAATTCGGAAGGGGGCCCAAAATGTAGTCAGATCTCACTTGATCGGTGTCATCAAGAGCTTACGTTTGCCCTAACCTCTCAGGTACTCTCGGTAACGACTGGTCACAACCGCTTTCATAGTGAAATTCCTCAATAAGACTAGTAACTAGCTATTCAAACAAATCAGAAGTACGAGTGGTAAGGAGAGCGTAAATTCGAAATTTAATCTCTATTATAAATCCCAAACACGCCACTGCTTTCAGAATCAATACTCAAGGTTATCCACATGAGGTGGCTTCCAAAAGAACATAAAAAACGTCGATATTGACACAAACGGAACACTCAGGGTACCCAAGATTACCCATCTGGTGTACCCCGGGTCACTGATAGCTAATATAGTAGCTAACAATGATAGAGGCAAAAAAAGTGCAGCAAATTTCGATACCCAGCCCACAATCCTCCCCTCTCGTATAGAAGACGTGTAAGCGAGAAAATGTACGTCCTCTTCCAAAGCCTTCAACACTCAACACCCTATCCATGTCCTCCACAAGATACCCAAAATCTCCTATCTGCTCTGCAAGGTTTTTACCACCCCTCTCAGACGCAATTCTAAGTGCGTAGGGAAGGAGCTTCTTCTGATCAAGAATATGTCGATGCAGAGCCCGAGATACGGAAAGGAAAAAAGCAATGTTGTTAGGAAACTTGTCATCGCAAAAGGTGTTCAAAATTCGTAGCATAATGTATTGGGCATGTGATAAGAACATAGAACTGGCTCGCTCGACTAACTTTAAGGTAGGACGGAGAGCTAATGGTTCTTCGTCGTTAAATAGATCTTTCCTTTTTTCAGGTTTAAGTCGCTGGAGCCATCCAATAAGCTCTCTTCGAGATGAGACTTGATATCTTCGGTCATCACTGCGTAAGGTGCTACAATCGTCGTCGAAAATCGTGATTGGACTACGAATGTAGGAGGCTGGTGGAACGTTTGAAAGGAGTTGATCGGTAAGAATGATGCCTAAATAAATGCAACACATTAGATTGCTTCAACCTTTCAAGACGATACCAATTGCTAGGAGTAGATTAGCTTACCAACATTGGTGCCCGGCTTCTTATATACAGACAACTTTTCAGAGACGAACATATCTGGTAGGTCTTTACCGAGAAGGTGTACTCCTCGTGGAGTGCAAGTCTCACTTGACCTTAACTTAATGATCTCTTCTTTTCCACCCTCAATATGATATGGTCGCCGGTATAGAGCTGTGTAGAAATATGCCTTCCTCAGGTAATCTGGAAGAAGAATTGGCGCTCGGGGAGACTGCCTCACAGCTGGGGATTCCCAGGATCCCATGCGCCAAAGCTCTGTCCCTTCTAAGTGGCTAGCAAAGAATTCTGGCTCCAGCCCATAATTCATGCCTAGCGATTCGATCATTGACCGGGAAAGGTCTTTGGCAATGATGAGAGTGTCGTTTTCTTCTTTCCCTTCCTTGCTGATTGTATCGTTGAACATTGTTGGACCAAGACATTTAGTTATTGATTCAATTTCCCCGGACTTGGAAATATGGATAACCATAATGTCGAAATGCAGCATGCGACGCTTGAGATTGACTGCGTATCCTTCCGCGATAGGGTCCATAAACTGATGAAGGATTTCCAGCCATGGTCGATGCAGCAATTTGGTTTTGACAAATCTCTCGTGATATTCACTGCGAGGGAAATCTCGCATCATGAATATATTTTTACTATGAGATCCGCTCTGGATTGAGCCTTGTTCGATGTCGTTAGTGCTCGTCGCGATTCCAAGCTTATCCATGCTTCTGTTGGGTCAAGATCAACCACAAATCAAGCGGGGCCTGCCGATTTGAGATGTCTTAAAGAAAACGCGCTTTGATCTAGCCTTGCTAGAACGCCTGGCATACAGCCGTATTTGACCCTAGGTACATTTATTGGCGCGATTTCAGCTGATGCATGCCGAGGACGCCACATTGTGAGATTTTAGGTATCACAATTCGAACTATCTAAATATACACTGATTATCATGCGCTCTCTACATCGTAAATCTCAGAATCATGCTTCACAACACAAATACAACCTATAGGTAGCTCTAGATAAGTTAAATTCTCTAGGTAGTCGCCAAGCTCTCTCCCGTCCCACAAGACTTTAAATGACATGTCATGATTTAGCCGAAATCTTAGCTTAGTAACCATAAGATTTTAGAGAATTTTAATAAGGAATTATTTTGTAGAACTTTATCTAATCAGATGCAATGGATCGCTGATGCACTTCTTTCGAATCGCAGAAAGCTACTGATATAAAATTCGCCTCGGGCGAAGCTAGGCAGAAGGTAGGTACAACGCCGTGACGCACTTCTGCGATTGGTCAGGTCATATTTCATAAAAAAATATCTTGGACTGATCACAATTTTTAAATTACCGACGAGGCATTGTTGTAATTGGTGCTGATAATACAGTAGAGAGGGGAAGGCCCTTTGTTGATTGACGGCTTAAACTAAGGTGCTATATTGAAGCATAAGTTTATTAGCCTCAAGACGGACAGGTCTACTATACAGTGAATTATCGAGCTATTGGCAAAAATTTGCCATTTTTTAAGTTATACCGAGGTACATACCTGCCAGGAGACATTTTTGGTATTCCCGGTACCTAAACACCTTATTTTTGATGATAATAACCTCTTGTAAGACTCTATATTATGCTAGCTCGCTTGGATAACACACCTGTCACATTTTCTTAGTTAAGAAGTCAGATTACTTTTCTTAGAAGGGTAGAAAGCCTTGCCGCTAGCGAAATACCCTCGTAGGTGACATTGCAAAGTTATCTAGTATTACCTCAGTACTGAGGTAAATATCTAGGTACCTACCAAGAGTTAGGCTATATTCTAATATATCTACTATACTAACCCCTTAGTATGTATTTGGGTTACCGGGTATTGAATACCGCTAGCGGCATCGCTGACGGCGCAAGAGAAAATAATGCTTCTGAATGGTCAAAGCAATCATTCATTTCTGGAGTAGTGCCTCCGATTATATCAACCGAGCCTTCCGAGAAGAGGAGTGGTTCATATATCAAGTAAAGCTTCTCTCCTACTACAGGTCCTCTTGCAAGTTGGAGATAGAATAGAAAGCATATGAACACAGCTCAAATGTAAAATCACCTTCCGCTGCAAAATCAATGCTCATGGATAAGGAGACACCAGATTGTCTTACCCGATTTATCGTCCTAAAAGATGTTCTGATAGTATTACTAAGGAGAAACAACTCTAGTTTACATAAAACAAATATCACAGGAGTCAAGGTGATGTTAGAGCTTGAGTCACTTTCTATAATTCTCAACCATAAAATATTTATCGAAAAACGTGCGAAATGCCATAATGTTTCCGGGCTTCTAAAACACGAAAGCCACCTCTAAAATCGACGATTCGGGTGCTCAAAAACACCATGGCAATTTTGATGGCCCAAAACAGTTTTTAATCTTCAGCAAAAGCTAATTTTTCGAAAAGCGAATACTAGCATCAGGGCATCTTCGATAAACTATTTCCTTTACTAAATTAATAGAAAATTTCTAAATCATATATGTATGGCATGTTTGGTTTGTGTTAGCCACTATAATATAATAGTGGTTATATAAGTCACTTATTTCCTTAGTAAGTATTATAAATTATCAGTAAGGCAGCAAAGAAGATTCTGGAGGATATTAAACCTGATTAGTCAGGCAGTCACTCTCTATATAAAAACTCGCTTGTTCCGGTACTATAGAGGGCAGTCCCTTTCTAACGTTTCTTGAGAAATACACTCTTTACCCTACCCCAGAAACCAATTCCGACTCCTGTTTAAGGCTCTCAGTTTGCAATAGTTTGGATTTCTGATTTAGTGGACCTATGAAACCCACTCCTAAGAACCGCAAGGTAAATAGGTAATGTTAAATCTTTTCTAAGCCTCAATTGTCGAAGAGCTTTCAAGACGAACTTTAGTTCTTTTCACCTCGCGATGACGATACGAGTTTACTACCGCCTCTAGCAGGTTGTCAGTTTGAACATCAAGCCGGATCACGAAAGCAAAGGTAAAAATTAAAACAGAAGGTCTCGTTGGCACGAAGACACTACAGATGCCAGAAGGTAGTCCCAGCGTGAGCATCCAGCCGGAAAAGTCTTTGCAAAGTGTTGTTATGAGGCACGTAAGAACTTCATAAATCGAGCCACAAGAGCAGGAGGAAAGTCTTGAGTTCCTTATTTCTTCTTTCTTGCCGTCCTAGACGGCTAGAGCCTCTCTCTATATATTATATCTCTCTGTTATCCCAGCCATATGGAGTTTGCATCAGTGACCCCGCCGGGGCTTCCAAGTAGTACATCAATAGCTTTTCCTCACGGATATCACCGTACCTATTAACACAAGGCTACTACTACAGCTTCTGCAACGGTAAGTGGTATAAGCACAGTGAGCAAAGGTACTGTGCCATCTATAGCCCTTTACCGCCGAGAAGTGACAATGTAAATACTGCAACCAGTATCGATATGACCGAGGTAACCTGCGAATGTTGCAGTAGGATCTCAGAAAGTTATCACCTCCAATCCAAGCATCGTGGTCACAATGACAATGATGACTTGCAGTATGAGTGTTCTAAAACTACAAGTCATATGCTGGCGAGAGAGTGTAAATTAGAAGAGAAAGGTATTGCAACAAACCAGTGGGCAACTGTTAGAAAATATCACCTGTATTGCTTTGTCAAAAGCAAGGACGGGCAATGGAGTCTTATTGAGAAGACTGAGCAGAGGATTATGTTTTTAGATGGCGAAAACCACAAGCAGATCATATTATTTGATGACAATGAAAGTTTTCTCTTCCCTTATACTGCAAATCTGTACTTGCTAAAACAAAACTTGTGAATAGCGTCGCTAATGTGCAGCAACAGACACAGAGCTTTGCTAGTCAAGTAACGAAATTTCATTTCACCATAAAATCTGCCTTCATATTAAACATCAACAGCAGGCCACAAGAATTGTGCATGTATAACTGGTATTTCTAGCTGGACTGCTAGCCAATCCGAGCTTCCTCCTGAGGTGATGTGGTGGCGCTTGATCACGTGAAATTATCTAGTTCCGGCTGACGCGGTGTCGTGGGGGTGGGGTTTTTGGTTATTCTGATAGATTTTTTTTATCGGTTTAGTGAGCACAGAGTTGATTGATCTGCCAGCCTTCACCTCGTGCAAATTTAGATTGCCACGTGATTACTATTTCTGTCTCACCATGACAATTTCCGCAGTCCGTGCGCATGTTGTCTCGACCTCTCAGCCTCAACCTATTTATTTTATACCTCAGCTACAAACCCGCCTTAGCACAACTATGATGCCTGGGCCCTTGTTGCCGTACTTACTTGTTCAAAAATTCAGCGTGGCCATTTTCGCACTATGAACAAAGACAAGTTCAAGATTCAACGTGTTTGTGGTACTCCTTCAAGAACCGGCTGCATCTCGTGCAAGTAAGGCTCACTTCTCATGCCTCCTATATAACGAGAGTCAACTATTTGTATTGATACTTTGTCAGGAAAAGGCATATTAAGTGCGATGAAACGAGACCAAGCTGCAAACGATGTTTGAATGCTCGTAAGCCACGTGTCTGCGATGGCTACGGACCCTCGACAGTAGCAATAACTGAAATCACTGCGCTCAAGAAGACCGAGAAACCCACACCAAATTCCTTTTTTCAAACACCATCTCAGGACTTAGGCTCTTTACCGGATGTCAGCCAGGAAGAGAAAAGATTGTTCCGCGTCTTCTTTACGTTTTCCGCGCCATGCCTTGCGGGTCACTTTTCTTCTATCTTCTGGGGAAAGCGCGTGATACAAACTAGCATGTCTGAACCATGTGTGAGGAATGCAGCTATAGCACTGGGTGCCTTGCACGAGCATTTCAACAATGGGAATCTGCCAATCGTATATCAGAAGGACCCAACTTCCTACCTTTTTGCACTCAAGCAAAACACGCGTGCTATTGGAAGCCTTGCTCAATTTCTGGCCACCGATAACCTGCGGATGGACCTTGCGCTCACCGCTTGTATCCTACTTGTATGCTTTGATTGTTTTCACGGGAAATACCAATCAGCAGTCATTCACCTCCGCTCTGGACTTCAAATTCTTCGACAGATTGACAATTCAGGTCTTCCATATGCAAGAGATTGCAGAGAGGAGATGGGGCCTGTTCTCATGTGTCTTAGTGTCCAGGCCTGTTTATTTCTCGACCCTCAAGAAGATGAACACCGAGTGGCTTTATGGGAGGACATCAAATATGCTACCCCTTCTGATCCCATCAGAAAGTTTGCGACGATTGAAGATGCACGGTGGTCACTCAGCAGTATTGGAGCAGGTATGATCTGTGATCGAAGCGCTCTCGAGGCAATTGAAGACTCTCCAGAATATCTCAAGGCTAAGCGTCGACGCCTACTTTCAACTTGGGAAAGCAATTTGAAGGAATTCCTTTCAAGACTGGACAAACAGGACCCTGACATCGATGCCACTCTTCGTGGTGCAGCGCTTCTTAAAGTGTTCTACCTCTTGAGCTGTATTACTGGAGAGGCTATAGAAGCAGAAGAGCACATCTACGAGAATATCGTAGATCTTTGCGAGACTGTTGAAAATAGTACATTGGCATATGGCACAGAGCCTCGGCAGATCTTCAACTTCTCTGCTGACCTTGGAATTGTGTCTCCTCTGTTCTTTGTTGCAATGAAATGTTATAGTCCTACCACGCGTCAACGGGCATGGGTCTTGATGAATAGAACGCGTAAAAAGGAAGGGATGTGGGATTCTCAAATGTGCTGTAATCTCGTGTTACAAGCCGTGAGCAGAATCAGCAATGAGGATCATGAGGCAGAGGCTATCATGACAGCTACAATGAACACTATTTCGATACACAATGGCGAAATTATAGCTGGCAAGCCATTACGGGAAGAAAAGGGTTTCTTCGCTATTGGAAAGGAGCTTGATGCTGATATACCAGTATGATCCTTCGCATTCCATGAAAATACGAGAGCTATATTTAATCCACCTCTCACCGGTAATTTCAACTGTCCAGAGCCCAATCTCTGCGGGTCAGACATACCAAGGGCGACATTTGACAAGCAATAAATGCGATTCTCTTTCACATACAAAGAGAGGTTGATCTTTGGCTCAATATGCATACCAAAAGAAGATGACCAGAGTCTGTGATGTTCTCAATTATTGCTTCATTGCTCTGTTGACTGGATGAATTATCTGTACTCTCGAGCGACCAGCCCTCTCGGTCGGACTGCCAATGTGTCATTCATCAGCCTCAGGCAGAGTGAATGGATCAATAATGGGCATTGGGGGCCACTTCTGAGCTTCCTCATATCCTTCGATCACGAAGTTCCAGGTTCCACTTCCGACATTCACGGCCTCTTCTTTCGACTTCCCCGGCAACTCTACTTTACCTTTCGAGTTCGGTGGTACTGTTACTGTCATCTTGAACTGCTTAGCTTTGACATCTAACTTCCACTCGCAAGAAACTTTTCCATATGGGCTACGATGCCACGTGGATGCTTGTTCAATGGTTCCGCCTGGTAAGGGAGCAAATTTGATCGACCTCCATCCAGTATTTTTAAGACCATAATCATTATCATCATTTAAAACCTTAATCCCACCCACAGAAGCGGTCAACCATTTGCCAACGCTTCCAAGAGTGTAATGGTTGAAACTCGTCATACTACCAGGATTTATGTCACCATTTGGCAGCATACTATCCCACCGCTCCCACATCGTGGTCGCACCCATTGTAATCGGATATAGCCAAGATGGACACTTCTTCTCTAGAAGCATACGATACGCAATCTGCTTGTTCTTCTTGTCTTCGCCGGACGAAAGAGCTGGCAAGATGATCGGTGTTCCTACAAACCCTGTGCCAATCTTAAAATGAGATGCTCGAGCGAGGCGTCCTAGTCTTACTCGCGCTTTTTCGGCGTGTTGAGGGGTCGAAAATAAGTTGAAGCTCAATGCTAGAGAGAGCGACGTCATGGTATCTGGAGCAAGACGGCCAGATGGTGTGATATAGTTGTCTTGGAAAATAGACTTGAGGCGGGGAAGAGTAGCTGCAAACTTTTCCCCTTCCTCAGTGCGATTGAGTACAGTGCTAATATGCTGAAGCAACTCTGTGACATGCACCAAGTATGCGTTTGCGACAAAATGTGGATCGGTTTTGCCATCTGCAGGAGAGGCGGGTGGAGCTGCAGGATCTAACCAATCGCCCAATTGATGTTTTGTGCTATCCCATAGTCCAGTCTCGGGTGATTTTGGAATGCTGAACCACCATTCGACCATACTTTGGTACTGGTTCTCCAGAATCGCCTTGTCGCCGAAGTCTAGAAACAGGTCCCAGGGGGTGATGATGGCTGCATCTCCCCAGACGGCCTGAGGACTATTCAATTTGGCATCAATCACGTTGGGAATGACTACCGGCACTACCCCGTTGAAGTCTCGAATTTGCTCTAATGCAAGATCTTTCAGCCAAGTTGAGAGCATGCCACTAGTGTCGTACAGGAAGTTTGCTGTAGGTGAGAATGCCTGGATGTCTCCTGTCCAACCAAGGCGCTCATCGCGCTGTGGGCAATCTGTCGGTATGCCAACAAAGTTGCCTCGCATTGACCATTTTATGTTCTCAAATAACTGGTTGACATTTTTGTCGGCGCATTCGAATCCACCTGTGGGTTCCATATCCGTATGGATAACGATAGCTTCTAAGTCATCAACAGTCGGTTCGCCAGTCGAAGACGGCCATCCATCAATTTGGATATATCGAAAGCCGTGGAAAGTGAATCTTGGCTGCCATTCAACCGGTTCTTCACCAAGGATCAATGTGTCTGTAGCTTTACAATCACGGAGAGGCCGAGTTGCGACTTCTCCATGCTCCAGTGCTTCTGTGTGTGTGAGGACGATCTTTTGTGAGCTCGAGCCCGAAGTGCGTAATCGAACATATCCAACTAGGTTCTGGCCAAAGTCTGCAATCACTTTCTTCGAAGGACTTCGGAGGATATCTTGCAGCTGTATTGTTTGTGTCTTTCTGATAGGTGGCCCTTCAGATACAACCAAGTCCGCGGGTGGAAAATCCAGGACTCGTACCTTTGACCAGATGGCATCCGTATCTTCGACCCAATTTTTGATCCTAGCGTCGTATATCTCGCCGTCATAAATCTCGCTCAAAATCAAAGGTCCGCTGGAATTGTATGTCCAGCTTTCGTCTGACCTGATCGTTGTTGTTCCGCCATCCTTAAACTGGACATTTAACTGGGCCAGGACGGCAAGTCTATCACCATAGATGAATCTCTGACCTCCATTAAATCCTAGTCTACCACAATACCACCCCTCAGCTACCGTTACAGCAATTCGATTGTCTCCGTTTTGTAGCAGCTCGGTCACGTCAAAAGTCTGATAGCAGAGTCGATGTTTGTAGCTTGTCCATCCAGGACTGAGCAGGTGATCTCCAATTCTCTGTCCGTTGATCGCCACTTCATATATTCCATAGCTTGTAATATACAATCTAGCTTTCGTAACCGTTCCATGCTCACCATCAAGATCGAACGTATTCCGGAACATCGTAGGTCGTAAAGATCCGCTCGTACTCAATACTGGCTCGGCAGCGACCATCTTTGCACTCCAATCGCCGCGAACCAGCAACCCCGTCTCTACAACAGCAGGTTCCGACCAACCTGTGATCACTCCATCTGAACCACATACTCGTACGGACACAGTAGCGCTTTCACGTGACTTCAGAGGCTCTGTCGGCCATGGCACAAGCACCGAGTCACCGCTATCGAGTTTGAAAATCTTGGGATCTCCTCCAGTTGAACCTGTGATCTCAATCTCATATGAAGTTTGTGTCCAATTTCTCGTATCGGTGTCGGCTTCGAAACGCCAGGATATTCGTGGGGAAGGCTCGCCGATGCCGAGGCTTTCACGGTGGTGCTCGAATGTTGGTTTACATACTATTATCGTCATTTTAGCATTTGAGTAGTGAATCGTTGTTTGTGTAAAGGTTTGTTTACATTACGGATGTATGGAAAGTGAAGTACAGTACTTTATTCACGATTGATGTTGGTGGAGTGAGGGGCACTCACGTGCTCGGGTGGGGTTTGCCCGAGCATAGCGAGCCCCTTTTTGTGCAATAGTATTGTTCTCTTTTCCGGTGGCCAGATTTCTACGCATGCTTATGTTCAATCTCGCTTAAGGTACCAAAATACTCTTACTAGGCCTGGCGATAGGCATGTATTAAAGTATTCATAGATTGCTTAGTATCTATAGCGTCGAGTCAGTAAGCTTTTTGAAAGCAATTTGCAAAAGAAGTTCTATTTCATTGTTATGTTCATGACAAGCACTTTATTTGCAGTGAGCAAGACATATAACTCCAATGGGTAATTGCTTACATGCAGCAAGGAAGGTTTCCGCTGCCAGCCGATTTGTAGAATAGGGCCCACCTACAATACTTGACCGTTGTACAGTACCTCTGTGAACGCTCACCACACTACCACGTTCGAAAAAAACCCCCAAATCCCAAAAGATTCCTCCATCCTCTAGGTAGCGGGTTGAATCTAAGCACACTGGTTACATTTATCATGAGCTTGTGTGTTTCATATTTTATACCTCCCACGCTTCTTTTCCATCTCGGCAATTTCGCTCAATACCATAAGAATAGGAACTATTCGCTCTCTGTGCCCAATTTATATCCTCAATATGGCAGACAGCGCCGTACAGCGACTTGCCAAATTTCTGGCATCTCAATTTCCGATCCTTCGAGACCTGTTGCTGAAAAATCAAATGTTTACGTGAAAGTTATTCATGTTGTCCTGGCAGAACTATTGGAAGGTGTGTATGCCCCTGGCTTTGGTACTATTCTCTATTTATTCTGACACCTGACCGAGATCAAGGAGTCATGTATTCCTAGATAGCCCTAGCAAATAACAATATTTAGGTGCTTCAGTGTATCTATCGCGGATCATGCGAAGCTTTCTCGCTTCAAGCAAACATGATAGAGGGAGATTGACCTAGTATCAGAAGCACAAGGAAATTAGATATTGCGTCAGAAAAACACGGTTGCGAAATCATGTATAGCTGTAGAGACGACAACTCATTCTATCCTAGACCCTCACCACGTATAGGAGGTTTCCATACTAACTGAATAAAATAACAAGTATCCTCGCATAAAGCCAACCCTTGGTCAAGAGTCTAAAGTTGCTAATGTTGGCTACTCTACCACTACTATCAATGCATGGAGCAATGGACATCAAACTCCTAACAGCTTTTTATCCTACCGGTGTTAAAACAACAGTCAAAAGGGTCAAACCATTGCACCAGCGCGCGTACTATAATCTCAATTGAAAGATCCAGCAGTTTGCTAGAACCTCGGGATTAGGTCATAGATAAACATTGCTGCTTGTATAACATATCTGAAGATAGATGGGATACCGTGGGCGATCCAGAAAAGCATAATTTGTATCGATCTTAACGAGAGCACACCTTCGATTTGTAAAGTCACCTTATTCTGGATTCCCTCCTTCCAAGTTGCGCCAAAAATGGTCTCAAACACCGAAGAACCCCTGTTGAGAAGTTCCTGAGACACAACATACTCGTGTGGTAATTCAGGATGCCCACTGGGATTTCAGTCGACCTCATTCTCGTACTTGTCTAGTCTTTTGACGATTCGTAGGGTAAATTTCGGACAGGGAGTTTTCTCGGGTGTTCTTTGAAGTCTACAATCACATATTTTGTCAGTTCTCCGGGGGTATGTGTGTAGATAAGAGTTAGTATCTATTTTCTCAATGATGAATTTTGTTTTAGTCAACCGACAAGGTGTTATTGTAGTCTTGTGAGACATTTTACTGATATTTCATGGGTACAATAAATGGGAAGAAGAATATAATATACTTATTGTCAATTCAGTGTTCTACAGGTTGTTTCAAAAATAGGTTCTTATCATTGGCAGAAGGCAAAATGCACACTTCTCGGCTGATAGTGTGAACAATGCCACGTACATTGACAGAGACAAAGCACTTCATTGATGATAGAACTTGAAAATAACCTTCCTGACACTTGGATGAAAGGACTTGCTGACAAGAAGAGAGCAAAGGAGCCGAGAATTTAATACGCAAGGCTATCAGCTAGGGGGCGGAGACAGCTCAGCACTGACTGCAAGAGTTCAATATATCCAAATTCTTCAGCTTAAGCCTTACCTCTGGCCGGTAGGAGCTCATAGTAAGATGACAGTATGTCCATCTTGTCCATATTTATTTTGTATGAACAGATGTTAAAATGTGTATTTTGTGAAGGCAATAAGCTTTAGCAAAAGGACCCAATGTTTAGACCAAATTACTCCAACTTCTATGGTTCTGGCTTGTACTCTCTTCAGACATAGAAACACCTTCCATAGTAACCAGAACTACTAATTCCCGAAAGCCCCCATCCCTCACCAATCCACTTATTAATTCGCACTCTCTTCAACAATACCAGCATGCTCAAAAAAAACTCCTCCCCAAGAAACACTTCCAAAAACACCAAACCAGCTTATCGGCACCACTTCGCGATCAGATCTCATCGCAACCTGAAGAGAATTCAAATTCACACTCTTCAACACCTTCCTTACATACTTACTTATCTCTCACTCAAAAGTCAACAACGCCGCTTCGATATCAACGAGATAGGAATCGACTACCCATTCATGAACATAAGACTTAACACCCAACTCGATGAATACAACAGGCAGCGAAGACACATGTGGGCCTTCAGGCGTTGCTTCAACATGCGGGTTGTGAAGAAACGGGATATTGGCGGGAGATAAAGAGCCAATTTTGAACGCCCAATCTTGATTGTCATAGATATGGCATGCTTTAAGCTCGGCGTTGACGATCTCCTTCATCTTTCTACCAATAGCAGTATTGAGGGCAATTTTAATCTGCCGGTATTTGGTGAGCATTGCGAACTCGATGAATTGGATTGTTTGTCGATTATGGGACATTCGGGGGAGGTGAGAACGGTATTGGGTTGGATGTAGTAGGGGACTGGCTCGAAGCTCTGAAGAGTGAGGTCGCCGGCAATGATGGCGAGTTCTTTTTATTGAGTGGATTTTTGAGCGTCGAGGAAATAACTGCACTGGGAGAGCATGACGGCGAAGTAAGGAAATTTAGCTTTGAGGAGACGGTGGGATATGATATTCTCTAAGGAAAGTTCTGGGTGACTAGTGTCTGTCGATGCAGTGTCGACAAAGGATTGCGGACTGGTAATGGTATGTAGAAAAAGACAAGAACAAGATCAAGAGCTAGGCATTAATTTCAAATCGCCAAACGGGATTCTGACTGTTGTAGACGAGGCTTCATCGGTATCCCGAATACTTGTAACTTCCTCCTTCTGCATCTTAATCGATCATAGCGTGAAGAACAGGAGAACCATATCAGGAGACGTGCAGCAAGCTTCGCTTACAAGCCTCAATTCTGCATAACTTGGAAGTTGAAATTACAATTACTGTATTTTACAGTACGAGGCCGAAAGAAATTAAGATTCTCAAAATTCTATAGAACCAAAGTATTACAAGTATAGTGACGTAAGACATCCTCTGTAGAAACCCCTGATCCTAAAAGTAGTATTAATAACTAGTATTGGTGTTTACTCAGCTAAAAATATAGTTCTCCAACGTTGGAATCACGGACTTCACAGCGGAGAGAAATTGTTTTATACTGGAATACTCATAACAAACACTAACACTTCACTGGGATATTTGATTCACTAGTATCTCTGCGCTAGTATGTGCAATAGTCAAATATTAGCTATAAATACTAGTGGCTATAGGCTAGTATTTGAATTAAACTGGCTGTTAGCATGGACCGCCTATCCCTCCGGTCCTACACCTAGTATTGATACTTAAACACCATCTCATCCCCTGCCAATAGATCCCAAAAACCAATGAATCTCCCGTACCACAAGTGAATTTCGAGGTAGATTGCCGATTGAGGTTGATAGATGCCACAGCCTTGCTTTGATATGCCTCGTAGTCATGGATGTGGGTCTTGACATTGTCGACGAACCTGTTGTTCGAGTAGTTGCATACCTTGGACTCGATGGCCGCTTCGACGATGAGGTTGTGAAGGGACGATGAGTGGGGTAGCTGGGCGACTGAAAGAACATGTGCCGAGGTGAAGAATTGGCGGTTTTGAGGGAACGAGAGTCCAGCCCAGATGCGGTGAATAAATTATATGGTGGGTTCTCTTTTTTAGACGACAAGGTCCTTAATCGCTTTGAAAATTCGTATTTCGATTCTAGGCTCCTGGATCTGCCAGCATGCGATTAGTCGTACGAGCTCAAGGAAGTTGGATACTACTTCGACCATAGGAGTTTTTAACACAATTTTTAGGGATTCTCGGTGGAGGTAGACTAGTAAAAAATCGATGCGACATCTGGGATCATAGCGACCTTGACCGGCGATTGGGTTGCTGTGGCCTTCAAAAAAGTATTGTCATTGAGCAACGTGCTAAAGTATCGAATTTTCACTACGAGAAAAGCCTTGGAGGCCCCGAAATCCACTGCTAGTTCCGGATCGCTCACAATCTCAAAAGAATGGTTCTTAAAGGCTTGTTCTTCCTTTGATGCTTTTGTATGAATGATATCTTTTATGGTGCAATAATGTTCAGCTTTCAAAAGCCTCCAATTCATCATGCATATCTTTCAATGTTTACTCAACAAGTCTTAGAGTCATCGCATGTCCTCAGTAAAGTGAGGGGACGTTGGAAATAAGCCTGCTATTGTTGAAAGTGGAATTGCACGAAATGGGGCAACTCTGCGGGCGATAGCAACCTCAAATTGCCGCTGTGTAGTGTTTGTTTTGGGGCCTTGGAGAAGGGAGGATGTATAATGCGGCCAAAGATTGCACAAAGATCACAGGAACTAGGTCTTGAATAAAGTTGTTGTGACTTTTTCAGACCAAATAAGAAACTTAGAACTACAAATTTGCGGATTTGCGTGTAAGCACCATGCCCATTGGTTAGTGAAACGGTCCATGGGTGCACAAGCTTCACACTGACATCGCATCATTGTATTTGTGAAGAGGAGAACAATGCGAGTATAACCAAGTCAGATATAAAGCGGTAAGATGAGCAAGTATTTAGTGCCAAAGGAAAAGTGTACTTAGATACTAATACTGTGACAAGTCGGCGGGTATCATTGTATGTAAACGAAAGCGCTATACTAACACGAAGATAAGATCAAGTCTTCGAGAGGCAAGCAAGGGCATATTGTTCTAACTTGTTCATACGAAGCTTCAATAATTCGTAGTGCATTGCATTCACGTGACCAAACCAGCCGTCGGGTGGCATGACCAACCAAGCAACCTGGAAAAATGTCCGGGGTCCAGGAAGGCGCTCGCGAGGGAACAGGAGGACCCTTAAAAATTAGAATCTGTTGGCGACTGTAGATCTTGATAGTATGGCCATCAGTTTTGCAGAACATTGATATGCAGAAAATGGGTCAATATAACGTTCGCAAACAAGCTACCAACCAAAAATACAAAAAACGCGCCCCAAAAAAGAGTTTAAGAGCTGGTAGAAAATGCTCTTCCTAGGAAATTCGCATAGAAAGGAGATGTCTACTAAGCATTCAATTGTTAGGTCACGATGTGATGGCAAACAATTCATAGACAGCATGCCCATGTATCAGTCCCATCAGACTGTTGCTAAGGTAGGAACTACGCTACCCAGACTTCACAGATCTCAATTATATTACAAAGCATATCCCGTAGATGTGTCATCTTCCATTTTGCCGGACAGGCCCTTTGGCCCGGTGGAAGCCCATATGTGAAATATCAATGCTACAGGTGCACTCCACTGCGAGCGATAATTTTTCTGTCGCGGTAAAGAGTTGAGGTTGAGAATGCCGGGAAGTAATAAGTAAGCATCACGGCAAATCGTATGTTGCCAAGTGCAAAGTAACCAGATAGAGCTCAAATTGCTCCACAGACGCGCGTGGTTATGGACCACTCGCAGACAGACTCGGCTTCACTTTAGGTGCGGTACATTCTTGTAGAGTGAGGTAACCTCGGCTACAGTCAAATTTGTTGTGATATGGCATTGTTGCAAAAGGAAGCTCTCTCAAGAGTCGAATATTGCAAACACTTGGTGTTTGTAGCAACCTTGTGTATGTTTTCCGACAAACTCGATGGTGTGAGATTTGTAGAGCCCTGGCCGGATCAGACGGGACTGGAAAGTAAGCCGAGAGCTCTTAGATGCAGCCAAGTTTTGGGCGTCGAGGTGATGTGCGAACATCCGTTGGTGGCTGAGGCTTGTTCGATCAAGAAAACTTGGCTTCCGCTTTCATGGCATCATTCCTCGGGACGGCTGTTAGCGAACGTAAGCATAGGAACGTCCGTACATCAAAGCATTTGAAGCCAAACTTTTCAACTGCCAAAAGGAACGAGGTATTTCATGCGTACTTGTTGGTTTTTGATGGCGTTCTTGTCCCGAAGAAACTGATGTGGAAGGAGAGCAACACTTATGTGTCGCACTGAAGAATGCGGGGACCTTCGGGCCTCCGACATGGGATGTTCATGACGACACGATGGACAAGAAAGGCATTAACCTCGTGAGTATTGCACCGATGATCCATAAAATCAGGCTATTGCGAGGGAGGGGCTTGTAGTCATAGTGATGAATGATTGGATGGAAAAGTTGTTGCCCGGAACTGTCGGCGCAACGCCAGAGTGGACTTGCTGTGAAGGAGGAGGATTGGAGTGACCAGGGCATCAGGCAAATGAAGCTTGGCCGCAGATGATCCACCGATGGGTGGCTGCCGCCAGAAGTCTTGTTTTTCGCTAGAGATGTCTTTCGCACGCCGAGATGACACTTCGAACATGTCGTTGCTTGTCACTTAAGCTTGTATTGAAGGTGAAATCAAGAGATTGGGCTGCGAATGACTTATTGGTCAAACTGCTATGACATGTCGAAGTAAGAGTGCTTGATATCCGGGAGGCCGTTAACTATATATAACCAAGCTTGCGAGGTTATGATCCATCATGCAAACTTATAGCAGCTTTCTGAGACTTCTAGGAAATCATCAGCATGTCTGCGGCCCGTGCAAAAATACAACAAGCTGTAACCTTGATACATCATCTCCTCCTAGCGACTGCAGAGGGTCATCTGCGAGGCAAGAGAGAGGGTTTTTGGCGCGGTTGAAATCTGGATTGAGGAAGTATACAGGCGGTAGCCACTGAGACGGTGGCTTCAAACAACCTCGTCTGCAACGATGGCTGACGGTTGTTTGCAATTGATGAAAGGAAGCACTGTTGAAGGACGGCAACGAGATTTAGGCTGATTTGAGGAAATATGATTCCCCGTTCCGGCCCCGCCTTTTACTTCTAGTGCATAGTTGTCATTGGCTCTAGTCTTAGCGTAGAACTAGCCCCTGTCAATATTGCATTACTGCAACACCCTTGGCATGAGATGTCGAATTCTCGTTTCGCAAGATACGAGACGTAACTTCCAGAGATGGGGGGTGTCGGAGACAACAACCCATCGACTCCCAGGTTCCCACGTCTATACAATTTTCATGCAATTGCACCATAGACGGTCGTATCTGGCGCCTCTTGCGCAAACGACGATGCGCAATGACAGCCGCCTGCTGATTTAGGCGGCCCTTTCCACCATTTCAAGCCCTTCTGCCACTGACCGTAGATCTCCAACCGAATGCGAGCACAACAGCCCACCACCACACGCGGTCTGAAGGTCCCGAAAGCTCAAATCTCTTATTCCGCATATGTTTTACCCGACGTTGTACGCCATCTCTGCCTCTCTGCACCACTATCTGCTGTTTCGAGGCTTGGGTGCCTTTCAGAGAGGGTGTCAGCACTGGGCACTGGACTTTGGGCTTTCCGTGGCCGTCTTTGATGTCGAAATATCGAACCACAATTCTGCAGAGCCTGCTAAACGCCATACGCCTTCCATTCTGACAGCAGCGGCTCGGTAGGACAGATGGAAGGCGTTCTCGCACACGTGGATATCCAGATTCCATTTCACAGGCCACGAGGTAACCTTCAGTCTCGGTGCTCGGTGCTTGAGTACGGAGAATTCTTCAAGCAAGTAGGCCGGCATCCCCACCACTAGACGTGGCTTTTCGTCGGTACGATCTTCTAATAGGATGCCAAATCACCTCTTCTGCTGCTTAGAATGTGGCACAACTTGTCTGCCACTTCCAGCATTGCTTGAAATCGCTACCGTTATGATCCTGGAAACGCTGGCGTTAGTTCTCTCCTTGATCCGTCTCTGAGCGCTCGCATATATCTCTATCTCACGGTACGCGAACCTCGTCGATGGGCCTGAGGGCCTGAACAGCCTCAACAAGAGATCCCAGCAGACGAGATGAGCTGCATGACTGCTACTGCGACTGCTACACACTAATGGAGCTGCTGGTCCTCGTCTGCTCTACTGACTGGAGGCCTCCGCATGTTGGTGAGATTTCTGGGTCCATAATATCCATAATCCCTGCTCCACCGTAGGAGCATCGTTTCCCAATTCGAGTTTGGTGCTCTTTCCTTGCTACCTCATCTGTCGTTCATCCAATTGACTGCTCAGCAGAACCAACCGATGCCATACAATTCATAAAATCCGTGGGAATTCGACCCACACTCCGCAACCCCAGACTGCACTGCTCAATTACCCCAACATCTCACGGGTAGCTACCCTTACGCTTGGCTGCCCTATATAGCTCCGTGTTCCTGTCCCTCGATCTCCTGCTCTTGTTTCTCCGACTGCTTGCTCACCTGTTTCCAAGCTCACCCTCGCCACTCGTGTTCAGCTTCACACCACCAACCCTTGGCGGAAGAGACGTCAGCTCTCGCAGGACTTGATTTAAAGTCCAGCCGTTGTTTCTCTTTGCTACAATATAAATCAACTTCGACAGCGAAACTATCCAAGGTTACAATGGCAACAACAACGTCAGTGGAGCCCACGCTCAACAAGGAGTACCACGACACCTCTACACATGATCATGCCACCACTACTGGGGTAAACGGCAACCGGAACTTTGGTAACCCACTTGCTCACGTTACCACTGGGGATTCCGCACGTCTTCCAGCCTTTGGTGGAGAGTTCCAACCCGGTCTGTACCGACCCACTGAGCACCGCAAGTTCGCCAATCCAGCTCCATTGGGATTGAGTGCCTTCGCTTTAACCACTTTCGTCCTATCTCTTATCAACATTCAAGTTCGAGAATTGAAGCAGCCCAACATTGCTGTGGCACTTGCCTTCGGTTATGGTGGATTTGTGCAATTGCTTGCAGGCATGTGGTATGTCAATTTCTTATTGAGCCTCCCAAGGGAATTCTTGCTAACAAAAAACAGGGAAATGGCTGTTGGGAACACCTTCGGTGCCACGGCTCTCTCGTCATATGGTGGTTTCTGGATCTCATACGCTATCATTCTCACCCCTGGTGGTTTCGGTATCACAGCAGCATATGCCGTAAAGAACGCAACCACCGGAGCTGCCACAGGGGCTGGGGTAAATGATCTCAACAATGCCCTTGGGTTCTTCCTAGCTGGCTGGTTCATCTTCACTTTCATCCTGCTGATATGCACTTTCAAATCAACCGTGGCATTCTTCACTCTGTTTCTCACCCTTGATATTGCTTTCCTCTGTCTAATGATTGGGCACTTGGACGCAGATGCTAAAGGAAAGGTTAACCTTCCGGCACAAAAGGCAGGCGGTTACTTTGGCATGTTTGCGGCGTTCTTGGCATGGTATAATGCGCTCGCTGGTATAGCAGATTCTTCGTACGTTCACCCTTATCCTTCTTCTTGGCTTGAGCAAAGCTCCATCCATACCTCTGTTCAATCCGACTGACATGTGCTTTGCAGAAACTCATTCTTCGTCATCCCGGTTGCTCACTTCCCCTGGTCCGCCAAGGGTCGCGAACGCAGAGGTCTCACCAAGACCGAACGCGAGACCGTATAAAAGGTTCCGATATGCTGCACAAGTATGCGCATGTTTCTCTCGCAAGATTCGGATCTATATCATTTTCTTCTCTTCAAATATTGGTTCGCGGGGGTATATCGACACGGGGGCCGTGTGGGAGTGGGAGCGTAGTGGAATGGACTTGACGCTGAGCATTTTCAAGGAGACATTTAAGCGATCTATCCCCTTGTCGACAGGGTTCAAGATGCGTCAGCTCAACAAACTTAGGACATCACTGGATGTGGATCTGGGGCGATATCCGTTCTAATCAAGGGCAGGGATAGGGCATGGTCATGTGTTATTATTATGAATATGATTCAAAAGATCGATCTGCAGCCTTCCAAAACAATTCTGACCCCCTTCCATCGAGGTGTTGAAATACAACATCTTGGGTGCTGTGCTTGGTGTCATCGTGAATATCACTCTATTCTACATGAAAGGTAGGGTGGCGCTTCGACTGGGGCACTAGTTTCAATAGCTTTTACGCCGGCTTTGTTCGGGCGCGGGAGCTAAACTTTGATCACACCACATGCCTTCCTCGATCCTCTGCGCCCCTGCCGTTCCAAGAAAATACTCTGACGCCGTGCCAAGGAAACAAATTGCCCTCTGCGGCGTTGGAACGTGACTCTGTGGAAGGCTTGGATAAGCGGTGGTTGCACACTATGGGTCTTGTTAAGAGGATAGGCATTCGTAGCTATACCCTCAGTCAAGAATTATGATGATGGTTAGTAGCTTAAGGAGGTTGGGGTAATTTTGATTTCGCCATTCGAGTCTTCAAATCTTGTCCTGCCTCGTCTCTGAAGATTGATTAGTTTCAAAAAGAGTTGGGAATATTAGAGTTAGTACTCTTCGATATCGCTTTGTAGTATCTCTGCTCGCTGAATGATGTATTTTGAAAATTTAAATAGATTTTGTGTTTTGTGGATGGAGGGAAATGTGTGGTTTCTAAGTCTGTGATTACCCCGAGTCAGTTATGTCGATATAGTACCGTGAATCTGGTGACCAGTATCTTTGAGGTGGAGTGATCAAGACTAGATCATTATATTCAAGGAGTGGTACAGCTCCGGCCGGAAAAGTAAGCCTTGAATAGTCTCTACTTTACCGAGCCTTCTAGCGATATATAGAACAAGATATCCCGTTCGAGAAAACGGCAAGTGACCTAGAAGATTGGATGACAGCTGGAGCTTCACGGAATGAAACGACCAACTGCAATTTTTACCACACCTCACAACGCAGCACGTGTAAGCGGTAGTTGCACTGCCAATGAGCTCGCCTCTACAGGGCTTCATTGCCACGGCGAGGTAGGAATTATTAGGATCTTGGAGTTGCTGTCCCAGACTTCAGAGATGTCGACCTTAAGGAATACTTTCAGGCATAAAATATACTAATTCAAGAATATACTCCCAACAAAATAAAGGCCGATGAGTACTTCCCATCTCTAGTAAACATGGAGAACATGGTGTTACATTAAGCATTTTAAGATATATTACCACCATTTTACTAGGCGAAATAGAAGAAACAAGTCTTTTTTCCCCATTTTAATCGAGCTTATCCACATCTTAGGATGTCGAATTCTTCGCACTTGACGATTTCAGCTACTTTATAATGAAGTCTAGAACCAGTACCACAAGTTTGCACGTCTTCCCTGGGCAATCATTCCTTTTAAATCACAAGGCTAGGTAAGAACAAGGCTATCATTACACATATATTGCACATTTTAAATAGGCAAACTTAATTGTAGGAAGTCAGCAGAGTTCCAACACAAAACTATGTTAGTATAGTAAGTCTTTGGAAATGACCCACCGCCTTCAAAAGCTGAAACACCTTGGAGATGTAATGAGATCCCGGTAGCCATAAAGCCACCGGGCAAAAGCACTGGGCAGGATTAAAGGCAGTTCTTACGCCAATGGATTATGCGTCAGGTTTATATAATTTTATGCTTTATCTCTTCACCGACTGTGGTATATGAATCACTGGGACACTGCATTGGTCAGCAAAGTATATGATTCCAGGTTTCTGTAAGTGCCAATTCACTTTACCCACGGATATTGGGGGTCCAGCGACTTCATCAATTGCTCCATCTTGGAGAAACTGGTAGTAGAGAGTATATCACCGCTCATTGCAACTTTAGGTCAAACTCTAGCTGATCGATGTCAAACTTTTTTCCAAGATGACAGAAGTTCATTGAAGATTCGGTATTGGCCATTTATTGCTTATTTACGATGACAAAAGCTTTTAGGTTATTACAGAAGTAAGAAAGAATGAGACATTTTACCCAAGCTCAGCCAATAAAACATAAAATGCTTAAGTACATAGTGTATAGTAATTATAGTCGGCTCAGACCCTGTAACATAACGATGAAATGAATGGCATCAGTGTAATGTTGGATGGATATTGTTCACCGTTTTAACAAAAGGGGGCACACTTTTGTATTCGTCCGAGGACTCTCTGTGGTGTTCTATACCAATTCTGTAATGGTGACAAAGTTATAGGTCATATGTTCTTTCACTCTCATAAAAGCTAGCACAGGTTATGAAGGAGCAGGAACTCACTCGTGTTTGCTGTCACTTTCACAACGCTAATTCTCAGCTCCTTTCTTTAATTCACGTGATTAATTTACTGTAGTCCTGAACTGATATACTATAATCGACTAATCTCCCGAAGGCAAGGTTCTTCAGCTCTAAGTTTTTAGAACCATCTTCCTAGATATGTTTTCCAGTCACGAGTTTCCAAGGCCTTTTCGAGATCAGACTTCTTTTTCAAGACTGGACTAAATAAACTTTCTGTGAAACCTTCTCAGTCCAGACCCAACCGCCCTCCTACTATGCATTGGCTTCACTGTCTTAAAACACATCACGAGATAATACACCCAGATAATACACCCAGATCGAAGCAATCATGGATGTCAACAGAGAGAAATTTCCAAGGATTTCGGCCACCGATTACCTAGCTAATTCCGTACCGGGAACATTTGTCTCTCACGACTTAAGCCGATTGTGAACCAAAGATTACTTTGTGACTAGTCGAGAAGACTACGAAGAGCATCGAGGACGAATTAGGTATGAGTGAAAGTCAAAGACAGGAGAATCATGCCAACTTTACAAACATAAACATTTCCGATGAGAACAATCTGGTTGTTCATCCAGACAGAACTCACATCCGAGTTTCCGGCATCCAAGCCACTCCTTATCGCGAAAACCTCTAATTCGCTGCCATGCTTCAAAGTGGCGTCTTTGCCGAATGCCAAAGCAAAACTGTGATTGAGATCGGTGTCATCCCCGATGTTGTCACGCGACATAGTGACAAAGTCTCCCCATCAAGTGCGAAGTTCCACCTGACTCGGAGCTCAGTAGAATTGTTGAAGTAGCACGACTCGGTAAGTACTGGCTGGTCACAAATGAAGGTTTCGAAAGATAAATTGTGAGCAAAGTGAAGGAAGTCATGATCAGCACAGTTCACGGCAGATACCTCACTCACGGTGAAGCAGGTAAAATCTATCCACAAATTGCCCGACACTTTTCTGATCTTTAACTTTCTGCTATAAGCACATGTCGATTCGTACGTCTGTATTCAAAAGTAGGACGAGTATTTGAAAGACATCACGGAATTACTCTCCGACTGTGTGCTTAAATCCATGAGGTTCTCACGCAAGGCAGCGGCGACAATCACACAGGATCGACCCGGTCGTGGACTTGTCTTTTTGGAGCCTTTCAGAAATGAAGTGAATCTCTTCATGGAGTCAGTTGAATATGCCTTAATTGGGGCGAATTCCGAATATAGCGGTCACTTAGCGGGGATCAGTGTTGTCTGGTTCTCTTCATCTCACTGCGGTTGGGTGGTAGGATGGCTTTTCTGCGGGCCGAGCAGGGAAAGTGCTTCGGGAGGATGGTTTTGATTCGTGTTTGGGAGGCCTTAAGTATATGAATACTCTCAATAAATGTAGTCTCTCGAAATATCAATTTTTTTCTATCTTTCTGAATTAATGTTCAAAATCGAATAGTTTTATAAGATGTTAGCGTTGCTCAAGTTAAAGCAACAGTAATAAGCCCCACCCACGCGAGTTCGTTCCAAGATACTAATATTCCCATTTTTTTGTGTTTTTGACGCCCCCACAGAATGTCTATTTTCCGCATAAGCAACGCTTGATTATCATGTATAGAAAGCATTACTGTCGCGCAACATGCCATTGAAGACTCTATTTCCTTACTGATGATGTATGGTATTGGATAATCTTTCGTATAGCTACGATGGAGTATGTGTTCGTCTGCGTTAGCCAATTCATCACTTCTTAGATTAAATCTAGCTGACTCCGTACCCTCCAGTACCTGAGCACAAGTATTGTTATGGATATTATGGCTATGTCTTCATTGAATGCCCGATTGTAGAGTAATGATTGCGGTAGAACTTTAATGTAACCGAATTACTTACGTGACTGCAGGCTTCAGGTACTGAATTTAGACCTTGCAGATTGTATCAATTTATGCAAAATAAATACACGCTGTGAATTGTTGGATTATGAAAATACTTTTGCGTAAAGACAGACCAGGACTGCTGCCTTCCTATCAATAGAACTTGAACCAATATTGCACAACTGTGTGTGATGTGACCCAAGAAACTCCCCGTCCATTCCAATGACCATTGAGGTTGGAGACCCATCCGAGGCGCAATCCATTTGTGCCTATAGCCTTCAAACGCCGAACTGTTACTCATGGGTATCGAACTCCCCAAAATACGAAAAAAGTCCCAGAAAAATTACATGCGAGTTCGCCCTTCAAGAGGTTGTATCCGATCGGTATCCTGGCAATTCTCAATCGTCACTCGAGTCGTTTTCCAAATCCCAGCATCCTGCTTTCCATCTTCTTCGAGGATTCCCACCTCACTCTCTCCATCATCGCTCTTCATTGTGTCCGTCGTTCTACTGCGCTTGACTGTGCTGTTGTACGTGGGCCCCATGGCATAGCTCGGTGTCCCTCTGGATCTCTGTGACGAGGCGAGGAAACTTGCTGGTAGGATTTTACTAAAAATGCCTTCGAATGTTTTGCGTAATGGTGGTAGGTTAGCTGTGATCATGCCAACGCCAACTTCTAAGCCGGATATGAGGGTCAAAGTGACACCTTCATAGAGGTAGTCGTGTTTGAGTTGGAGAATTCTGTAGAGCCAGAACAACTTGATGATGGATATAACGGTGCCTCTAAGGTGTGGGTTAGTGCGGGCTCCATTTCCAATGAGTGTCGTAAGATAGAATGGATTCTTACGACAAAGCAAACAAGAATACAATTCTGACACCCCATTGAGTTCGCTTTGGTAGCTTAACCTGCTTTAGGTAAACTATTGGAGATGCTGTGTACACCAAGTCTGTAACGATATTTGCCGACGCTTGAGCATACGCACTCATCAACCTGATCTTCGTCGTCAAGCATTTCCCCTTCACTCTCGGATCCCAGCGCAACGAGATAGGTCTACAATAGCCCCAAAAATTGACGTTAGGTAGCAGGAAGTTACAAATGACAACTATAGCCACAGTAATCCACACAAGCGTTTTGTAGCCGCGTGAGAAGTATAGATTGATCAAGTAAGACGCAACACTCAGCCGTATCAGAAACATAGTGGTGATGTTACATACTGACGATATGAAGAGGAGCTTGTTGCAAATTCTTTTACGTGCGGGAGTCAAGTCGGGATCTCTATCAAGCTTGCCGTTACCGTAGTATGCAGAGGTGACAGAAAGGACATTCGTGGCAATGTGGAAAAACTAACACATCGTAAGAGGCTATACCAAGATAATATTTCGTATTATTGATGGTGCAGAGGCTCAGGGGGGAAAAGGAAAAGAACGTACAACTGCAACAGCCATCAGGTAATCGCTCAACCCCTTCCATCCAACTTTTGGATTAAGCTTGAATCTTACATAGAGTCTCCATAATGTAAATAACGTAGCCACTGTGGTGATTGGTATCATCGACGCAATGATTTCGCTCTTCCGATCAGGCAACGTTTCACCGGCCATATTATCGGACACCCTCGATTCAACAACGATACAAGCAGGTAGGTGAAGCGATACTCAACATAAACCACCACTGCTGAGCGAATGTGATGGCCTCAGTTGTTGGAATGTCTGAGGAACGAAAGATCTGATCATCCACAATGTTCTGCGCATCAGCGAGACAAAGCTTTAGATTTAAAGCGCACCCACGTAGAGGTCCCCAGCTTCTCGAAGTTGGAAGGGAAATTTCCAACCAAAGAATAGACTGTGCCTCAACGCCACCTTTTCGAGCTTCCATGCACAAGTGCAGGAGATGGGGAGGTTTGTGTAACTCTTGCTGCTTTCTTCACCCACACGAAACACAATGATAAGGAGAATCCCCAGATTTCACTAGCGCTCCCGTGGTTGAAAAGGGTCCAGAACCTGGAACCCGTTCTTCAGCAAAGTAGGTGAAGGCCTTGACGGATGATCCCGTGAGAGCACAGTCGCGGATATTGGCCCACATTGGTACGATTCTGGCTCGGGGGTTGGGCGGGGAGCTCGGGTTACCTGTTCCGACTTTAAGATCATGCGTGTGATGTTTGGAATTGCTGGAAGCCGTGCTGACATGGCGGTCTGCTGCGAAGACTCAGCACCGGGGTTTGTTCTCCTTATTTTGGGAGGATATCGCTCGCTCTCCAATGTCCACTATTCGTCCTCGAATGCTCTGTTAATTCACTTATTGCATAAGATGCGATTATTTGAGACTAAGGGAGTTCGCCACCGAAAGGATATGATCTGTAGCTCGTCTACCGCTAATGGCAGCTGCTGTACGGGTACATAGTTTGTTGGTAATGATATTTGGCATGTCTTCTCAAGGCCTGTTCAACGCTTCGGATGCCCAAGAACCTGGGATTTAGGTAACCTTCTGACAATTTGATTCATCCAATGGAATTCTTGCCCGCATCGCTAATTTTCACCTCTCATCAAATCAGCCGTTTGTGATTGTTTATCAAGCTCCCGGTGCATCCAAGTTTACCGTCGATGGGCAGAAGATTTTCTATCCAAGCTGACAGAATTAGAAGAATAATTGAACGACATCAGCTGAATCAATTGTCTGTGCCACTGGCCTGAAAGAGTACAACAACAGGGTGAAGGAGTGGTCTGTTCGTAACATTCCTGGTACGGCGTAATCCCACGCACATTTAAAGATGCCCCTGCGAAGTGTGGGGGTATGATCTTCCGGGGAAGCTCCGCATCCTTCTCCCTCGACTATTTACCAGGTCTATCATCACTCCCAGAGCCAGTCTCCGGGACGGCCTTGAAAGTAGAAGGATGAAACTACATACTGCCGTTAAAGTGCCGGACCTCCACGTTCAAAATTCTTTGCGATAGACTTCACTTTCGTGTTTGAATATTAAAGTCGTGTGTTCTGGAATTTGGGTTTGCTGATTGTCAAGAAATTCAGTTCACTCGAAAGTCTCTTAATCCCAATTTCTGGATGTCTCTCCTTAGACGACAACCAGGGTTCCAGTTCTGGCACAAGAGCAACGCTTTTGATCTTCATTTCTTGCTGAAGCCTTTTTTGTCCTCGATGAATGGCGTATCAATCGATTCTTCTACCAGCAATGAGATACACCTGGAAGAAACATTTTTCACACTGTCAATGAACTGTCACATAAGTCTTCTTCCTGCTTTCATCATAGCTTTAGCGAGTTACTAACTTTTCCGCTTAAATATAAGTAATCTGTTCTTGTATGCATCGGAATGACTTCTTCAAATCTATGAATGTTCTTCTCCTTTTAACTAAGGATCTGAGAGCTCAAACAGTGGCGCCAACACAACTCATGGCCAAACCCACCTTGTGTGACGTGAATGGGGAGGAAGATCGACACTTGGTTTCGATACCTCGCAATTGAGTGGAGAGTGGATTTGAGCCCTGTGTTGTCTCGTTGAAGATTCCATCATCTCTTTGCCCCCTGAGCACAGATGAGTGAGATCTTGGCAAATGTTGGTAATGTCTATCGTTACCAAATCGGTGGAACTTGGAAAACTCCGCCGCCGCCTCCTGTTGAGCAAAGCACTTCAAATTTTACGCCGAATGAAGTGCTGAAGGGTAGATCACCTGATAATATCGGCCTTTGCCCCTTCGTGGTCGACAAGTCAAGGTACTCGGTGTGCACCATTTTAGCCTCATTAACACAACATCCCGTCGAGCCAGATTGCAAGGTTACCTTGGTTTTCCCGACTCCCTTCTAACTTTATATTGACGTCTTTCTCATTGGAGTTCTTTAAGACTCAGTGCTGACTGACTACCGGTATCCAAAATGGTCGTCGTAATGATGAGATGACAAGACGTCAAGTCACTGTAGATGGCCAGCAGTCAAAATTGAACCGCGGGCAACACCTGTCAGTGCTGACCCCGAAAATCTCGATTTCGCGAACTCAAGTCCTCGTGCCTCTTTATTCTGCGAATACCGTTCCTTTGTGTAAATTAAAATCGATCGCGGCTAGCGGGCCCAAGGCTAAGAGAAAGCGAAGTGATCCACTTTCTGCACAACAAGTGTGAAATCTTTTGGTGTCAGATCGAGGACTACAATCGTAATAAGTGATGGCAAGAACATAGATTTGAGCGTACTCGTTCAAATCTCACTGCTTGACACTCTCTTCCACGATGGGACGATCTTTCAGGCTCATTCTTGCCCTCCACGTAGTGATCTCCACAGTCAACGCACTCCAGCCATCTTTCGCGCAGGTGAAAGAGCAGAGCTATGACTATGTAGTTGTTGGTGGAGGTCTCACTGGTTTAGTGGTTGCAAACCGGCTGTCTGAACAGCAGGACAGTATGTAATGTAAAAATGACAATGAAATACGAATATTGACCTTAATCGTAGAAACTGTCCTCGTGATCGAGAATGGTTACATCGACAATAGCCCAGCGACAAGTATTCCATACCAAGCCACTATCCTCAATACAGGAGCTATGTACCCAATCATTAGTGCCCCAGAGCCATTTCTAAACAACCAAACTTACCCGATCAGGGTTGGAAATGTTGTGGGAGGAGGTTCCGTCGTCAATGGAATGCTCTTTGATCGAGGATCAAACGCAGACTATGACGCCTGGGAGCAACTCGGGAACCAAGGTTGGGGCTGGAAAGGCCTTGGACCTTATTTCAAGAAAAGCACCCATTTTACACCGCCTTCAGCTGAAGCCGCCGAAGAATTTGGTCTAACCTGGGACGTGTCTGCGTACGGTGATGGACCACTTCAAATACATCTCCCAAGTTTCCAATATCCCGACATGAGGACACTTTTCGGCGCCTTGAAGGCAGAGGATATTCCAATGCCAAGAGAAGGTTTCACAGAACCAATTGGTGCATACTGGTGTCCGAGTAATATCGATAATACCACGGCTACTAGATCTAGTGCTCGAACTGCATATTATGATCCAGCTTCGGGTAGATCTAATTTGCACCTTCTGGTAGGAACTAGAGTCAACAAAATCCAGTTTGATGAACAAAAGAAAGGATTGGTTGCGAATGGAGTCCAGATCGTATCTCGTGCTGATAACTCCATCTCGAGGGTTTACGCCAAGAAAGAAGTTATTCTTGCAGCTGGTGGCATTTTCACTCCGCAACTCCTGATGCTTAGCGGAATTGGCCCCAAGGATATCCTCAAAGCGGCGAACATAACAGTGAAGCAAGACACACCAGCAGTGGGTACCAACTTCCAGGACCATCCGCCGTTGACCATGACTTTCAACTTATCAAACCAAGCATTTCCCGATCCTGCCGTTCTACAACACAACGCAACGTTTAATGCGGCTGCCGCTGCCCAGTATGCAATTGATAAGAGCGGTCCTTACTCCTATGCTCGCGGAAGTGCCGTGGCCTTCCTCACGTTCAAACAATTGAGCTCCAAGTATCAAGCCATCACTTCAAAGATTTCTGAACAAGATCCCATCAAGTTTCTCCCAGAGCGGTATAGCAAGAACACCGCTCTTCTTAATGGTTTCAAAAAGCAGCGCGAGATCATGATAAGTCAGTACCTAAGCGACGATGCAGCAGTTGGCGAATCTCCTGTACAAGCATGGGGCCGCTCAGCTATAGCTCTCCAGAAACCACTATCGAGAGGAACAATCATATTAAATACTACACACCCAGAAGAAATACCTATCGCCCAATTCAATACGATCCAGAATCCTATTGATGGGGAACTGCTGTGTGAAATGGTACGTTGGAATCGTAGGCGCTGGGCGAGGAAGGAAGTAGCTGGTTTCAGCCCCGTAGAAAACGTACCAGGAGCACAGTACCAGACTAATGACGAGATTCTGCAAGAGTCTATCAAGACAGGGGCTCTTGCGTCAACATTTGCTCATCCCTCTGGGTCGTGCGCGATGATGCCACAGGAGCTGGGTGGATGTGTTAGTGATAAGTTGTTAGTATATGGTGAGTTCGCCCAGGGCGGGAGTAGGAATATCGAAATCATTGCTAACTAGTAGTTTCTGTTAAGGTGTTGAGAATCTTTCGATTGTTGATGCGTCGATTATACCGTTAATTCCAGCGACGCATCTCCAAGCGACTATGTATGCGATTGCTGAGAAGGCAGCTGATATTATCAAACAGAGATAATCTCCGGGTTTTTAGAGAGAGTAGGTAGCTTAACAAAGGATAATAATCATCATGGCTCTAATTTAATCTTGATGAAATTGGCTTGCCATTCGAAAGACTCTAAAGCTGCTCTGGTTCCATTTAAATATTCGTCAAGGTGATTCTGAGATTGAGCGGAAACAAACAAGGCAAGTACAAGCAGTATCGCAGATTATTTGTTGGGGCTTCGTAATGACCCACTTTGAGAAATTCCGAAAATTGTTTGTAGTCCTTTATTCCTACTAGGAAACGGAAACGAGATGCTTTCTGAGCAAACACTCGTCTCTAAGAAGCATCTTGGACGACTGTGTCTTTCCTAGAGCGGAATCATTCGTAGACCATGTTGCCCTCGCCACTTACAATCGGCTCCCAGCCAACGAGTAATCAAATGTAAAGCTTCCGATATTGCTGAACCTATGTCAGTCTTCAAATTCCTGGAAGCTAGGCTCTAGAAGACGAGGCTTTCGACGCATATTTCGGTCCAATCCACTCTGGCGCCTCTTGACCTCCTTCCATTGCCGTTACTCGCATTCTGCACCAAGATACCCATTTGACAAAAACCGAGCCAGAGAACGTAAAGCTGAAAGCAGTAATACATGCCAGAGTTCGCTACTCCCATGGCAAATTGCTGGTCGGCGATACTTTCGTCAGTTTTCTTTTCTTGCTGCACCATACTTCAGACGGCCAAGACCATTTCCCATTTCCGAACCTGAACAGACAAGCATAGAATGGCCATATTTTGAATCAGCAGAGGAAGACCCAGAAGGTATACACGAATGTGATTGATAGAATGTATACCGATATGCTGGGAGGGTGTTTGATGAAACTGTGAACATGAGTATGCAACACGCGATGGAATACAGAAGAGCACCGTCGAAGGGAGACACAGGTAATTTGTGGAAAGCCGCTTCCCTCGGGTTTAGACGTCTTCGACTGCGAGTCCAATTTGGACGGATATGCCTTTCTCATAGACTTGATAACGGATAAAACCTTCGATGGTTGCTTGTGTAAGAAACGCGTGTGGATATTTGGAAAGCTCATTTGTCGCAACGGACCCCAACTGCATTGGCTTCGCTAGTCAGGCATCCAAGTTGCCGATATTCTCTGTATTCTCTTTGGATGCAAAGTTCCCGCGATACTGAGGCGTGCCGAGAATGGAATGTACAAGTTTAATCGTCTTGATGTTAACGGTGCTCCAGCAGGCGAATTCTCTGATGACTCAAGCCGCGAGGAGCAGAAATCCTTTTGATTTAAGATCACTTCCGTCACCTAATCATCATTAGTTCATATTCCTAGATAGCACTGGAGTCCACTCACATGCTCCATACGCGATGTTGATCCTACTTGAGAGATCTGAAGCGATCAGGTAGACAACGTATCGAATTTTTGTTCCATATCACTCAGGCGGTAAAAAATGTTTTTTCACATTTGTCTGCAGAATCCTGTAATTCTTTGTCCTCGCCAATTCAACCAAAGTGAACAAATAGTTATCAGATGAGACTTAGAAATGATTCGCAAATCGCACACGGTCCAGAACTGTCTTACCATATCTACCTCTGTATACTATAGCTCTCTCACCTCGAGCCAACGGAAAATATAGAGCGACATGCCAATAAGCTATTCGAACTTCGTCGATACTCCGTGAACCCTTTACAAAACCGCTTTCTATCTCAAGTTCCAGCCAATTATCAAAGCCCAGCCAGATACATTATATACATGTGTAATTCCGATGGCCATATTAAGGGTCCGGGTATATTACCAGGTCCTCTCTCCAGGTCCCGTTGCGGCGGGGTGTGCTTGCACATAACACCCATTTGTATGTTCACTTGGAGAGTGCTATTCAATCCCCAAAAGCCGAACGACATATCACGCATTGATGTACCGATGGACAGGTGCCACAGCGAAGGTATTCGAGCATCCTTAACATCGAATCCTTAGCACCTCGTGTATATCTTCCTACGTCATGTTCTGCGTGAACACCGCAGCCCATGTTTCAACGTCTAGAATAGAACACCGGTAATAACGTGAAGCAATTCCGCCTCAGTTTCCGCATTGTCGGGTTCCTGTCTATCCATATCATGGCGCTCGTCCGACTGTTGGTTTACCCGTATCCAAAAAGAAAGACAATATTTGAAAGCAGCTATCTTGAGAGGGTGGCCTTGAGTTGGAGAGCAAAGATAAAGCTTGCTGTTACGGTTGCGAATGGAGAGGCTCCGTTGTGATGCTTGCCCGGGTATTTGCTGAGCAGAATGAATCAGTATCGTGCTTCGCAATTGATGCAAACTTGACTACATACAGTGTTAAAGGGCCTGACATGCTCTTGGTCTACAAAAGACTGGACTCTTGTTGGAAGGCCGACGCGCCTGCAAGAATTCTTCAATCAGGTTTGTAGGTGATAATCATCGTTATCAAGAGGACGGATTCGTCCATCCCGTTTGACGTGTCGTGTTCATTCAATGGTCGAACATACATACCCATTTAACAACACCAAAAACAGTATACAAATTTATTCATACGCCACTAGCCACACCCTCAAAGCCTTGGCACGCAACCTTCAACGCCACATCTCGGCAAGAACCCCATGCCTGACCTAAGTGGACCCAACTCTAAATCTCTAGCACCCTGCTCAGACACCACTCCAAACCACACGCGTCTCAACATCCAACCAAGGTCCGTCGAACCCACCACAACCCCTAGACATTGCCGCCGACATGCAGCGCCAATCCCCCAGAATCCCGGGAACTTATCACTCTTTAATATGCACAAGGCGAGGGGGGGCTGGTAGTTCGGTGAAGAAAAAGACTGAAGTTCTTGGCGGACGTCTGATCATCGCGTTTTGCGTCAGGAACCGAGCGTTTTGGTCTCATCTCCGTTAGACGTCGGAAATTGGGCAGGTCTGGTCCATGGGATGGCAGGAGAGACATCGGATCTGACTACTCTGCTGTAAGACTGAGAAAGTGCGAAAGTTAGAGGATTGTTGAGATGGAAAATGAAAGTCAAAAACAACCAGCGAAAAAATTATTTATAACTTTGTTGATACACTTCAACAGAAGGAAGGTCTAATATAGCCATCTATGACATTAACATTCGACCCGAATTTATAGACAGACAAACCGTGACACATGTAAAGGGTAGAGGGACTCCACAAACAATAAAAGAATATAAAAAATTCATCCAATCCCATTGTAATGCTCCCCTGGGCTGAGATTGGAAATGTAAAAACCCCTTTTCCACCCAACTTACCACCAATCCCTCTTCAAATGATTAAACTCCTGCTTCCTGTAGATCTGTAGCCCCTCTAAATTTAGTATCGTTCCTTCGCATCATGGTCATAATTGCTCCGTTCACGCGATGAAGTCACGGCGGGCTCTTCGTCCAGCCCCTTGACCTCCGAATCCACGGCCGCCGTTTCCTCCGCCGAATCCACCAAAGCCACGGTTGTTGTTTCCTCCTTGACCTTGGCCTTGTCCAGCGTTGTTTCCTCCAGCACCAGCAGCACCTGTGGCAGCGGCGCCAGCAGCGGCGCTGGTTGCAGCGGCCCCCCCATCATTGGCTCCAGCGTTTGCACCAGCTCCCCCAGCGTTGGCTCCAGCGTTTGCACCGTTGGCTCCAGCGTTTGCACCGTTGGCTCCAGCGTTTGCACCGTTGGCTCCAGCGTTGGCTCCCCCAGCGTTGGCTCCAGCGTTTGCACCGTTAGCTCCAGCATTGGCACCATTGGCGTTACCAGCGTTGGCTCCGGCATTTGCGTTGTTGCCAGCGTTGGCTCCGGCGTTGGCGTTATTGCCAGCGTTGGCTCCAGCATTGGCATTATTGCCTGCATTGTTAGCGTTGTTGCCATTGTTATTATTGTTCCCATTGTTTGCATTACCAGCATTTGCAGCAGCGCCATTGCCAGCTCCTACGGTGAACTTGGTGCAATCATCAGGAGTACCACGTTGAGCGACAGGCATGAGAACAGGTTGATGGTTGGAGGCGGAATTCATCGTGCATACACGGTAGTTTCCGGCTGGAAGACCACCGGTGACAGTGGCCGAGAGAAGACCTTGCCCGTTACCGGCGTCGTTGATGCCCTTGAAGAATGCGAATTGGGTGGCATCAAGTGCTTGAGTTGGGTTCAAAGAATTACCGAGATCCTGGACTGTGACGTGAGAGTGACCGACGACCTTCCCGCCTTCCAAAGCTTGTGGAGCTGCGTAGTATGTGTTGTCGGCGTTGGTGAAAGATCCAGCTACAAGATTCTGGGTTTGAACGGTGATATCGAAGGTAGTATCGGCAGCGACATCTCCTCCAGTCTCCGGGAAAGTAACGATGGCCGAAACCATGTTGGCCTTTGCGGGAATATCACCCATTGCTATGAGTCTGTTAAATCGTGACCGAGGAAGAAAGAAAGGAGTACAGCTACGTACTGATACCGTTACATGAGCCACCTTGGACTTGGAGACCGTTAGTCAATGTCTTGCCCGCACAATTGTTAATGAAGTTGTTTTGCGAAGTCAAAGATGCGGCTTGTCCATCGTTCAATGCTCCATTTTCACTCCCATCTTGTGCTGAGCCGGTCTGAACTGCGTTTGCTTGGAGAGTGAGATCTCCGCCTCCTGCTCCTGCTCCTGCGGTTGCCGAAGCCTGTGCTGCTCCGCCATTATTACCCGCATTGTTGTTACCACCGTTGTTGTTGCCACCGTTCTGATTGTTATTGTTCTGCCTGTTGTTATTGTTGTTATTGTTGTTCTGGGCAGAAACCACAGCCGTCATCGCCGCAGCGAGTAATATCTGTTTGAAGAGCATTTTGAATGTGGTGGAAGGGGTGAGGGAGGTCGGAAAGAGGGCGATCGAATTGCAAATAGAGAGCAATCAAAAGAATGAAGTTAAATCCGTTGAGGTGTAAGTTGGTAATTAGATGCACGGTCAACGTGATCTGCTTGACTGGCAAGTGAGAATGAAAAACAGGGAAGTTGAAAGAGAGATGCCCGCCAAAAGTAACAACGTACAAAGTACAGAGAAGCTTGAAGATGGAGGTGGAGAAGGAAAGAAGAAGATGGCGTGAGAGGAGTACTTATTGTATCTTCTTGGCATGCTGCGGGTCCCCAAAATTTACAGTGAACAAGGTCAGCCGCTAACGCGGATCCCGAGCGACGCATTGGATATTTTGTGCCTTGAAACTGGAGGTCGTCGCAAGAATTCTCGTCTGAAAGAAGGCAAGCGGGGGGTTGTACCCAGTTCGAAGTGGTTGGTACCGTCCAAAGTTGTGCTTGGATGGTATTCGGCCCAAGTCACTTTGAGGTTCAGGGGGTGGTCGGGAATGGTCGAGCGCTTGATCCGAAACACGTCTTGTCTTGATAAATGCTTGCTCGAAGCCTTGGTAAAACACAATTACCTTCTGCCAAACAGAACAGGGCAATTGCGGCGCGCGAAACCACCCGTTGTTAGACAGGGAGACTGGGGAGAGAGTGGACAGAGACTGGGAAGTTCGCGGATGTCGAGGATGCGGTTGGTGAAAGATTGAGATGGCGGATCGGATAGCATGAAAGTTGGGATGGACGACGGCGGGAAAAACGTCGGGCCGCGATGTGAGGGACTTCTTGAGCCTCAATCGCCAGGCTGCTGGCAGCAGAAAAGCAATTTTGGCCTGGCCGGGAGTATTACATCAGCAAGATCACGTTCCAGGTTGCACAGGGCACACTTAATCTGCCAGGCGGTAGGCTTCCTATCCACTTCATGTCTACTTCCTTCTTACTTCCTCCCCACGCCGCCCCTCTCTGACCCTCACCTCCACTTTCATAAACATTTCACTTCAAACAGTTGAGCCCCTACGCCAGGCTAATTGACATCATAACTTCAAATCTCGTCTAGCATCCTCTTTCACCATCTGAGATGCAACGGGTTTGGAGTACCCAGTTGGCGTATCCGGTTGCTGACCCTCCTTCGTTTACTAACACCACCAACCTTCCTTCCAGTTCATTCCTAACCTACCTCCACCCGATCGTACATGGTCAATATCGTCACAATGCGTCGAGGTTGAGTGACCCGCTTTGTCGGCTTCAACTTTATTCTATAGCTTCCTGATACCTTCGTACCGGCACTTATCCTCACGGTTGTGTCACTACCGGTGAAGTGGTGTGTTCCTCATCGGAACTGACATCTCCATCCCTTCTTTTTGCCAGGGCATTGACTCAAATCAGAGGCATTCGCCGTTCTCACCGGGTACATTTTCTTCCACCCGAAGATCAAACGTTCAGATTTTGCATGGGGTCGCTCTGCAGTCTGTGCCGCGCGAGCAGTTCGCTCCTCCTGAAGGCATGCAAGCTGTCCAATGAGAACATACAATGAAGTATCCAGACGGTTTTCCAACTGTTGTTTGGCGCAAAGAATTATTGAAGACGTTCGCTCTAAATGCTTCAGATTAAAGTCGTATATATTTTGACTAACACTATCGACAAAGATTCATAGGATTCCGCCTTGTGTTTGAGGTTTCCTTCTGAACTTCGTTGCAAGTTCGTTGAAACCACTACACTCTTTATTACCTCACGTCAAATCTGTGGCGATGAGTTCCGTGGTGATGTACGAAGCTATAGAACATTTCTGAGACTTTAGTCCGACATGCTTACAGAAGAGTCGCTTGAAGGTACAAAGTGACAGCTGTCATCCGGAGCCTTGAAGGCTGAAACAAGGTGTTACAAGCCTTAGACTGATTCAACCATGTTCACCGGCGCACGGGTCTCTATAAGAAGCATAACCGTCGAAAAAGCTTGACTTTTCCGAAATGGCCAATGATCATGTTGATCCCTCAAATCGACCCCTCTTTTTAAGAATACATGGAGCATAAGCTCGGCTTTGATCCATGATTACATCATGGGTCAGTCGAAACTGTGGATGTTTGATGCTTGGCATGCTGTGTCTCTAGCCATCTTGATCATCGGTGGCTTTTTTTGTTCTCATTCATCTTCTTGACCATCTGATGTTCATTCGTCTCAGCGAGGGATATTTCCATCGCTTTGCGCAAAGCATGATGGGCTTTGTCCGATCTCGAAAGCCAAGGTCAACGAAACGTCCAGCCCTACTGGATGAACTATTTTGAGTGTTCTAAAATCGTCTCTCTCGACCTTGGTATCACAGCCATACTGGACCATCCGAGTCTTCTTGTACTCTTGTTTTCTGCCTCGTAGATCAGTTTTGCGTAATTGTTTGAATCGAACTGAGCTGGGCGTCGTTGATCAATCATTCACGACACAGTTCTCTTTCCTCGCGAAACAATAAAAAAGAAAAGAAAAGTGTATCTCAATGATTTTCCTGGCGGCTGTCACGTAAGTTTGAGGTCTAGTTCTGATATTGAAGTAATATTTCTGATATTATAGGTGTCACTACTCATGATGGTCATTCATTCGCATTCGATCCAAATTTTAGACTCAACTTCCTATGCCTTCTTCAGTGCAACATGGGGGGAAGAATAACTTGCAATTCCCAAACCCAAATTCGGGTTTTTGCAGTTCGAAGATCACAAACAATTCACGATCATGTTCCTCGATCATAAACACCAAGAAACCCAAATCTTGGATCTCCAAGGAGTCGAGGACACCCGAAAAACAACGTGATGCCAATGTTGTTGCACAGACTTCTCCGTCTGGGCAGTCTTGGACAGCTTGGCCATTTTTGATCAGCTGCTCCTCCCTCTGGCCCTTGCTCTCAGGAAACAACGTTCAGCAGTCAAACACTTGGCTGTTTCTGATACCATTCCGGGGTGCCATCCTTCTGACAATGTAAAATGCTTCAAAGCTGCACTCAATCCTTAGACGCATTATTCAGCATATCGTGGTCACCTGTTACTGTTTGCAGCACCGAACTAATATAGAAGTTATATGCAGTTTCTAAGATTTCTGTGGGTATTTCACTTCCATTGACAAGATCCCGGCCCCTACTGGCGCGATTGGAAAAGAGGATGGTGAAATTGTTCGCCAAGAATGCCTACTAAACTTGGTGACAGCAAGACGTCTCACCTAGATGCTGCGAGCTCACCACAAAAGGTCCATATTTCTTGAATTCCATTAGTGATATCGTTGATTCGCGTTGTTCTCTCTCTCTCTCTCTAGGCTCCGTTCCATCAATCTTGAAGATAAAGTTTCGTGGCTTCCTTGGGCGCCAATTTCCGTGAGATACTATTTCAGATGACGCTCGACAGTCGAGTCGACTTAAACAAGTTCCTGTTTGGATTGAACTGATATTCGATGCATAATTACATTCTTGGGGCGCTGATTCTGACAAAATTCTGGTGTCATGCCAGCCTATCAGCGGTAACTCTTGTAATCAATATTATTTGGTAGTTTAGCTGTCAGAATTTGCTGCTTCCCATATTCCCACTCTTAGCTAAGCCGTTGATTGGAAATTTTCTGTAGATAACGAAGTGGGTTGTCAGAAAATATCTTAGTTCGAAGTTCTTTAAGCGCTAGCACTTATAGCAACATGTGAGTTAAGTCTAAAAATCTGCTAAGAGTCGTTAAAAAATTCTCCATGGGTTATTGATTTCAAGCGGTACCCACGATTGTGAGCATTTACTCGACTTTATAAGAGCTCAAGAATCTGCTCTGCGTACACCGGGGCCCGTCCTCCAATCCACCCAAAACACTTTTAATTCTTTCTAAGGCCAAACTGAGAACATGAAATAGCGGCTGAGCTTTAAAGGGAGATCAAGGAACGCTATATACTCAATATCAGCATCTTGCCGACCAAAAATTTGCGCTACATCAAATATAACACAGAATCAGCCGTGACGAACAAAGATCCTCATACAAACGTTAAATAAAATACTCTAGAAAGCACCATTGCTCCTCGTAACATGTTAAAATGTTTATGGATCAGTTTCCATCCGCACTAAAACATATTCAAACACATAGTTAATTTACTGCAATCACCAGGCATAACGCATTTATTTCTCTCCGTGGTAGAGCATGGAGTCTCGTTTCGGCGGGTGGCTGGCATCTCTTGAATCGTAGTTCCTACCATTCCCGAAAACCTGGGTAACTCTACGCAAGGACAGCGGTGCTTTTACCATGAGCCGATATAATATCACTTGGTATTGCAAGGGACTTCGTTATTGAAACTCAAAAATTGGCAGTACTTTCATAAAGCTCATATTTCAACAGCAGTCTTGGGATGTTTTATCATTTCCATCGCCAATAGAGGATCCTTGTGGTACCTTTTTCCATGGTGCGAGCAAACCCCTACCTACCTCACTGAATAACAGGACTTGTACTACGACACTGTTATCGGGAGAATCCGAGGATTCTGTTTGTATATCAAAAATTCTTCTTGACAGACGAGATTTGTTTGCTTGGGATGCTAGATTATGTTTGAAAAGAGCCCGCGATTTAATCGGCATGCTGGAGTGTCATCGTACTCACGAGCTAAGTTGTCCGTGTGTAGATTGATTCGATCTCTTGAGAGATTTTCGACTAGCGATTCCGTTCCTTTCAACTGAACGGGGTTGTAGTTGCATATGGGCTTTGTAATTAGAGTCATGTATACCACTTTTAGCTGAAAGAGACGTAGAAAAAGCTCGTAAAACAGCTTGAAGCCTGCTGTGTGCGAGCTGATCTTAGGGTATTATTTCGTGTTGTGCAGGAAGTGCTTCATCCTGATATGGGCAGGTGTATTGGATTTAAATAGAGTTGCAGTGTTATATTAGCTAACTTCTTTGTAAAAGTCATTCAAACTCAAAAGGATCTATGAAAATTTTTTAAAAAAATAAAGAATAAAAAGGGGGTTTGAGGTAGATTATTACGGCGAGCTTACTTGCCCTTTTCCACAGTATTTTAGATCTGCGAGGATAATCTTGTAAGTCATGACATTACATTAATTTTCTTTGCTATTTTATACTCTTATTAGATAAAATTATATAAAGCGATATTATTAGCTATCTACTATTACATTAAACGTAAACTTATAGAGTAAAAGTAGATGTGCTTTTTGGCTTGACAGTGTCTGACACAAAATCTTATATAAGCTATAGCTCATTAAACTCGCTTCTACTCTTATTTGGTCAAGTTTTTAAGTTTGACATTCTGTGTAGTAGTGTTTGCCATGCATTGCTTAGTATATTACGTAAAGATCGAAATACTAAAATACTTAGTTCTAACTTATTATTTCATCTGAAATTATAATATCTTTTGATAACAAGTCATAGAAATAAACACTCTGTGTGCAATATCTTAACATAATAAAAATTTAATTCGTGGAGTGAAAATTACAGTGTTTAATCTCTTAAGTCCGCCTTAGCATTTTATTTTACATTATAGAATCTCGTCAAAGCAAGAAACGAGATGTAAAAATATATGTTATATGCGATATACCCTGCCACGAAGTGTTTTTAGCAAGTAAAGCGATGATGGAAGTGATTATTTACTTAAATTCACCTTTTTACTTCATCCGATGTCATGGGCCTCCTCAAAAAAAAACATGAAGGTTGATATTCTGTGTGCTATACCATGACATCAGCACTACTTCAGATTGCAAAATGGTGGCTGAATTGCTAGTATGCTTGTCTTCGCCTTGCAGCTTTTATCTGATGTCACGAGATCTTGTTCGAAAGGGTGATAGAAGTTGACATTCTGTGTCTAATACCCTCAAATTTAACCTTTTACCTTTAAAAATAGTATACAATTGCATATTAGCTTGATATTACCTTACAGGTTTATCTCATGTCGTGCAATCTATTCAGAATAATCCCACAAAATTTATATTCTTGATAATACGTAACAAACGAAATCCGAATTGTCAAGCGAGGATTCCCTGGACAACCTCCCGCCACTTTATACTATAACACATAATCTTGAAGCGGCATGTTGTCAATCCCAGAACACACTAGCGCGCTTTCGAAAAGATAAATTCTTCGGTCGTGTTAAGTTCAATATTTTCAATATCTTTGTCACTTCTGTCCATCAACCACTTCTTGCGCACCGAGTGCTGAACCTTCCCTTGCGTTAGCAGAGCAGTGCACTACCTTTCTGTGCTGTTTTGCGTCCTTGCCTCTGGTTTCTGGTAATTTCCACGGAGATTAACGCGTGAAATGTTAACACTTGCTCACCTTCGCGACAGATTTTGTGATTCACAACTTCGACGCGTTTGTTCATGCTATGGAAGGTCCTCAGCAGTCCGGTCAGTCTCAATCTGGAGCATCTCCTCGCGGGCAGAGACCGTACAAGGTACGCGTTGCTCGGGCTTGTGCTCGTTGTAACAAGTATGTTGTTCTACGCTCCCTTGTCCACCCATTATTTAACCTCTCCTGCTCTTCGTTAGGGATAAGCAACCCTGCGTGCAGGATGGAGCAGGTTATATCCATGGCGTCACTCCATGTGGCCGATGTGCGCATTTGAAATTTGAGTGCGTTTTCACACCACCAAAACGTAGAGGTCCAGGCCCAAAGAAGGTACATGGCCAGGACGCCACGATAGATTATCTGCTGACCAAAGGTGAACAGCACGAGCATGTGAACATTTACGACCAGAAGGGAAGCCTTGTAGCAAAGCTTCACTGTTCCCATGGTCTGATTATTACAGACCTTCGATCGGGTTTTGAGGCCAGAATTACTGTAGCACCTCCGTGTTTCACCTATCCGAATAGCTACGTGCCACCACAAGCTCCTTTTGGCAGAAGGGCAGCAAGCAAACCATTGATGCTCTCTTCCGCTGGTCTTAATGACTTCTACCCTATCCCTCATGCTCAGCCTAGCCCGCTTGATACCGGCATGATCAGTGGCACCCCAGCTCAAAGTCCTCAACCGACTTGTGCAGCTGTACTAAAGCGCAAGCGTATAGAGGAAACGACGATCACCACAGCAGGAGTTGGACAACAAATGTCGCTTACTCCGCTAATTCGTGGTGCTCGACAGGTCGATCTACAAAATGAACAAACGTTGTCTAGTTTATCGACTGGTGGTCTCAGTCCTGTTGAAAGTCTGTCCTCTGTCGATGAAGGACTGTTTAACAATGAGACAGACCATGATGTCGCTCCTGACGGAGCTGGTTTATACATTTCAAATGCTACGCAAAGTAGTCTATCTTATGCGGGTTCTACTCGTGTGAACGTTGACCCAAGACTGCTTGAGCACGACGAAGAACTGAACATGTCGAAGAGAGCGAAGACCGCAACTAAGACTACTTCGAATGGGGGGCTTTCGGTTCTTCTACTTGCGCCAACTCTTGGCACCGATAAAAATTTGGGTCCAATAGCCCAACATTTTGTGCCAGCACCGACTATGTCGCTGAACACGTCAGCTTCTGGTTATGACACAAATGTAAACTCACGAGATTCGCGATGTATCTCTCCTTTCGGGCCTCTTCCTGATATCGACGGCTACGTACCTAACTTCGCTCCTATCCCGACTGTCACGAGACAGGCAAGAATGGATATACAAAGCAAGTCCATGATGAATTCGGTTGGGTTAGGTCGTAACTTTATGCCTGTTCAATCCTATTTCCAACACCCTCCACTTGCAAATCTACAACCTCCACCAAGCTCTATGGCACCGAATTATCGCCCGCTTGTTTCCTCGACTTTTCAGGCAAACAATGGTTATGTTTCTGAAGTTGTCCAACAAAGCGCTGTTGAGAACACTAGTGGAGATATGTACTGGCAGAGACGCAAGGACCCATACCCGGAAGACTTGCTCGATTGAGATGACAAAGATATCTCTGACTGAATTGTATCTCGTCCGGACTTTTTTCAAGTTCGAACTCCTTTTGATAAAGGTTTGCATTTTTTAGAGAAGAATCGCAACAGTCATGTCTTTATGATGGAATTATTGAGGCGGGGGATGCTCTTGCTCTCGGAATTATGTCTCAGCTTGGTCTACCAACACAGATGAAGAACAAGGATTGTCTAGATGTGATCTCGCAGTGGTCGTATCAATACATTGAAAAAGGCTATGAACCACCAAGACGATTTTTTCTTGGCTTTTTCCGCATTAGTTGCTTTCACACACTAAATTGCTATCCATCACGATGATGAGTGTTATTTGGCCATCTTTGCCATCTGTTTTCCCTCGAAAATTGGTGCTGCTAGCAGCCCAGACGATTGCTGTGCGCGGCGGTGGGTCTTTCCTTGTGCCGCAAATAATATCTCGCAAGCTTTCACGAATGACAAATATGGGGGCATTTGAAACAACGCCTATTTCATCAACAATCGAAGGTTTCTTCTTTTTCTTTCTGCATGTAACTAGCTAAGCATGACTCCATAAAAATCTGAATACAAACATCAAATAAATCTTCTTCTCCAATCTGCAGAGCACTTAATGATATTGAGCTTGATATCCACCAGGGAGTTCCTTGAGCCCTAGTTTTAAGACAGAATGTTAGCAGATGTTCCCAAAATAGCAACGTAAAGCGCCTAAGCACGTCAAGGCAGATTATTTGAAACCGTTCAAGAGCATCAAGATATTTAGACCACCGGAAAAGTCCTCGAAGCCTCCGTGACCAACACTCGAAAGAGTCCAAATGAAACAGAACCTACATCCATCAACATTCTCATCCACGGCCGACTTCTGTGAGCACTTATTCATATTCGCCGTAGTCTGTGTCTTCGGGTTAGCAGCCGGACAATTAACCACACATGGCGTGTCCATTAATCGCTGAAGCGCATCGTTCTTCCAGCCAAACACGTAATCAGCATGATTTGCATAACCCGTTGCGTCACCAAACGACCACACGAACGGCTGGCTACCATCTGCGGGCCAATCTGCTTTGTTGTTGAATTTCTTCGTGTCCCAGACGACCTCGAAGAGAACCTGAGGAACACGAACTGGATGTGTAGCTGGACATGGGCCGCCGGACTCGAAGGTGCCGCTCTCGGGGTATGACATGTGTGTCATGTGGTCTGGAGAGTCGAGGTTGACGCCGTCCCAGCAGGTGGGGAATCGTTGATTGACCATGATACCGGCCGCACAGGTTGTCTTAGGAAAATCAAGACTCTCTGGCTCACGTGTGCCGGTGTCTTTCATACATGTATAGGTGAGTTGACGGAAGCGGGCGGCTTGCTCTTTTGTGCGGGCTTGGACGTCGCCGGTGAACATGCGGAACCCCTGGTCTCTGGATTAGCATCTCTCATCATGGCGCTTGGCGTGATCTGGAACCACTTACAGGTGGGAAAGCCTTGACCTTGGACTTCTGCTGTTGATCGTATAAAGCGTCCTGCATATAATAGACGGTAATACCACCAGTAGCACCACTAATTTGTGATGTCTGAGGAACTCGCTTGTAGGTGCCGTTCCTTGCGCGGAAATAGAGGACAGCGGTCCAGTAGTTGGAAAAATCTTCGCTAAACGAACAAGTTGTGCAGGTAGATTCCCCAGGCATGTCTTTCTTTGGATGCATGGTAGCTAAGGTTACATTAGAAAACCGCTCCGTCTGTAAAGTATGTAGAGAAATGGTTACCATTAAAGGAGTTCTATTGATGTTAGCTACGCCTTGGCAGAATATAGAGGATTTGACTCACCCCGCCAACAATCTGATGCACGTGAGTCGATGGGACCATTCCAGGATTAACCAGAGGATCAAGTCTCTCAATGACTAGTTGAGAACATTGAAATCGAAGGAGCGCATTTCCGAGTGGAGCGAGCGCGAGGCTCAGAACAATAGACCACTGCATTGTACCGTTGATAAGTCACCAATTGCTGACTTACGAGGTTTGAAACGTATGATGATAATGGGTGATGTTGAGATTCTGGAGGGGGGATGTCTAGGTCCTTTTGATAAGTTTGCGCTTCCGGGAGGTAGCTCAATTGATGGCAAATATCTACTGCACAGGCGACCGGCCGAAATCCCACCCACCGAATCAAAATCTCGGCCACATTGAGAACGACGGCAAGTTGTTTCCCCAGTTGATAGGTATTGAAGACGGTTGTGAATGGCTGTAGAACTACCGAAAAACACAACGCTGCTCGTAAGCCTAAGCCCCCTTTGGATTTAGCAAATCAAATTTGGAGCACAAATTGAAGTTGCCAAGATTTTCAACCCTTTTTAAACATCATCGCTGGCTAGATCCTTTGTAGCATTTTACGAACTTGTTTTGGACTTTCAAGTGAACCCCAGGAATGGTCGACATGAAATGCCGGTATAGGCTAAACCTAAGCCTTCAGTCCGATAAATGAGATCTCGATCATTAATTAAGAATTAGACAGTAATACGACAGCAGATAAGCCTTGTGAACAAATCCCAAGTGCCGACCACATCAAAGGAATGTATTAATATCATACAGAGGTGGGGTAAGAGCAACGCATGTCGATCATACCTAGTGATGTAGCACAAAATATATGACTTGGTAGGTACAGATACATCAACCGAACTTTTGACTTTATCTCTCCAAGATATGTGCTTCATCAATGTACTTTATCGCCGGATAAAATGACTTTCTATCCAGCCATGTGGCCACTTTAAAGAAATCGTGAAGACAACAATTGTTTCCGCTAATAGAACATACTCTTTTGACTTGCCTGCTCTCAAAGTTGCCCTCATCACAAATACAAACAACAAACCTCCAAAATTGAAGCTGACACAAATCTTCACGATGCGCATCTCATTTGGCCTCTTCGCTTTGTTCGTCTCTGCAGCACTTGCAGACGGTCCATGCGATGCCGACTCCGATAATTGTAGGGCCGTCATCAATGCGAGCGCTTGCTTCAACAAGTATATCGCTGGTGCAAACAAGAACAATATACTGAGTTGCCTCACTGGTACAGAAGGAGCTGCTACTCCAACACAAAAGGTATGTTGGGATACAGAATGTAGCAAAAATGGGACTAAATGATACTTCAGATGTGTGCGTGCACTGGCTGTGTCGCTCCAGTCATGACAGCTTTCATCACGAAGAATAAACTTTGCTAGTAGTCAAGCGGGTTACTAGGCAGGAAACAAGAAGCGATCTTGCGACTAAGGACTAGGTGGAAATATGTTGGAATAGTGTGACAACAGAAGGCTTAGACTGAAAATCAACGTTCATACTGCACTAAATGTAGACTTGAAGATTTTGATGTATGTGGTGTTTGCTTTGCTCCCGAAAATTAATTGCTCCTGAAAATTAAGCTTGGTCTTCTGTTTTTAAAAAGGGGCATTTGGCGGAACTTTTGGCCCCTTTAAGAACTTAAGCTCAATAATCTATACCTCAGAAAGTGGAACCATCGGGGCTGTACAACACATCTGAAGGATCAATGTCGACGTTAGGTTTTATTCGGATTTCATACTGATGCCTGTGTTCTTGCCGTCCTTTGATCGTTACTATCACTATTCTTATGGCTATATAAGAACGAAAAGTCTTTTCTCTCCAAAGCCATTCTCGAAGGGGTCTTTGGGAGTCTGGTGAGAGTCACCGAACGAAAAGGCGCTGAGCATACGTTTCAAATACCTAGTGTAGATCTTGAAGATCCCAAGCCGAATATACGTATCTCCGCTGTCGAGTCGGTGCAGGACAAGGCCACAGATGAATGTCCGGGAGTGGTTCAAATGCCCAGTCCCGAGAATGGCGTAGAATATTTTATCTCGAAGCCGATTGTTATTCAATACCAATGACTGTATCCCCCAAGGTCTTGGAGTTTCGTCAAGGCTCAAAATAACAAGGCCAATCTCACACATGTGTCGAATTCTTGATGAACTTAGAAAGTGAGCCTTGATGGTCAGGCCTGATAGTGACAGCGTATGACATTCAGCCAAGTTAACGAATGATTCACGTGTTGTAGTATTATAGTACCTTATTCTCCCCAAGATAAGATCTCGCTCGGAAGAGGTGGCAATACTCAAGTCCGTTACAGGTCGATTGATCGAAGCCCAGCTCCAAGATGGTGCTCTTGACAGTATATGCTCCACTCCTATTCTTGAGAGATCGAGCAGTTCAGGCGGAAGCGTGGTTGTTTCAAGCTTGATGAATTCATCACAGTGCCACATGAGGCCATAAATATCCCCACTCCACATTCCCGCATAGTGACTTTGAGAAAGGGGGTGCTGCAGTCTGTCTGCAATACCTGCTATTGCCTGTAGCCTGTCTGCATCATAAGTTAAGACCCTCCGCGTGTAGTCATGGAGAATCTTATCCCATGATTCTAAGATGACATTCATAGAGCCGGAGCGGTACACCTGGAACCTTAACTTGCTCCAAACAGGGTTGTTCACCATTACATCTCCTGGTCCTAGAGCACCAGATGAGTCCATTCCTCGAACTTTCAATGAACACTCCCAGATCCAAGACGGGCCTGGAAATACATGTATCATGCGTGGTGAAAGATGTCTTTCTTGGAGGCACCAAGCTCTTTGAGCTAGTGCTCCAGTCAAAATCTTCCTTTCCAACCACTGCCTATTCAAATCTTGTCGGAACTTCAATTTTGACAGCAAATCATGCTCGTCTTGATCTGCTAAGAGTACCGAATCCTCATTGGTGAAGTTTGAACAAATGGTGAGTATTCCGCTCTCATAAATACGCCCCATCAAAGAGCATTGAATCTCGAGGTCTTCTGGAGAGTCCTTAGAGCCTATCAGCGATGAAAAGAATTTTCACAACAATCTGGAGTTGTACCTGTATGATGCAGAGGGAGTCAATCCATAAATAACGGATACCTAGTGCATAAGTCAAGAGAATTGCCATCTGATATCTCTCAGGGAGGCTCGCCAGATCCATCTCCTGCTTTCTGAGGTCGAGATTTGATTGCAAGGTCGTCATTAATTCTCTCTCTTCATGACCTGGATTGCCCCAACGATGGCTTAATGAAATGTATCGATAGTCTTCAGGCTCGATTAGGTAGGTCTCAACGATTCTTGGTTTGCGAAAATCGCTGATGTCTAGAAGCCTGCTGGGCAGAAAATTGTGTGGCTCAGGCGGAAACCTCTTGCACATTACATGATGGCTATGTAGACACTTGGAGAGGCAATCCTCGGCGTATTTGAGAAGGGCGCTATGGTCGCGTTTGAATTTCGAAAACGAGTCGTCTTGTTTGTCAACAGGAAGTCGGCTATCCAAAGCCACATAAGTAGACATTATGGGTCGTGTCAGTACGATGATTGATAACGAAGGACCAACTCGAGCACTGAATGCGATGGAGGCATAGCCTTACCTTCCATGATTGAAGTGCTCATTTAGTAGAGTGAGCTGAGCTGAAAGCGATCACGGGGTGTGCTTGGCGATGACTTGGTTTAAAGTGCACGGATGCTAGAAATAAACATATCACAATCAGGTATCATTTCAACCATGAACAACGGTCTCGGAACCAGATCAGCAATCACATATGATCTTAGGAGATAATAAGTATGACTGTGAGGACGAGTCATTATACGCCAAGGAGATTTATATTGTGGAGTGAAAATGGAATGTGGTTCTGCCTCACGTGAACAACCACCCTACCTTCCCCTGTACGTACTTGGCTATAAGTGGCTATCTTTGAAAGCTGTCACTTTCCTTTGTCGGTGGAAATTTTGGAGCCTTATTTCATCGAAATTTGGTGTAATATTTCCAGAAAGCGGCATCTAGAAATGAGAACTACTATTTTATTAATTTCATTATTTTCATTACTCTGTGTAACCTCAAAAACTCATCTCTGTATTAATTAGCAATTCACTCTCTTATATAACGGACACATTATCTAGTAGCTTCATTTCAACCAGTCAACTCTATATCGACTAATGTGACCATATATGTGCTATTTTATCACGATACACGCTGTCACGAAAGCCTATTGGCAGTTGCTATAGAAACGATCATATATGAGAATATGTTAGTATTGTGCCGGCTTATGTGAGCTGAAAATTCTCGGATTCCATTAAATCCTAAAGGGCCTTGCACTTGCTAGAGATGTCTCAATTACCTGAATGTATTCGGCAAAGCTTGCTCTGGTTGACGAGGCGCCGCAACTACCTAGCTGTATTGTGTTTAAAGCCATCAAGAACAAAGTAAGTACAGAAGTATGGAATGTTGTTACTCACGGAATGCCTATAACTTTATGACCACATATCAACAATATAGCAATATCGAAGAAGTTTGCTTAGGCCGCAAAGTGAGGCTGACAAGTGGTGGTCCTAAGCTGAAGCAAGGCGCATTGAATTGTGGTACACGCTTTCCATTTGAGAAGAAAATCTCGCGAACTGCTACCCAGTACGTGCACAAGTAAGTGATGATTGGCTTAAATTTGTAATTGCACTACGGATCTGGCCCCCAACTATGCTCCATCAACATCGCAGCTGCTTATTTGGTCAACAAGCTCCCTTTTAACCAACTAAGGATTCCTCTTGGGGTTGAAGTGGTGGCGGGGTAAGCTTCCTGATATTGTAACTCTAATTAAACTGGAGAGAAGTGATCCTGATCAAGAGAAACCTTTATCCATTCTTTGTAAACACCAACCTGTAAATTCCATCGCGAGAACACCGCGGAGATCTTCGAAAGCGTCTACTTACGGCTTCTTTCCTTCAGGAGCACTTGCATAGCCCCAGCACTATGTCTGCAAATACCACAGTCCTTATTCTTGCAATTGTGATTCTGGCAAGACGAAGCGCTTCGCACTTTATCACAAGCACTTCCAACACCAATAGCCTTCCTACCACAACATCATGTACACAGAAATCGATTAGCACCAGTTTCTTAGCTCAATCTTAATCAACCTAGCTACTGAGGGTAAACTCACGTCGATTGACCACTACTAGTTAGACTACTTCATTAAACAGTTTCCGGAAATCATGCATGTGCATTGGGGATAAATTCCTGTACAGAAATGGAGCATACAGCTGCGCGTATTATTGTCGGACCTTGAACCCACTATAATTTTAACAGTTCGCAAGCTTAGACTCTCTGCCAACAGTCAAAACCGGAGTTAGATTCATAAACTCCAAATTCGGCTGTAGTAAGTACCACTCTTCGAGGAGGAGGAGCTACAAGCACATCAATTACCTCAAACACATCAGTCCCTCCGAGCACATCAGTTCCTGCTAATGGGTCTATTCAAGGACCCCCGCCACGAAAAGGAGACAATGGGGGGAAAAAGTAGACATCCCCAAGGTTCCTGATCACGGCTTGATGCACCGCTGACCTTTCCAGATGCTACCTGGGGTCAGATGATAGAAAGCGTTGCTGGAAGCACAGGCGCAGTCACATTAGGAACGTTTCCGTAGATAAATTTGTAACATCCTGACTTGGATTGATAATCATAGAATATGGGCTCCTCGTAATGATCCACGGAAGAAAAGTAATGTAGAAAACACTTAGAACCGAACCGAGATCAACAGATGTCAAGAAAGAGCTAGAGTTGGCCTCAATGTAAACTGGCATATGGGAAACACATAGATATATGATGTACTCGTTCTCGTTTGATCAGCGACGCCGCGGTTGATGCTCATTGTATATCTGGTGAAGTCGAGGAGGTAATGTCAAGCAGACTAAGGCTCTCCCGGAAGCTGCGATAGATGGAAATCGAAGTGGTCGCAGATTGGCGCTATCATTATTCCCTTCTAAAACCAGAGGCGCGAAGACCTTCGATATTTGAGATAGGTGGTGTTGAACGAAATTGCGCGACCACGAGGTGATATCTAATCCCCGAGGAAAAGCTAGTAAATTACCTAAGCAAGCTTCGACACCCACCAGCCAGTGGGTGCAATTACTCATGGGACAGCACGATTTTATATATCTATGCTGGTGCAGCCAACAATCATTTCCAAATCAATAAAAAGTTGATAAACCTTTAAAGAAGAGTGTCTCTACTATATCTCTTGGCTCTTTTTCTATTTGATTTATGTCGTAGTGGTTAATGGTAAGGGCAGGGCAATTGTATGGTGGTGTCTCATGAGTAATTGAACTCTCTGTGACCCGACGGCGATGTCCGATACTTCTCATGATAAAAAGCTCTTCACAAAACTTCACAACAAACCAAGAGACAACACCATCTCAAGCCGAGCCGCTGTCAACTAAAGGGCTTCAATTTTCATCGATCCAAGACAAGATGGGCAGCCGTACTTCCGGAAATACGTCCTTGGCAGATAGTCTCGCCTTCAATAACCGCCAGCTGTCGCAATCCTTGCACTCCACCAGCGGCGAATTTGCAGAGCTTTTCTCGCCGAATTTTCACGCCATCACGTGAGATCTGCCACTATGAGGATCCATACTGCGGGCACTATGTCTTAGCAAATTTCAGATTTCTCTTTGAGTATTCTATATATGACTCTTCATTTCCTCGTTTTGCTGTTTCTTGTATTCTTGCACAGTATACTTGTATCTTAATTCATAATGCAACCAGCAGAAGACATAATCAATGCTGCTCCTGTGGTGGAGAAGAAGAGTAGTGATGTCTCTTCCCACGATATTGAGAAACAGGTGATTTCGCAATCACCTGAGCTGAAGAGGAAGTTGAAGAGCCGTCATTTACAGATGATTGCAATTGGTAGATTATCTTACCCGGAAGTCAAAGTTTCTAGCTGATATAGTTTAGGTGGTACAATTGGAACCGGTCTATTCATTGGGTCTGGTGGAGCGATTGCGAAAGCAGGACCAGCCGGAGCTCTCATTGCTTACATCTTCGTTGGAACCATCGTCTATTCCGTTATGCAGTCATTGGGTGAAATGGCTACCTACATCCCAATTTCAGGAGCATTCACATCATACGCCTCTCGATTCGTGGACCCGAGTTTAGGATTCGCGATGGGATGGATCTATTGGTTCAGCTGGGCGATGACTTTCGCTCTGGAACTTACAGCCACGGGACTTATTATTCAATACTGGGAGTCCAACTTGTCAATTGCAATCTTCATCATGGTCTTTTGGGTAGTCATTACGCTTCTAAACTTTTTGCCCGTTAGCTTCTATGGCGAAGTCGAGTTTTGGTTTTCCATGATCAAAGTCATCACTGTCATCGGGTTCCTGATCTTCGGTATTTGTATCGACGCAGGAGCAGGCCAGCATGGGTACCTAGGATTTCAGACTTGGAGCAACCCAGGTGCTTTTGCACCTTATATATTAGACCCCGCCCGACCACTTGCAAAATTCGTCGGATTTTGGGCCGTGCTAATTCAAGCTGGCTTCTCATACCAAGGTACAGAGCTAGTCGGTATCGCGGCAGGAGAAACTGAGAATCCACGCAAAAACGTTCCTGCGGCAATCAAGAAGACGTTCTACCGAATCCTTTTCTTTTTCGTCTTCACCATCTTCTTCATTGGTCTCCTTATTCCCTACGATAACGAAGATCTCTTGAGCGATTCCTCTGATGGTTCTGCCTCCCCTTTCGTTATCGCCGCCAAACTCGCCGGTGTCAAAGTCCTCCCCGGTCTGATCAATGCCGTTCTCCTCACTGTCGTCCTCTCAGCCGCCAACTCCAACGTCTACTCCGGCTCTCGTATCCTCGTCGGCCTCGCAACCGATGGATCCGCCCCTTCCTTCCTAAGACGTACATCCAAGAAAGGCGTCCCCTACGCCGCGGTCTGCACAACCTCAGCACTCGGTCTCCTGGCTCTCCTCAACCTCTCCAACAGCGGCGTAACCGTTTTTAACTGGTTCATTAACATCACTGGAGTCGCCGGCTTCATTTCCTGGGCCTGTATAAACGGCTCTCACATTGCATTTATGCGCGCCCTCTCCGCCCGCGGTATCTCCCGCGACACCCTACCCTACAAAGCAATGTGGCAACCTTGGTTCGCAATCTACGGCCTCTTCTTCAACATCCTGATTATCCTCACACAGGGCTTCACATCCTTCATGCCATGGAATATATCCGATTTCTTCGTTGCGTATGTTAGCGTCATCCTTTTCGTGGTGCTTTACGTGGGTCATAAAATTGTGATGAAGACGAGCCTGGTGAAACCGATTGAAGCGGATATCGTGACGGGGTGTTCGGATTTTGATGATAATTGGAGTATTGAGATCCCAACTACTAAGTTGGGGAAGTTCTGGGCGTGGCTTTCGTGATAGATATATTGTTAGATTGGGTTGCTTGCTGTTATTTTAGCGAGCGGGTGCAGTTATACTTTAGATGGGGAATAGAGCAGATACCAAAAAGTACGTATTAATCGTTAGATAATGAAATATTATATTGTGTTTACCGTCGATTTTGATCGCCAGAAAAGCTTTTATGAAAAAAAAACCCTGATAAAATCAACGAGACTGAAGAACACATTCCTTAGCAATCCGTGTGAAAAGCCCTCAACACTCGGTTTTCCTAATGCTAGTAGGCTTCAGACAAAGCTCCCATCACGAGGTGAACTAAATCTTATCTTTCAATCTGAAAATTGAAGCTTCACATTGCCGTTTCTTTTCCCGCCAGGACCATCAATGCTCTGTATAATTACACCAAGCAAGGAAGGCATGGCTTTGATGGAGGTGTTGTGTTTATCACACGTTCAACTAGTCACTCCCATACAATCACTGCAGGTGATTAGAAATAGGTACGTCTCACTTCAAGGAAACTGCAAGCAGGACTACACACTCGTACATTCTCAGTGGACCCTTTAAAACACTTTAAGCCTCCAGAAATAGGTTATGCCATATTGGTATGAGGCACGTAAGAATATCACAAAATGAAGCCACAAAAGCAGGAGGGAAAGTCCTCTAAATTCGTTGTCTATCTTGCACTTATTCCTCGACGGAAGAATATATATATCTATAGAGTATCCTAAGCCTCCTAGATTATCTGCCTTCTGGACTGCCTTCCAGGCTGCCTGGAATGAATGCAATGATAGCCATCCCAGTGCCTTTATCCATAGGTTTGAGATCCCAGTCATCCTGAACAAGTAAGTTTCAAAGTTTCGAAAGGGAACGCTGGTGGTGATGACTACGTTGCGTTGTCGTGGAGATCAATTTCGAAAACAGCTTCGAAATGTCTTCTACGTGGCCCGATCGTCAAAACGAGCGCACAGGTGTAGGGGTTTTACTTCGTGCGGCGTTGGAAGTTTTCTTGACTGGTGTTGTTTGGTTTGACGGCAAGGTTTGTGATATGTGGGTCGAGCAGTGAAGTTTCAATTCTGGTGATTGATGTGGCTAGAAATTGTCTTTTATGTGATGGCAGACGAAACCAAAAGGCCTAGGAAGGGACGTGCCTTTCTTATAACTGATGTTATTGTGCCGTCACTAGAATCTAGACCGAAGGCAAGCTTGCTAGACCTGGTCGCAGGTACTAGACTATGCTCTGACTATGTTTAGAATTACTAGGTGAATTGATCGCAGTACCAGATTTGAAAAAGCAAGATACAGGCCACACCGTGCATACCTCAGCGAAGCTTTATGGGAACATGGGGGTGTGGAGATGGACTGGCTTGCTATGAGTAGTTTTGTGTCTGGGATGAGGGGGAGTTGTTGGAAGGGTTTCATGAAAATCGAGTGCTAGGCACGTCGAATTAGAAGGGTGAACGCGATATGTGAATGAATGAAAGATGTAGACGGCATGAAGATCTAAAGGAGAACAAAGACTATGAATTGATGTTAGACATAACATGTAACATGAAATGGGCTTTGGAAGGAGGCTTTGGTATGAAGAAGCCTTGTAGCATGGAAATGTGGTAGCAATCAAAAAAGCTTTTGTGAGAGATTCAGCTGTTTCCCGTGCGACTGCGCTTCTAATATGCTGCAAACTGTGATTGCACTAGACCCAAGGAGAATTGTACAATACTAAGAGCGCAAGACTCGCCACACATCTAGATTCTAGATAAACCCTACAGGCCTATAATCTAATATCCTACAGTATGAGTGAGGAGATAATAAGATATTCTATTATTCTGGGTAGAAAGTTTCAGTCAAATCTCCTCCAATTCCAAGGACAATTCACTTAACTGCCCTTAAAATGTGTGGAATGAAACCCAAATGTTCTAGTTAGGATTGCTACGGCCTTAATAGAAAGGACTCTTAGGACCGCCCTACACTTTTCATCTAATTCTTGATTTCTTTATTCTCTTACAATTCCATCCACTTGTTAAGATTTAGGGGATTGAGCCCGAATATTCCACCCAGAATGAAAGAATGACTTTCATTTCCCTTTCCTCGCTGAGACATCGAAGAGCTCCTGAGCTGCCTAGATCCACCTATAGCTTGAAGGCGAGAGTAAAATGGCAGAATTGGGCGCTCATCAAAAGGTAATAGAAGAGCAACGGCCATCATGCAAATTTCGACAACAAGAAAAGCATGACTGAAACGCATCCACACGTATATGTTTGCAAAAGCCGAAAAGTTCGACACTTGCCATCCTCTCCTACCACGCAAATCGAAAACCAAGAGAAGACATGGAAGATATATACTATGTGAGGAGATGCCTATCCATTACGTACCGAACAACGCCGCCCACATACTACATCCCACAAACCCGACTCTTTTGTACAATTTTTTACATCGCCTAACAATAGCCCATCATGATTTCTGACCAAGCGCACCAGGCCCCAATTCACCTGGCATCTCCTTTGCACCTTCAGCTCGTAATCTCTCGAGAGTCTGATTTCGTTGGTGTTCCATCACGCGACGCTTCTTGAAATATGTGACCTATTAACGGGTATCAGCATTGCTCAAGCATTTCCATCCTCCTCCCTTAAAAATCACGCCCGGCCTTCTCATAACCATCAGAGTCCCCACTAACATAAAAGGTCCACTCACCCAACTACTAGCACAACTCCCTTCAAACTGTCTCCCTTCCCTCGCACACGCCTTCTCTGCTTTATCCTTCTCCGTCAAGCTATCCACGATACCATTCTTGTCGAGACACTGGAAATATGCATCCCTTCCCTCCCAACATTTTGCACGCTGTGTTCTATCTGGAGCAATGGGTGCCCCATCGGAGGAGATCTTCGGAGGTGGGGGCGAGGTTGAGGGGGTGCTGAAAAAGCCCATTTTCTGGTGTAGTGTGGTGTTGTGGAGTTTATGGAAAAGGTTGTTTAGGTACGTGGAGAAGCTAGGGCTATTTATTAGCAGAGTAATAGTATTAACTTGTGGGAGGAACTTACAGTATGTCCAATTGCCAAGGTGAAATAAATACAATCAATTCGAGTGCAAATATCAAAAGTTACACCAAGTCGTCCCAAAATCACGAACAAGGATCAAGCTCTCAAGCGTCATCTTCCACACCGCCTTTCCCGGCAGAACTCTCTCAGCCTTCCCCAATACAGCACCCTTCCATTGAGGCCAGAACCAAAACATGATCGCATCGCGGGCTCTCACATTCAACCTTTATCACATTCACACAGCGCCAATGTATCCACGATAGATTTCCCCCTTCTAAAAACTATACGCATATATGGCGCGCCGCCGCCGCCCTCCGCGCCCCGGCGCGCTCACCGAACTCCCTCCTCTCAAGATCCTCTCCCAGATATTCATCCTCCAAGCAATATGGTACCTCGTAGCCACGGGCCTCATTCTCTTCACCGCGCTGGTGGCAGGCCGGCATTTTAGTTTTGATATGGTGTTGAGCTGGCGGAGTCTGAGGGGTGATACGACGGTGGGGTGGATGCTGGGACTGGTTTGGTTGTTGAACTCCTTTATTGGGTATGGATGCCTCCGATCTCCTTTTTAGTTGCAAGCTCAAGGTGTATGCATGATGAGGTGGATTACTAACGGTTGTAATAGTGTAATATCGATACTTTTCTTCATCTCTCGAAGTAAACTCGTCCCTGACTTCGCCATCACCCTTCACTTCATCCACCTCGTGGTCACCTCCCTATATTCGCATTCTATCCCCCGAAACTGGCTATGGTGGGCGTTGCAGATTGCAAGCACGGGCATGATGACTAGCTTGGGTGTTTGGAGTTGTCAGTGGAGAGAGTTACGACCTATCACTTTCGGTGGCTCGAGTGCTGCGCAATCAGCGTCTAACAACGTGGTTGAAGCATCTGTAGATCAAGGCGGCGATGAAGAGCAAGGTTATGGCAGAGGAAGAGGGAGAGGACGAGGGAGAGATGGCGCAGGAGATTATGAAATGGTGGGCATGAAACCAGAGACTGAGACTGAGACTGGTTCGTGAATTGCCTGTGTTTTACATACCCTTTTGCGATGGTGCATAGACTGCTGGATGCATACGATGGCGTTTGGGTGCTCACACTTGTACTTGTACGCTGGTGTTGAAAGAGATTGGGACTTTGGACATAAGAGATGAACTATTGGGATACTCGGGAGGCTGCCTCGCTAATACTTTGGTGTATCAATTTTTTTTGTTTCAACAGTCACAACTGGCAAATGGACTTCTCGAGACGCAACCGACTAGAGCATACAAATTTCGCTCTCATCTCAGAGGTAACTTCCTTGCTTGCTCTCTCCTCCTGCCAACCATATTTCTTTGCTAGGGCCAACTGGCAGGCCATCAATTTCCATTCCTTCTGGGTCCGGAGTAAAAATTTGCGTCCCTCTAGTACTCATCCTTCGCAAAGGGCGCTTGGCGGCGACAATAGCTGGCGATCTGCGCGTATCGACTTCATCGGTAGAAGTCTCCGGCTGGCTTGATTTCTCACGTGGAAAGTATGGACTCGCAACAGGATGCTCCGTTGGTGTACCTGTTTCGTTCCCACCGGTATTTGCCATACTTATGTCAAAATCTCGTCGCAGAATTGTGTTATGACCCATACCCAGGTCTTCTGGTGTGCAGACTTCGGAGAGCAGGCTCTTTCTGCCTCTGTTTCTTGGCATTCTTTTCGAAGAGTGCGAAGATCCCGAGTGTGTTTGTAATGTTTTCGAAATACCATCCATCGCAGAAGAATTGTTGCCGATATTCATAATCACCGGGCGTGGTCGGGTGTTTGCGTTTAGGGAAAGTGATCTTCTCATGCCTATTAGCGGCTGGTCTGGCCGCGAGGCAGCTGATTGCTCTTCTATCATGGGTTTTGTGGGGAAAATCGTATTGTCCATAGAGGCAAGCATTTCTATTGCTTCTTCCGCATTGCTCTCGCTAGCGAAGGAGTTGTTGTGAGGGATATCATCAACGCTGCTATGAATGTCTCCCCTTTCGCGAGCTCGTCGCCTTCGAGCTATAGCAGATGAACTCAGAGCGGAACCGGATCCACAGCTGGAGGCTTCGGATACATTATCATCTGAGCAACTCCGTAATGCAGACTGCAAGCTTCCACTAAATCTCCTTATGGACCTCCATCTTTTCACTACCAATTCTTTGACGGGTTGCACAAAAACATGATGGGGCTCTGATCTTAATACTGGCTGTAAATGGTAATTAGAATTTACTGGGTGAAGCTCGTTGGGGGTGTCGTGCATATGCGTTCTTGAAGATCGAGGTTTTGCCCCGTTTGCAACACTTCTGCTTTCGGAATTGTTTTTTGTTGTGCCTTGCGATATGCATTGCCCAGCCAACCAGGGTGCTTCGAAATCATGTATCTTGTCTTTGCGGGGTCTCTTTCGTAGATGTCGAGTCTCCTCGGCAGATAGTTCTGACTTCTGCTCGTGACTTCTTCTATATGAGCTGGCGCGTTCACCCCGTGATTCTGTGTCCAGATTTTGAGAAGGTCTCCATTTGCGTCGTGTTCTCCGTTTTCTCGATTTCGTCGTACTATTCAAGTTTTGCTTCCCAGGAAGCGAACAGGATCTATCCTGTATACCTGGCCACATATGAACCGGCGAGGAATTGCGAGGTTCGTGCCCAAAACATGGAGAGTATCGAAAATGTCCATGTAATCGCAAAGAGCTGATCATTCCAGATTCTGGAAGCGTAGTACTTCCACTGTGGTCTAGACTTGTGTAGTCTGGTGACGACATTGCAACGGAATAATCTGGAGGAAGCGTAAAACAGGATCCAAGAAGCTGAACTGCGACCTTGTGTGCTAGTGCATGCGTATCAATTCCTCTGGCCAGGTTGCTTTCGGATACTGTTCCTCGTCGATTAAACCGTTTTATTTGGTGCCATAGTACCATATCCTGACCCGATATGCAATTTTGCTCTCCAAAACGTATCGGAGCTGTATCCCTCGATCTGTTGTATCTCGACTCCTCGGACCACCAGTACGGTCGACCGGTCTCGCAGGTGTATTGCCATTCCAAAATCTCCTGATCGATTATGTTCCATGATATATCCTCATTGGCGCTACATTTACCAAATCCCGCCTCTGATACGTCGACCATTTCCGAACAGGTCGAGTTGTCGATTGAGGCGAGTGATCTTCTTTCCTTTCTGTTCCGTTTCCCTGTTTCCATATACAATATTTGGCTATTCTCAGACATGTTCTCTCCTGATCTTCTTGGGGCTACGTCTGACATAGAATGGCGGTTGCTGTGGCACAACTTTGTGAGGTCGGCTGCACTATGAACTCGAGGGAGGGAAGATGATGGAGGTGGGTAGGCGGGTGCTGTTGATGGACTTTGAAGGGGTCCGCAGTCCATCGTGGCTTAGTGATAATGAGTAATTCGTTAGGTGTGTAGGTGGACTCTCTGGAGATAAAGAGCAATATGAGATGTTGTCAGGTATTATGGTAAGCCAATTAATAGAATCCTCTACGGCAAGTGCTTCTCATACATTAAGTCAATCGTGCTTTCCCCAATGGCAACACCTCAGCCTCCTGAGCGGTTGCCGACACGTGATTATTCATAAGCTTGTCGGGTGAAAATATATGTTTAGAGTGCTTCTTTTAGCATTTAACATCTCGCATGAGTGAATACACATTTCAACAGTCCCCGTTTCTCTGGAGATACTAAAATTGAACGGGAGATACCAATACCCTCAATTCATTTTCCAACCTGGAAGGGTATCCACGTGATCGTTAGATTCTTTCGGCAACCCCTGATCGCGATATTCTTTGACATTTTGTGAGTGCTAGAAAAATCATATAAATTAAGAAAAATCTTATGTTGACTCCCCTTGATCTTGTTTCATAAGATGGAGAGCCTGGTATCATCCGGAATAGTGGTATTCTATTCCTAGAATTTGGAGTGTGCGGTTCTTAGGTACTTGGTGCGTTAAGTAGAGCGACCCACTTCTAGCTTGGCAGAATTGTCAACCTTCAAACGACGATTATCATGTCAGAAGTATATAATACCACAGCTCTGTTACATCAGCCCATGTCATGTCAGTGTAATTGTTTAAGGACAGCAGCACGTAAAAACTCCCGCTAATCTCGCTCTGACCTCATCTGGCCATGACGAGGCACCTTTGTCAATCATGTCAAGCGCTTCCTAGTAGCTTCTTTGAAAGCAACACATCGGTCCCAAGGGCCCGTCACTTGCACCATGCGTCTTTCAAGAACCTAGAAGCTGCAGCCAACAATGGGTGCAGTGTCTGTTCTCTTCTTTACACCAAACTTGCTCCCAGTCATGCTCTCGGTCCACATTCATGTTTGGAAGTCATAGGATGGGATCCTGTGCTACAGCCAGATCGGTTTAATAACCTCCGCCAGGATCAAAGAATATTCTTGCAGGTATCATCATGTCCAGATGCGGAGTCTAATTTGCGTCCCAAAACCCTGGTGTGCAGTGTAGGGCGAATTGGAGCTCTAACTTCCTTCGACATCGAGTACTCTGGTAAAGAAGCACCCAAATCTTTGACTTTAGTATACTGAGATAATATAGATGATCACGAGTCCAGTAATCTGTATCCAAAAGGTCATGCCGCTGTTTCACTTATGAAGTCGTGGCTTCGAACGTGCTCCGAGTCTCATCAAAAGTGCGGAGCGAGGTATGACCCTGGTTTTCGCCCTACGAGACTGCTTGATGTTGGATCTGAGGCAAGAGGAACTTTACGACTAATATGTACCACCGCTTTAAAACCGGGTGCTTACAAGTACCTTACCTTAAGCCATTGCTGGGGTAGGTCTATGCCAATATCTGCCACAACTAGAACGGACACTCTAGCACACCGACTCACCCGAATTAAGTTGCGAAAGCTCCCTAGAACTTTTCGAGATGCAGTGGCAATCACCCGCCGCTTGTCTTTGAGATACCTCTGGATAGATTCCCTTTGCATTTTGCAAAACTCTGCCGAAGATTGGGAGCGAGAGTCTGCTTTGATGGGAAAAATATATTCACATTCGACGTGCACGCTTGCAGCGGCAGCTTCTGTTGATTGCCATGGTGGATTGTTTGCGATGCGCTCAGAGCTCCCAATCCTGGGTTTCACTTCCTCCAATTCATCTTTACGTTATCAGTTTGTCCTCCTCAAGCAAAGGTACGAAAGATGGGATGAACTGTTCCACCAGAGTCCTTTAAATTCTCGGGGTTGGACTCTTCAAGAGCGTGAGCTATCACCTTCCATTATATACTTCACAAAGCACACAATGCTCTTCGAATGTCGGGAAACACGGGGTAGCGAGCGAGGAGAGTCAAAGGGGTACGCGCCTCAACGAGCAACTAAGGAAGAGTTGATTCCAAAATCTCTAGTCAAGGATAGCGAAGCCCAACGTTGTATGGATGAACTTCCCCTAGAGAGGCAGGCGAGCAACCACTTCGACTGGCGTAAAGAGAGGAGATACGAAGCATGGCGTGAAATGGTACAAGGATATACACAAAGGCACCTCAGTGTTCCTTCAGACAAGTTCCCTGGTTTGTCAGGTCTCGCTTCGGAGCTTGCTTTTTTACTTAACGATAAATACGTTGCTGGTATATGGATGGGTGACATACATTCTGGACTTGCATGGAGCTTTCCAGCAGATCGCGGAAACAGTATCGCACGAGAGTCTAAATATGGTCCGTCGTGGTCTTGGGCTAAAATGGCTGGTCCGATCAGCTACGATCTTGTTCGTTGATATCGTGACAGAAAAAATGAGAATATTCACCATCAAGCGTCCCCAGAGGAATTGCCCAATCCAATCCTTCTATACGCTAGCTCAATACCTTCTGGTAATGACCCTCATGGAACTTTGCTCTCTGCCTCTCTTCATTTTTATGGCCAAAGCATGCCAATGAGACGATCTAAAAGTGGAAATTGCGTCGTCCAAGGGGAATCCCTAGAAATCATTTGGGATTCTTTGCCTCAACCCAACTCGGATGTGTTTTTGTTTAGCCTCGGTCAAATTAGTGCTGGGCTTGTTCTTGTTGCTCACGGTTCAGCAGAGAGGACCTACCGTCGGGTCGGCATTGTTCCAAATTTACGTCCAACATGGTTCATGAACAGTCCATCTCAGCAACTCATCTTAGTTTGACTCGTGGATAATTATCGCCAGTTGGATCGGTCACAATTCAGCTGGCAATACTTTTAATTATATTAATTGCTTCCCTCAAGATCAAACAGCACTTTACTGCCCTCGGGGAAGCCACGACAAATAGTGCTGTTGTGGTCCACGGGGTCTCTAATCAAGGCTGCACATCAAAATATTCTTCCTCCGAAAAGATGTCGCTTATAGTCCAACCAATTAGTTGATATCGCCCTCGATATCATCCAGAGACGCGCATTCCATTCCAGATTCTTGCATAACTCCTTCCATGAGCATTTTAACGCGGTCTAAGTATTCCTGCTCGCCTGGTATATCATAGCCCATTTGATGACCGCAGACTATCATCAGCCTATAACCCTCCGTTGCTTCTGCTTTTATGATTTTATGTCCACCTACAGTCAGCTCCTTGAACGATTCTCTCCACTTCAACCACAGTTCTAAGCTGAAGCCATCCTTCTCTTCCTCTGAAAGTACACCACACGAGAACATGTATCCTTGGTTGTACTTGCGAGCTTTAAGCGACATATTCAGGATCCTGTACCGACTGTAAAACAACCAGGCGATACATGTGTTCATTGTGTCAAAATTCTTGGTTGACTCTCTATTCAGAATTTTGCGGAAACACCGCAGTGCGAATATGCCGATTTCATCGCCACAGATTCCAGCAGCCAGCAATCTCGCCGAAAACGCCGCCAGATTATATTGCTGGTTAGAACGAAGGGTCGAGAAAGTTTCGTTCTTCCAGTAGAAGCCCAAAATGTCGATGAGATATGGTAGATCAATCCAGATTCTGCGACCATCAATGGCCTTGACACCGTCACTCTCATTCTTGCTCTGTAATGCTATCTCTCTGGTAGTAATAAGCATGTATACCACGCGTTCTTGTACGGCATCGTCCTTGGGGCTTTCAATTGCGATCTTAATCATCATGTGCCAGATGAATTGGAAGCTCCATCTGTCCGGAACTGACTGCGCATTTTGGCCGATGATGAAAGTCTCGACGGTGCCGAGGAGATTGAGGAAGTCTGACGTAGTCTCTGCTGCGTCGAGTTGGTTGTTGAAGGTATTCATGCATTCTTCACGCCAGGCGTCTTGGATGGTTCCTTGTGCTGTAGTGGGAGCTCCAACTTCGAGTGCCGGAGCATCTCCCATGTTGATTGTTAGAGTCCGGAAGACTAGATGGCGAGGATGTTGATTTTTGGAGATTGTGTTGATTGCTTTGATCCAAAGATCGGGGGTCGTCTGGAGAGGAAAGTGAGAATAGTACAAATCTTCGCGTCGAAGTCGCGTCGTACTTTCCTGATTTAGAGTGTTCGAATGTGAATGCATGAACTCGCAAACACACTCATCACATGCTATAAATTTGTACGTTACTTCCTTGGTGACAGTGCCCATGCAAGTACGTTTCACTGTCTTTGAAAAGTGTCACAAGTTTGACTGGTGATCACTCAGTCTCGTTTGATTTGTCGGCAAAGTTATACTAACATTACAATCACAATATATCGCGAGCATTAGCAAAATCAAGTCAAGAGCAGAGTCAAATCAGTTCATGTCCTCGAGTTCTATGCATAGCTACAAGCAATACTACAGATAGTACAGAATTTCCCGGGCGGCTTACGAGCGGATATTCTCGAAGCTCTGTAAACTGCTACTATACCATAGCACCAGGCCGCCCTTGGTGACATCTACTTTTATTGATGCTGGAGCGCATACTGAATCAAGGTGTAGTGTCTAGTGCTAGTGCTACAGCAGTGGCGATGGTGTCATCGATAATTGCCTCCTACTAGGGAAGGGCACGTAATAAGAGCAAGAAGTAGATAAAATCTACCCTCCAAGCTAGAATTAGAGCTTCCTTGGCTATAAATAGCCTAAAAAGGCTATTTTTTTGCAGCGACTTACAATCTCCGAATTTCATTCTAAAGGGGTGGATCCCATAACTTAAGGTTGTTCCAACGGCATGTGACTAGTGGCAAACCAAACCGGTCACACCCCTCTGATTGTGCCATGATTCATTTGCCACCTGCAAAGAAAGATCTGGTGACTACATAAGAGGAGTACAAGCCATTTTAACTACTTCACCCAGCCGAGGACTGAGATGGATCAAGGCCCAAGTGTAGCTTTGGTATGCTTTCTCAACTTGTATGTCCTCAGCGCACAAATTGCTAAAGAGGTCTTCTGAGAGCATTGTAATTTTTCCATGCATTTCCAGTCTCCCTGTCAAGCCTGTGAGCTCAGATGACTTCATTTCATTTTAATTCAAGTATCGCAACATCGCAACATGCTTCTATCTTAGGCTGTTACCACGGGGGGGTCGAGGTCGATACATGCTGTCACAAGGTATCTAGCTACAATACAATCCTTCTTGTGGGACTTCCCGCATTGCCCTACAGTTCCTCAAAGCTCTTGTGCCTGACTGACATGTGTTAAGGAAGGTTATAAACTTTGGTGGAGCCATTAAGCGCATTAGCGAGAGCCAAAATTTTCTTTCGCCAGAGCAGTTACGCATCAATCGCAGGATTCTGGAAGTTCCTTCTCATTTGGCTATAGTTTGCATCTAGATTATAGCTCGTGAAAACACAAATTATTTGAAGGTTGAATATTCAACAATTCTTTGGAGGGAACATGAACAGTCCTGAATACTTCAGGTACACCAAACAAGTCTCGCGTTTACAGCTACAGAGGCGGAACTATCACCGTTGCAATATACCACATTACACATTTTGCTGTCCCACCGAAACCCTCACCACGGTGAGAAAAAATAAGTTCATCGCTCATCAATAGTACACATGCAACCTCCATTGTTCATATAACAGCTATCGAAAGCCCCCCAAGCGTTTTCATCAACTACTGACACTTCATCCTATCAAGAACAAAATCTCATCCAAATATATCGGCAAGATGATCGCTTTCAATTTCCTCCCTATCCTATCACTCTTTACCCTCCTCACTCTCCTCACCCCGCCCATCTTCGCCGTTGCAGTCCCAGTCACAGACACCCTCCCTGAAGCGACTACGCCAGCTATACCTCACGAGCTGACGACTAGTGATGCTGATAATGCTGAGAGACGACGAGTATGTCTCAAGCCTTTCTGTTTCCCTCTAGATCTTCTCTTTTCATTCGTACAATTCTGCAGGTGTTTAAAGTCCCAAATGTATTACATTGCTGATATATGTTGTGGGGTGTTTAGACTTGCTACGGAACTTGTTCGCCGAATGGCTATTGTCATTGTCTCTTTCCTGTGAGAGCGTGTTATAGGGATGCGTGTCGGCATGTTAGGAAGGGGACTGGGTGCTTGTGCCCATAGATCTGCATGCAAGAGTATGCATTTGGATGGGAAGGGAACGAAAATGTGAAGGAAATTTGAAACATTAGAATGAGTGAAGAATTGAAAGGGGCCTTTGGAGCTGTAGGAAGGGGGCTGGTTTTCACGACAATTAACAATATGCGCATGTACGTAGAGCACAGCGCATCAATACTCATGAAAATATTAGTACAAGGCTCAAGGTGGATCGAATCAGTAGTCCCAAGCATGGCTCGTTCAATTATTTTAAATTATCTTTACCTCAACCAACATCCTCCCCATCTGCGCTCTAAATTCCCACCATCTAGTTTCCTTCTAGACTCTCCGTCAAACCATCAGATTCAGGAACAACGAAAGGATTCACACTCTCAGCTACACATTTAATACACTCTCCATCAACAAGCTTGCTCTTCTTCAGGCAAATCGCCGGTGAATAATGGTCAGGTCGCATCCAATATTTGTATGCCCGACACCATGTCAGAGTTGTCGAGGATGATTCTGCAGGCTTTGCAGAATATGTTAGTGATGGTGCACATCTAGGCAATTGAGTTTGTTGGCTGGCGGTGTTGAGTTGCCTTGTTTTGGAAAAAGTTGGGAGTGATACTGGTGATGCCCGGTTTGGGTGTTTGTCGAGGATAATAGTGGGAGTGCATGCTAATTAAGCAGTGCTTATAGGTAGACAATTGACTAGGGAGGAGACTGGTCTGGAGCGTGAATCATGGAGAATATCTCCATTTTCACAATATTCACAGCAAGCTGTCTATTCAATGAGAAGTACATAATATATGGCCAGACTCTGAAATTAGTATGAATGTCTTCTAGGTTCTTGTCACTGAAATTCTCGATGGATTTACTCCGTGTATAAATAGGAGTACTTTCGTTGTTGAAGAAAGCTCTAAAGTCTATAGAAACTAATATATTGCTGCGAAAGTACTAACTGTTATATGCTATTGATCAGTACTAAGCATGCCGAGGCTTACAGTGCTGTTGATAAGCAGCAGTAGGCCAGAATAGCTGACAATAGTCAAGTTCCACTCTTGATAGCCATCGATTCCTTCAAGCATTACAGCCTCGTGATTTTTAGGTTACTCATCAGGTTATTGCTGAGTCCGTAACCCTTACTGGAAAATGTAGAGACGACTATATCGAATGAAGGGTTCATTATAAGTATTTTGGTTATCGCTATAGTTATGATGCTATACAATTCCAAGCTAGCATTTGAAACTTGTCCTAAAAGCGCGCTTCGCCCAGAAGAGAAACCAGGACAGTGTTACTGTCAGCAGTCCTATTGTCGCTACGTTACACGCCGTGGTTGCAGATATACCTTACTTGCTGCGAGTGACTGGCCAGCTGCCATCATCCTTACAATACGTTACATATCGATGTGTTCAAGCCAAAGTAGAATTTTGAAACCATGTACAGACATTCGAGAAGATAGGAGGCGTAGTGCTGAGTTTTAATTAATTGCTTGATGCTTATTAGGCTACAAAGCAGGTCCCGATTGGACGACCCCTCCCAAGAGACAGACCTTACATGTGATAGAGCGGGCCACTGCTACTTCTCAAGGTTGCTTTGCAAGTGGCGACGTTATACTAGATGTCCAACAAACACTCTACCCCTAACAGCCCCCGAGAAAGAAAATCACGGATCTCGAATTGAGGCCCCAAACATCCCCTGGCTTCCGCCAAACCATCCTCACTCACAGCATCGCATTACCGCTAACATGAGACAGCCATCTAACTCGTGGATTCGCCAGTGTGACCAAGAAGTCAGCTGGAATCGGGAGAATTCATCACACTCAATGCAATGGTCCATATGCGAGCCTCAGCCCAGCAGTTTGGTTCGGTGAGAAAGACATTTTCAAGCTTGACCAACAACCAGAGTTGACATGAGGGGTCCCCGCCACAGAGTGGTCATTCATCATTTCCCGCTGCACTTGCCGCCGGGTCGTCGTGAATACAGAATTCTTAAAGGGACGATTGCATGTAAGATATACGAGCTGGTGTGACAGCGGCAAGAAAGTTGCCTAAGAAGATATCTAGACAAATTAGCTGTTGCTTCATTTGGAGTTGGTAAATCACTTTCAGCTATTGATGAATATTCTCGGTGAGTGTTGGTAACTGCAGCTAGACGCAGCTCCAATTTGCCTCCCAAAACAATACAAAGAGCTGTCTCAAGGCTCCAGTGGCTTAAGAGGAGATTTCCACCTGCAAAACACCTCCACTGAAGTAGACGCGCATATCTCGCCATTCTGGTAAAATGACCGCAATATAATGAAGATAGCGAGTAAGAGTCCTGCATGAAGGGCTACTGTGAACAGAAACATGCGCGCTCGCCACCCACTTTCAGCTCACAGGCCCAATTGGCGACCTGCCCCCTACATTGACGCATGTAGGCCAATGATTAGAAATAGAGACGCGGCAGGCGACGTCGTGTCGCTTCGCAGACGAGCATTTGAATATCTGTCTGCATTTACAAATATACTGGTACTCGGTATACAGGCCCAAGGCACCAGAACAGACGAGACGGTAGCATCCACGGAAGGAACGACCCCGAGAGATTCTAATTCCTCTGTCTTTTCTGTTAAAAGAACAGAAGATGTTGTGCCGAGGCTTTTCATTTGGAAGGTGGTAATTAACGTTAAAACTTGCCTTCTGATGGGGAAGAACCAGCATCGTGTGCAGATATGAGGGGGCCACAACACGACTACCCTTAGTTCTCTACGCCCAGGGATATGCAGGGTTGGACTGTAGAGTGGGAAATGGTACGTGAAGAGCTTGCAGATGGCACCTTCACGGACTCAGGCCAGACACTAAGGTTACACTCGTAGAGAAATTTGGATCGATGTTCCAGTACATTGAGAGATTTCCCTTCTTGCTTCGGCACGCACTCGGGCCGAAGAACGGGGATATTTGAAATAGAGGTACTCGGTATACGTAAATATGTATGTGGTGAGACTCTGATTTACCCAAGAGAAAGGAGGGGTGGCGTTTATCAGAAAATGTTCTTCGGCTCATGAGAACCCTTGAAACGATCTCTCTAGACAGAGTTCTAGATCTTTGGATATTCTAGCTGCGGTAGTTCTTGAATGAGAGCCTTGAGAAAACAGCTCGATCGAGGCATATTGCTAAACTAAAAAAATCGCTACTTGCTGATACCGCGGACGGACGTCCAGGATCCCACTGAGCGCATTGTAGATCTTCTACCATGCTGACAGCAGAGTCACATCACCAACATTTAACACACCGCAATTCTTTTCCCATTCCCATCACCATTGAACGCACCGTTCAATAAGATCAGAACCTTACTTCCCCAGACTCCAAAAGCAAGCGGCATCACAAAAATAAGAAGAAGGGTACACGGCACGACGGGCCTTCCCATGGCCCCCAACTTCGTATCGTAGCCAACGAGCAGTGTAGAATTGCGCCCAAAAGCCACGCCGAACACGGTGAGTCTATTAAGTGCAGTTCCCGGATCATCGGTAACGACTAAGCCCCGAAGGCCATAGAAATCAAGCAATCTCGCAGTAAACGAACCATAAATGAAAGGCATAGAATTGAAGGATAAACTCGATAGCGCGCAGATGCAAATAATAAACACAAATAAAACCACTCTAGAATTACTCGAGAGAAAGACAGGTTTTGGCAGTCAGCAAAAAAACAAAGTAAACTCGTCCCGTCCCGACCCCTCGGGGCGATCTTTCTGCATTATCATCCCAGGACACCGAGTACAACTTTATATAGACAATCCCCTACCAGCCTCCGTCCAATGCAACCTTGCGCGGTACAGTACAGTACAGTACAGTACATTATTCATATCCACCCTGTGAAGAGAGATACAAAGAATTTACCATGCCGTGATTGGACAGCGCGTAAATGCACTGCGAAATTCGAAGGGGAGAATGGCGAAGAGAGAGAGAGAGAGGGCTTACGTTGGATTGTGGGAGGCTACTACCGGTAGTGAGCGCGTGAAGAGGGAAGGGGAGTTTGGAAAGTTGGGCGAGAGGTGATTGGGGAGATCGTATATGAGGGCATGGGATGGTTGTTATCGTATCGTGATCGTCCCGCTGGAGATAAATGTTTACCTGCCACTATCTAGCATGCTATCCAATGATGTGAAGTGGGATTCGATGTACACGCGACAGAAATGCAACCCGTGGCGGATGTATCGAATTTTTCGAATCTGGCGATTGTTCAGGGGGTAGTACTTATCCTCGGTAGCGAGACCGCTTTTGGGGATCATTGGCGTAGAGATACGAAGTCCGTCCTATTCACTGTATTCTCTCTATAGAGGAAAGGATGTAGGTATGACATGAGCAAGAAACATGACCTAGCCTACCTAGTTTTACATTCCACCTTCCCACACCGACCCTCCTACACGCTCTCCCAGACGAGTCGCACCAAGCTTCGCATCCACCAAATCTAGCAATAAACAAGAATATGACAGATCAGTAATTAAGTGGAAAGCTGCCGGAGCCTCACGTGTCTATTTAAGGTTATGTATGAATAAGGTTCCACCCCCATTACTCAGAAAGAAGGAAAGGAAAGGTGCTGTGCCTCGATTCCCCTCACACAAGCAACTTGGCTGTGCTTGGCCCCTGGTTGTCTCGGTTCTCGATGACAAACGCGTATTTTCCGGTGTGCAAACGGCTTCGTGAAATACTAAGTTAGGTAAAGTAAGCTGTGAAATGTGATACTTCAGGTGCGAGATTTGGTGCTTATTGTACCGTGGCTTGGCGCTGCATTCCTCTCGCTGTAATATTTCATGCTTGACTGCCTATTCGAGCAATTTACTCTCGAGGTGTATCAGTCAGCGTGACAGAAAGACAACACCTGCCTTCTCTCCTTGTCTCATTCTGAATGGATGTAAGCGAATGCGAAAAAGAAAACCAGGAAATAATCATCCTTAGATCCCTCCCTCATTTCCTTATCAGATCTCCCGTCACATCGTCCCGTCCTCGTGGGACCCTAGCATCTATCACATTCATTCATCGCTGTAACGATGCCGAATAACCGCCTCCCAAATTCAAAGCCTGCTCACCACCCCATCTATCCTCCATTTCTCAAACCCCCTCTTAAAACTGAAAAGCGACGGAGTCCAAGGCCGCGTCACCCCCGTGGAACCGTCGTGCGTGTGTCACCACCTAGTCCCATTCGCGGATATAGCTTTTAGCGTTGCGGGTCAGGGTGGACATACATATGTCACTTGTACGGACCTTATCCTCGCGAAGTTTAAGCTTGTTACGACGTTATGACGCCAGCCAACGAATGTCAGGGGTTGGTGTGAGAACAGGACAGGCGAAGTTGAGAGACTGAGCAGTGGTATGCATGCGAGCGTAGATGAGTTTCTGTAAGCATGTATATCTTGGTTTTAGACCGATTAATTAATGAGGGCGCCTGATGGTGTGTTGTGAATTATGTGTGGGTTTGGAGGAGGATTGGGTTAAAGCTGATTACCTGGTTGGGAAGTAATATATGCTTCGTATAGCTTCTTCATCGACGGAGAGTTTCTTTGTCAATAAGTAGCCGAAACGCCGAATTTCAGCACTGAAAAATCGATTCGCAGCCGTACCTTAGATGGATAGGGTAATTCGCAAAGATGGAGTTTTCAAAGTGCATTGAAGAGCCTCGGTGATAAAACCCATCACGCATTTCACTGTCAGCTGAAGCCCGAGAACCAAGCTCAATAAACCCCAAAATCTTCCCCAAACCCTACTAGATATTCCCGTTCAAAAGCATACTCGGTCATCCCCCTTCGTCACCGTTCTAGGTTCATTACCATCTGTACCGTCCTTTGTGCACCCATAATCCGGGTGTTACCTGCACCTCCTACCAATCCCCTCCTCGAGATCGCGCCCCCTTTCGAAATCCACGGTAACGAGGCCCACTCGACGAATCGCACCCGACCGGCTCGAAATAAGCATAAATGAACAGTCGATGAGAATATACGAGGGGGCTCGGCTTGTATCCTTGCGAATTACATCAGCGATTGGGTAAGCGTCTTGCAGGTCAGGTTGAGGAATCGGAGGTAGAGGAGCGTAAGACTGGCACTGTGAGGATGTTTCAGTGCTACACCACTTGGATGATGGAGATTGTTTGTAAGGTGAGGGAGGGATGAAGGTGGGGGGTGGAAACAGGAATGGGCCATGGGGATAAGGTTATTGCAGAGAAATAAGGTGTGCGTCAGGCTCTATCGGATTGAGTATGTGCCAAGGGATGACCAAGACGGCCAAGCTTTTGCGAGATGAAAGGTGCAAAATGCCAAGGTGAGGTTTGTGACTCTTTTCTGCTGAGCTCGTGGAATCCGGAGGGTTATTTGAACTGTGTCTGCTAAACACTGAAATAGCTGCATGTTAGTGTCTCCAGAGTCAGTAAATCATCATTGGAGGTTGTGGTACAAGGAGTCTGAAAGGAGTCTGGTCAGCTCAGCCATGCCACCCAACCTAGTAACCAAGAGCCTCATAATACATTTCGGATCCTTCTCCTCCTCCATCCAATGCCTCCGCCCTTCGTATATCACATCTCCTCACCTGCCTTACCTGCTCATCCAGCACTCCCAAATCCCACTCCAAGAGAAAATCCCGTCTTCTCCGCCGACAGTCCACATACGAGAAGCTCATATCGATTGGCCCGTTCGCGTACCAAGCATATCAGCCTACGTCGGCCGCGCGATCGTGCAACTCGTCATAACCATCCTTCCCTCTCTGCACGAGCGGTATGCCTGACTTATGGGAAAGTAGAAAACAAAACATGAAAATTCGATTCGTCCTTTCGTACTACCTGCGATGAGGTTGTTTCATGCGCCACGGTCCGGTTACTTGGGCTTACGCTTGCAATGTGAGAATGCCGAAAAAGATCGAAAGAATTAGTATATGTTACGGAGCCAGGGGTGCGAGATGGTGACTTTTTGGAAGCAGATAGATCTTATCATTTGCTGCTCTTGAATTATTGCCTGAAGCATGCAAAGTCAAGAAAAAATCTAAAGGGAATTAATTGGTGGAGCTCGCGTAGGTATTGCTTTTTTCATCCTGGAAATAAAGATACGCCACCAAAAAAGCAAGCGTCCCCATGAGACGAACCAGCAAACCTTAAAATTTCAAGTAAGGTTTTAAGCTTCGTGCTGCTCGGACTGATCGTCGTCGTACTCGGGAAGCGAGCAAAACGAAAATAAATGTCAACGTGATTTCAAGTTAGATGATGCGAGGTCTGATAATCTTGCTGGCGTTTGTCCCGTTCGGTTTTACTTTTCTGCTTCTTTTTAGACCTCCAGCCTCCGGAAGGTCAATCTTCGTGAAAAGGAAAATCTTGAATGGGGAGGTGATATTACGCAACAACCACTCACAGTGTCAAGCGAGGAATCTCGTCATCCGATGCATCCAATGAGAGGGGTTCGGGTACGATATTCAATGGAGGATTTCACGAACCTCATGTCAGCCTGCGCAACGTCTACAGTAGCCGCGGCGAAGGATAGATATTACTATAAGGTTATTCGAAACACAATTACCCTGACAATTACACCGGTACGTACGAGTATGACATCGTTTCATTCCAGCAATCTTTCAGTTGAGATGTGGCCTCATCCAACATCTTTGATTGTCAATCAATTCACAACGATGTGAGACATAAAAAGACGCAAGGGCTCGGCGTCAGCTCATTCCAAGCCGCTGCGACACAAGGTAAAGAGGAAGGCAATAGCGAGAATAACGCACGCCCAGATGATCGGGGCCCCAAGTTAAAATTCATGCTTAAAAGACACGCCGAACAAGGTTGTATGTGGCGCTTTTCGGGCTTCGCTTGTGACCATGCCAAGTTATCCAAGAAATGCCCAGCTCTAAGAAGGTTTCTTGATGTTTGCCCAATTGGCTGGGGAAGGGCTAGAATTTGAGGTGTGAGCGGATCAATCTCCGTGGGTTTGATGATGCGACTGGTGACCAGGAAGATCAAATAGCATTTGACTTTGGGAAGAGGATTTGAAATTGACAGGATGAAAGGTTATTATGATCGGTCGGCCTAGATGTGCAGATTCCCGGTGTTTTCGGAGAAGGAGATTGATTTTTGATGAGCAGCAATGGAAGGCAGACAGGTGCAAACTTGGTTGTCGGTAGATGAGATCGGCGACGAAGAGTTGCGAGTGATCTTCGTTTCATCGTACTGCCGATGACAGTACTAATCTTCGTCGTTTGCATCTCCGTATAATTGGTGACATACCGTAAGATTTGTTTGATGATCGTGTGGTTGTGGCATGTGGAAGGAATGTCAGATCAAGATCAAAATGCCGGTATTCTCGGAGTTTTCGTTGGGTAAGGCCTCGGACGGAGTAAAAAGGCAGGTTGCATATGCCGGACGACGTCCTATTAAACTGTGTTTGCTCCGAGATCATGCCTTGAGTCTCCTTCTGATTTGTAGTTGAGAAAGTACCTTTGGTTGTGGGACGAACGAGTGCATAAGGGGGAAAAGCATATTTTAGTGGTCCCCAGTCGTCAGCTAAAGACTCTGGGGAGGTGTGCATATGACGTCGAGGACATATATCAACCTCCACGATCGTCCCTATAATTTGGCAAACGACACAACCAGTGACTTGTGGAGAGGGTTTCTCTCGTTCGTATTTCGTGTTTCATCAGTCGAAAGCATGATATTATGGAGGGGTTGATAGACATCGGACAATTGGTTAACGAAGCCGTTTGCTGAATGAAGGCATGTTCCACGCAATCGGAGCAGAGGCCACGAGTCCACGACACCAAAAGGCTTGAAATGATACTTCATTTGACCTGCTCAGACTGGCTCGAGGTGCCGATCTCCCCGCCGTTGTGAAATTGAAACAAATTAAAACTCTTTTTCCGACTTCAGCCCCGCCAAGTACACGCCAAGCACTTGCCAAGCTAACTTTGTGATATACTTTAAATTTAGGCCAAACTGACAACGATGACAAGCCTATTAGCGTGGCTAGGCCACGCTGCCAGATCCACTGGATCGCCTGCCAACGCTTAAGCTTCATCATCGAAGATTCCAAGGTGGACGTCCGAGACACCAAAGATGGGTGGGTCTCATGGGAAGTTCGGATGGGTGTCACGGAAGTTGATTTCTTTATGATTGACTTCGAGGCGGGCCAAGATGGTTTTTACTTTATATGGAGATTGTTCGATAATTGTGGAGATGATGAAATCCTGGTCCTTGTTCATTGCTAGAAAAAGACTCAAAATGGAGCATGTTCGGAGCTTTCTCCAGTGGATGTCCACAAGTGTAAGACGAAAGATGGGACGGCCCACAGGGCTCGTTCGAACTTACTCTGTGGATTCAAGACTACGAATACTTCTTTGACACTTGGAGAATCATGCTGAAAAAGAGACGATGCTTGAAACGTTCTGCACAGAAGCGGTGGGTTGCGTGATGTGAATTTACCTAGATAAGCCATATGGATGGTAGGAGTATTGTGTTACTGGATTCGCGAATCGTGGCGCTGGGAGGCTTGATATCAAATGCTGACGGTGTCAATGTCACCAGGTGAGATCTCTGCAGGTGAATTGGCGTTTTACTGTTGCATAAATGAGCTTTTAAGTAACTCCAACGTTACTGCTGTTGTGATGGCTCAGAGCTGGGTCTTGCGAGATACTCGGCGTGACTTCGCTATGTGATTCCATTCCAGGTTGATGTCCAGGTTGATGTCCAGGTTGATGTTCAGGTTGTATTCTTTCATATCATGTGGTAATACCTGTGACATAGGAGCGGTCCTGAGAAAGGCCAAAGATGGCCAAACGATCTGCGCAGTTGTATCAGCGGGCGAAACTTTTGGCTGCGGCGAGGCAGCCCAAAGTCGGCCGGTCTGCAAGATACTGAAATGAGAAGCGATTGTTGGTGACTTGTTTCGAGATGACTGTGATGTGCGATTGGCTGTACATTTATTTGAAACCTTGAACCAACTGCATCCGCTTGATTCCTGGCGGTCCACAGGAAGTCAGAGGTGAAGGTGTTGGAGAAATCCTATTTGGACCGACTGCGGAGCACGCAGGTACTTTATTCGATGGTTGGTCCTCTGTCTCCGTACCATGGAAACATTGTGGGAAGTGAAAATCATAGGGTCTGCTGAATTGTTGGATGTTGGTTGATAGTCTGATATAATATGTACGAATACTTGTACCGAAGCAATGTATTTTTAATGTCAGGACCTTGAAGGAGGCGTTGATCCTGGTAGGTTGCACGGCGCCTGTCATATTTCGAAGTACAGTATGAGGTAGGTGTGCGAGGAGTAAAGAGTCTAAAATTGGTTTCCTTGCTGAAGCATGACTGGGGTTTCTATTTGTCAGGCAAGCGAATGGACATGAAAATAAGCTCATGCTCATAGCGGGATCCACACTAATCCCGACTCCGGAATCCTAATCCAACGCCCGTCAACTTAGCCAGTGCTGACGAGTACATGAACCCATCGCCCCATTTACTACTGGTGATGGACCGGAGAGATACACTGATCTGTGCCAAAAGTGTCAAGAGTTCGACAGAAGTTGCGGCTCACAAAAGTAACGGTATCCATATCCAGTAACAGTCCAGCTGATACGAAAGAAAGCCACGCGGGACCCATCCACCCATTGTAGCGGTACGTCCGGAGCTGTGACGAGTTGATAACTTGGTATGTTTCTAGTGTCTTTAATAGTGTGCCCCTTCTATTGAATTCCTATTGGCAAACACCGTGAAAAGCGAATCACGAGCAACAGAGACCTGTCCACTTCTGAGTTCTGTTGTCAAGCCAAGCTCCTGTCTCCCTTCGGGCCCTCAAAATCGGGACCGAAATACCAAGAACAGTGCCACAAAGCCAAGTGTGTCCAACAAGCGCCGAGCTTGACGAGCTTGATTCACGAGGGACTCCCAAGCATCGGCAAGACGGAGGTTGGAGATGGAGTCATCGTGCTCGGCTGGAGAAAGTATCATGTGTCCTCTTAGAATAAGTCATAATAACAAAGATACCAACAGTAGGAATCTCTTTGCTACACTCAGGGGGCTGAGAAGGCATGCTGATGGCAGAGAAACAGAACGAGATAATGTATCTCTGTACAAACGAGATGCAAATCTAGGGATTGGAACTGTACGTTGGCAGCGTTCCATCTGCGGTACCGACAAAATTACATTAAGGAAGTGACAGATCCGTCCGCAAATGCTGGCTGCGGGGTGAAAGACATGAACAGGTACTGGTACGAAAGAATATATTAGGACTAGGTACTACCATTCCTGTACCAGTAGTCGCCTAGAGGAAGAGAGATTGATGGTGTGGTGATGTTGGTATTCCGTATTTATGGCGGCGTGTCGAGATCCAATGAAGCGGTCAAGCGGGAGAAGTGCTGCGAAGCGCAGGCTCTCTTCCCAACATGTAAACTCAAATAAAAATACTGTAAAAGTACGCAGCATAAAAAGCTCATTCGCTATCATGCAGAATTACCAACATTCCAACATCTGGTAACATCTTGCATCCCTCCAGTCAGGGGTGGTAACACTGCAGCAATGGTGCACACTCTGCTGCGTCTTCATCTAGTGACTCCAGTGACTCTTGTGTGTCTCCATGGCTGTCTGTGGCTCCCTGTGACAGCCCTCCCTTTGCTTCTCCTTCTCCCTCTCCATCATCCTTACAAGGGCGTTGCAGAAGCCCATGAGGCCTGTCTTTTCCTGGTTGCACACCCTCAACGCCCCCAGACACCCCCAGCAGCCCTCCACTCTTTTCTCTGACAGGGACCCTTTCTCCTTGACCCCTACCCGGTGGTAAGTCCCCTGTGCGTAAACCTAATCTGTCCTAAGATTTATTCTAACCAACAGCCTCAGCCACTAGTGACTAGCCCAGCCTTGAGTAGACAGCAGTAGAATCCAGCCAAGACCCAAGAAAGCCGGCTCCTTAGACCATCGACCTGGTGTGGCCAGCGGGTGAGGGCGTTGCTTGAAGATATGAGAGAGCCTTCGTACCCCAAGCCGAGCTAACTTAGCTAAGAAGCCTCCTTACGCCGAGTTACTTGCTCTCCCCTTCCTACTTACAAGCGACTGTTTCCTCACGATCGACCCGTTCTAACTTCTCTTTCTCTTCTTTTAACTACTCCCTCCCGGACACGTCCCTTTCCCACTGCCGATATCTTCAGATCTTCACAGCAGACCATCGATATATGCCGCGAACACAGTTACACCTGTACCTGGATACCTGCCGCATTGTGTACGACGTTTCGTTGAACACCTTCAGTTCCACTCGTATATCGACTTGGTCTTGTTGGTCTTGGTCATATCATAAAGTCCACTCTCCAACGCACATCAGTTGTCGGATCCCGTGACGCCGATATAGTTTGCTTTCGCCCAGCCGAACTCGATACCCAAGGAGTAGCACGACTACTAGACGCACCGCTTGTCGCCCACCAAAGCTCTTTTTGACTTCACCTTGATCACAAAGCAACAAAACACCACCACCACCACCGCCATCGACAACCAATTTTCGCCCTTGGAGTAAATAAAAAACGCCTCAGCGCTTCACTCTATAACACCAACCTCGTGTCAGCTAACAAGTACGTATATTTTCATTCCTTCAGTTTAATGCACTTGGGCAGCGCAGCGCGTGGCAGAAGTCTGAGAGCGCATTGCTGGCGATCGCTAAGCCCTGCGTCATTATTTTGTCGTCTGTGGGCGATCGCCGCATCACCAATATCTCAAGACCCAGCTCCCTTTCTGCCTCGAGAGCCTCAGAGCCAAAGCTTGAGGTTGGTTATTGTCTCGCCGCCCAAGTTGTTCGTGGTCAGCATTCCATTGCTCGCTACCGCATATTATGCGGTGATATCCCCTGGGAGGTCAATGGATGGGATGCTGCTTAGAAACGACGCGCGCACTCCATTTCCGAAGTCGAGCTTGGGTTTTAAGCTTCCACTACGCCCTGCTTCAACCCTGTCTCAAGTTCACGACCTTCTCCAATTTTCTTTTCTCCACAGGGTCCGCTGTTAGCTGTCGGGGAACGAGAATTGTAACTAACAATCATCTGAAGCAGCTGGGATTAACCTCCAAACGTCTCAGCAGTACGACTAGACTTGCACATTCCAGAGATTACACCTCACCCTTTGGAAACTCGCCGCCAATTCTTGAACAAATCAGCCTGTCGACTGCCGTTCAAGCTTTCTCTGACAATTTAGCCTGGTCAACAATTCTAGACAGCACATTGAACGTTGATCGAGAAGTCCTGAGCATCTGCAATTTCGAGATACCTACTGTCAACCACAATCACTCCACAGTGGACATCTTCGGCAATACCTCCTGGAGCGACAACACGACTTAAGAGTGCTTGGACATCGCTGCTTCGTTGCACAGCAGACGGAGAGTTGACCTGATTTTTCTAGGGAACGCAATTGAGTAGTACACACAACCGTCATCATGATGGATACATACCACGGACACGTACGGACGCCTGCCGATGCGATCAAGCTATTCGAAGCTTGCAGACTAGGCCTACTACCACGAGTACAGAGAAGACTTTCAGAGAAGGAGAGACAATCCATCAAGTCAGGATCGGTCTTCGTTTGGGACGAGCGAGAAGCAGGAATGCGAAGATGGACGGACGGAAAATCATGGTCTGCGAGCAGAGTCTCCGGAAGCTTTTTGACATATCGAGAGATGGAGGGCAAGAGAGGCGGAGGGTCGTTTGCACAAACACCAGTGCGAAGAACGGGAGGGAAGACACCAGACAGTGGAAGGGGCAGCGACGAGGATCAAGATATGGATGGTGAGGGACCAGATGGATACAGATATAAGCCCGATGGATTGATGAAGCAATCATTCAGCATCACAACATCGACCGGACAGCACCTCCATCTCATCAGTTACTATTCACGACCACACCCAAATGTGCCGGATCTCCCTCAACCAACGACCGATCCAGCGTTGCGACATATCGTACCAGTGAAGGGTATGTACCCAGAATCCACCGTCCACGAATCTCAAGGACCGGCAGTTACTCGAGCACCGATGCAACACAGCCCATACATGCAACATCCTCATCCACAACACTTGCAAGTTTCCCCAGGCCATCGAGGTCAACCATATCCATATCAAGTTCCCCCAGGATATGCATGGCCCCCATCACCAATGTCGACGCCTCCCTTCCCACAATACCAGGGTCCAATGTATAATTCGGCACTTCCAGGTCCTCCGGGATCTGCTCACGCATCACCATATCAACAACACAGCCCCCATGGTGTGCCGCATCATCCAATGAGCCAACACCCACAGCCAACAGCGTTTGATCGACCACCACCACATATCTCGGATCCTTCATTACCACCACCTCAACTACGAGGCATAGGCATGAGTTCGGCAACAGCTGCCCAACAACAGGTGCATCCTCAATACGTGCGCAACCCAAGTCCTCGCATGTCTCAAGCAGTTTTGGTTGCACAACAAGCACAGCAAGCACAAATTGCACAAGGAGCGCTACAAGTCGCCAGGATGATTGATCCTCGTCTCACTAGTGAACAATCATTGCCTCCGGTGCAGATTAATGGCGATGCTAGACAGTCCACTCCACCACAAACCAAGTCAAATTCTCAAACTAACACACCAAACTCCACCAACGGTCGGCCAATTTCAAGAGAGACTAGTCCAAAGGTTAATGGTATGAATGGTATCAATGGTTCTTCGCAAGCTCAAACCATTCCTAGCATCTCTGCTTTGGTTCACTCTACAAACTCAGTCAGCGTCATGTCTGACAACAAGAGCAACAGCAGCCGTTCGGGGAGCAAGAGTCCAAGACAGGAGGCAGCTTCACGTGAGGGTGAGGTTGAACAGAAGCCAAAAGATATCCCTCATGATAAGCTAAACATTCTCGGTGAGGACCAACGAGCCAAACGTGTACTTGATCGAAAGTTCTGCATCTAAACATCAAGCAGGCTTCCTATGCAACTAGCACGCGCGCTATAAGCACACCCAACGATGGGCACGAGGCGAGACAAATGTACGAACATAATGAACAACCAATTTTGGGTGGGAACAAAAGTGAATCTTAGCAACATGGCGGCATTGGGTTTGCGGGAAACAGGCATTTTTGGAGGAGTCGTTGGATACCATTTTTGCTTTGCTAGGGACTTCTTTCATTTCTCTGTATAAGTACCTTTCTCCTCACATCAACGAGGCTGGACTTTGCTTTGGGCTAGAGCGGCGAAAGTGATACACCATCTAGCATTTGGCGATGGAGGCTCTTGTGGATAACATTTTTGCATTGGGCTTTGGCGTTGAACGAGGGGTGGGATGGCATTTTCTTTGGAATGGATGTTTTTCAGATGGAGAATCAGAGCTTAGACACTGGAACTAGATTCTAGATGGATGGGATAGCAATGCCGGTAATGGCTGCTCTGATCAATACTATTGGCCTACAAACCAAATTTGACCACGTTTTTCTATATTGTCCATTCATCATCCTTCTTCCTATATGGTTGTCTTTTGCCACAAAAGTTAAGCGAGGCGCACTCTTTCCCATCGACAATCATGCATTCGAGTATCAAGTAGAGCTAGATATCTCACACTCAAACTTAGATCAAGCCATATTCACTACTTCATCAACAAATAGTTCCAGCTACACTCACCCTTTCGGCAATTCATTCCCGTGCAGCTTACTCTGCTTCACTTCCGCCGTCAGCGCGCACCGCTCCCGCCCGCATCGGTAGCTGATGTGGAATATTACAGTAAGGTACGGATGCGATAGTTACCGACATCGATGGTAGACTTCACCATCTCACCTAGAACGCTAGAAGGAGATGCTTTTGCTTGTGCGTCTCCGCAACTTAGTCTTGCTTGGGAGGAAGATGGAGGCGGCCGCTACCGTTCGATGCGGTGCTGCTTACGATGAACATGGCTTAGCTTCGATTGTGTGAATCGAGGTATATATTCTAACACTGTGAAATTGAGGCGGCCGCTACGGTTTGGGGCTGGTGGAGAGAATCATGACCGAGGGTAGATGGAGTGGAAAGTAAGCAGAATTTCGGGGGGATGCTTGGGATTTGCCAATGCTGTCTTTGTCTCCGCAACGTGACATGGGAGAAACTTGCGCATCGGTGGCGGAATCCAGGACTTGCAAATAACCAATCCAGGGGTATTGCCCTTTTATTTTCTCTCTTTTTCCATAGACTGAACGCACGAGGGTTGTCTACTACCCTAAAGTGTACCATGAGGTGTTTCCTGGTTATAAATTCTAGATATTGAGAAAGTGAATACCCCAAACACTATTTCGAGAAGCAGACAATTCTACTTGATCAGTTTCTAAATTCTAAGACTCCTCATCTTAACCCCTGTGAGACATTCTAGCTCGTAAATATCCTTACCGTGGAGTTAAAAGGTCTTAATCCTAAAGGGCCCTCCTGCTGGTTAGAATTTGCCAAGCGTTCAAACTCACGAGTAGTTGAGTTTATGCTTATGTCTCTCCTGTGGGAACGGCTCTCGCCGTCAACCTCCCCATCTGGACACGTTTATTTTGAAATAGAGAGAGATCGATATGCTCCCATGCGGCACTAGGAAATCACAAAGTGATATTGCGCCAATGATGAGGGCTGGTTCGTAATTCGTAAATGCAGGGGGGTGAGTCACGTAAGCTCCCTATTCTTGACGACGAGATGCTCTAGAGGGGCACAGGAGACTTCTGTCAGCTATACACGTATTCACTCGAAGAGAACTTTCATTATATGTGGATCATATCGTAACGTTGGGAAGATGGGTGGTTCTTCATAAGTCCTATACGGTAGCTCCTTCGCCAAGCTGGGAAGGAATATAATTATGCTTATCCAGACGCGTGGAGAAGGCACAGACGAGATCTGTCAGCTGTACAAATCGTATCCGCCCTCTCCCCGTAGATAATTTAGTAGATCAATATATGCTTGTCCTGATGCTAAAGAATCGCACAGATGGATGTTGTCAGCTAAACAACGATCCCGCAGTGATTGTAAAGAGTCTGTAATTGGGATATCGGTGCCTACTTTTTCCAAGCTTCTCCCTAGATCCCTACTCAGACACAATTGCGCACGAACTACTCATTCATACTGACGCAAGGTATCGCCCCGTGGTGCAAGTAACGTTGTTCTATTTATTTATCCAGACGCCATGAGAAGGCACGGACGGACATATCTAACCCTCGAGATACTTCTACCTCCACATATCCCAGCACGAACCATCTAGTTTAGCATCACACGAAACGAGAACGGAAGGCAGATATGCTTATCCACCTCCTCGGGCCTTGGCTTGTCCAGGAAGTCGGGGTTGCTGGTAGCGATCGACCACGCACATATCCTCAAGAAGTAACCCGTACAGGATGCTGAAAGCACGGCCTAATGGAGTTGTACAGCGCGAGCTTGAAATGTCGAGCATGAAGAATGTATTAGATCATGAGGATGGGAGGAAATGTGAAGAGGGTGTGAATTAGGAGATGTTACAATTGTAAAACAAGTGTATATGTGTGGAGGCGTGGTGACGATAGTAGTGTGTAAGTACTCTGGTATCAATGCAAAGACACTTGCCCTCAAGTAAGCACACAAAACGCCTAATCACAATCCTAAATGCTTATTTCCATCCACAGAGTCGGTAATGACTATGGCGATCACATTGTTGACAAACAATTATGGTAAGCAATACGATTCGCACCCACGTCTCCTTTCAGACTCATTCGCGTCCCAGATCTCAAGCGAGAGCGACTCGTTGATCATCTCTTCCCCATCCCATACGTGTGCGAATCGTCCTTCCCATTCCATCTCAATAACTCCATCCCAGACCCCGACAATCTGCAGCGGGAAGCTCAGACAAAAAACCTAAATCAAGAAGCTTATTTTACTCAGCGCGAGGGTTTCATGGGGGCGAGATTTGTCAGCAGGATTTGTGCGAGTCGCACAGGCTCGCTTAGAGTTTTGGGTGTCATGAGAGCGGAGGGAAAAGTGAAACAATATGTAAGAGCAAAGAGAAGATTTTGAATTCTCGCAGTGATAGAGGATGTGTCAGCAGTGATGGAGAAGTGAGTGGCTTGTGGGAAGATATTTGTAAGTCTCCATATCCGAGTTCTGTGATGATTTGCTGCTTTGGTCGTTATGCATTCTCAATTTGCGGGGATATCTGTCAGAAAAGGTTAAGGTTGTGTCAATTGAGTTATGCGGAGGAACATACTGGTTTATTCTTGAATCACGTATTCCGAGCTCCTCAGGCGTCAAACATCGAGATAGGAGTTCATCGCGTATCTTTCCTCCATGGTTTTGGTCATCAATAATGCCATTGTACGAGGAGAATGACTACGACCCTTTGTAATTACAATCACTTCTCTTACGACTATCTGGTCTCCCGTGAAAAGACTGAACGTCACAAGTGAAGATCCCTCGCTCCAAAACACCGAGCCTCTCTCTAAGAAAACCATCCAGTGATAGAACGTACATATTCGAGACGATCCATACCCCACGCCCCATCATCCTCAAGTCACCGAGTACTCGCCCGTCTATCCTGCCTTGAAGTAACCGAGCCGTTACCTTTCCCATCCTCGAGTGACTCCTCATAAAGTAATAGACAAACACCTAGAACCAAGTCAGACGTACTTTTCGCAAATACACACCACTATCCATCATACCAATACGCCTCCTCCCCTCATCACCTGCCGCTCCCGCAGCCTCGTCCTCACGTGGCCATCATAACTTTCTTTCCCATTCCACCAATTCATCTCCTACAAATACCAATCCTCCGTATCTTTACACGTAAAACCAACATCGGTACTTTGAAATCTCTCCACACGAAACAAAGCCAAATACGCCACCCAACAAACGCTACAGAGGCGTAGTTGACCTAGGACGGTCGGTCTAGGTCGGCATGAGCATATTCTTTTCGGCACTAGCGAATAGCAAGACGGTACCCAACATCACACGGCCAGACCAGGGGTGGATTGGGGAGGGAGTACGAGCGCTTGCGTGGAGGAGAGGCTGGGGGTTTTGTGTGCTGGGGGTTTTGTGTGCTGGAGAGATGTATCTCTGCGCGGGTAACTGTCGCACAGGAAAACGGCACGAGGTAACTCCCGAGTTCCAACGATGAGTGGGAATATCGTACGTTCTTGCCGTGACGGCTGGTTACGGAGGAATACTCGGTGATAAAGATGTGTGTGTACTATTGGACTTCAATGAACGAGAGAATGGAGGCGCAAAGTGAAAAGGTGAAAAAGTGTTGTCAGAACCTTAATTACTCCATGAAGCTGCCATGCTACGACGCCGCGAAACTCTCCCGCAAAACTAGAGGCCATCACAAGGACTGAAGAATCTGCCAGACTGACAAGAAATATTCGGCTCAGTACTCGGTGACGAGAAGGTGTGGGCGGAACGTGCGAACATTGGTAATGAGGGGGTTGGAGAAGTGTCAGAACTCAATCAGAGTCACATTCAAACATGACTACATGCTATCTCCAGCTTACCCCACAAGAGGTAAGTTGTAGGCGGCAGGAAGTATAGTACCAGGCACTAGCGCCATATAATCTAGATGTAAATACGATCTTCGTCTGTTGATAGACATCGCCTATCCTGATAAAATGATTAGACCCCTTGTGGTCTGAACAATGTATAAGGCCACGCTCGAACTCGATGGCAAACACGATTTACGACCGGAACAAGGATTCAAGCTCGCCACAAATGCAACTGTATCTGTTCCTGTTGGCCAAGCTTTGCATAACCGGAAAGCATTGGCCAACATGCGGAATGCCCATACATGAGGTACTGTAAGGTTGTTCCAATGGTAGCATTTGCATGTAATGTACATTTACATTCGACGCGGAGGGAGTGGTAGCGGATTGCATCATGCACCGCGATAGAAAGGTAAGGTGTCATTCTCTGTCTGACTGCTATTAGAAAATGAGAAACATGGCCAATCTTTGCTTGGTATCAGAAACATGACACCGGGTAGGAGATGGACATTTTGAGTCAAGTTCGCACTCCGCTCAGTGTCAACCCAGGCGAAAATCAATCCTATCGATGATCGACTCGACGGGACGTAAGTTGTGGACCATGAAATCAGGATGAGGAATTTCTTGTCAACCAGTATTGATCCGGTAGTTGAAGCATGATGTATATATTGGGATCAGTGAACCTAAGTCCGCCCAGTGAGGCACAGCAATGGTCCTCCGGTCTATGATTAATCAAAGCAATTTGCCCGCCTCATTCGGCAGGTCCAAAGTGTGGTACAGACATCAATTCAGCAAAGGTCCAGAAAGTGGTGCTCGGTCTAGCGTGGCATGCTAACATAAACTAGAAAACCAAGATTGAAAGACCCTAAAGATCTATTAAAAAATTAAGAAAAGGCACTTTCTAGTCCCCTTTTGACCAGTCTCGAAGCAGCGACTTAACCTTATCCTGTCGCTCGCACGGCATGAGCTAAAGGATAGATCAGAACCTGAACTCGATTGGCGGGAAAAGCCAAATGCAAATTAAAGACAACATAAAGATCTGCAGTGCTGACACTTACATAAAGGGCCGATGCAAGGCACAATTCACAAATCATCCGGTAAAATCGCAACCGAGTCCTGTGGTAACTTGTGCGATCGCACACAATGATCCAAACCTCGTGGCCTTGGCCGGCACTTTACCAATGACACCATTCACTCCATCCCATGGATACATGATCCGTCGGTGCTCGTGGGTAGGCAACGATGGCACTCGAGCAAGTACGTCTTACCAACCAATACCTGCAGATGTGATACCAACATCGCCACCCCCTCCGATTCAAAGGTTTTCGTGAATAATCTCTAAACACAATTCGGAGGCTGCATGCTGTGCATATAGGATTGTTGGTAACAAGCCACTTTCCTCTTCAGCATCCCGCTGACCTTGAGCTGTCCAACTGGGGCCCTTGAAGGCCCATGTTGCATCCGCAGTCCAACTTTAACCATAAATGTTTTGATATCACCCGAAGACTCTAATGGCTGGCGCGGTCTATGGAATGGTTGCATGGCGTACACACTTCTGCGAGGAAAGGGCGCGTTCGACGTAAATGTCTGTGGCATATATGAATGTTTCATGTAGTTAGACGACACCTCGGTTACACGACTGGAGCAAATGAGTGGTCCATTCGGCTCAAACAGTTACTACCAAGTGTGCCTTGTCGTCAATCATGAAATACTTTGATATGAAATCGGGTTGGTGCAGCATCCCATATCATTTGAGCGAGGGATTGTCGAAACTTTGGTTCATCCTTCGTCGGCGGACAATCAAAAACGACCATGGACAATTAATACGGTAAACCTACATGGCCCAATGGAGAGACCCCAACAAACCTGAATCGGCCATCTTCGAATGGTGTTAGGTCTACAAGATCAAAGTTGCCGACTATTGACCAATATCCCTGGACGTTACGGCTTATCTGCACGCTATCTACCACTGAGTTCCAAGCTCGCTAGCCTCCTAGGACGAGATCATATTATTGCAGCACCGATAAACAATGCTATAACTTGATGTGGTTGATATCTAATAGAGCAGGAGTGGCCGAAGTATCGTGATCGATCGCTGGTTGTGGAAGACTCCACGTTGCTGAAGATGTGTCCAGCCGCTGTGTAGTGACGTAATCAAGGTTACTTGCCCTTGAATGAGAGGGAGCGATTGCAAGTAATTCCAATACTCATGGCCTGCGGCGTTGTTACCTCAATATGAAGAGCACAGAGAATATGAGTGCTCCGCATAGAGGAAGAAACCCATCTTGTTACGATGGCTGGCTGGCACTGGAGAAGATAGACCCCAACAAATAAATGGTATCATGCGATGCGATTGGATGCAGCTCGATGTTTGATGCGCAGACTTGACCTTGCGTCTACATTCTGGATTGCTTGCAACCGGGTATTGTAGCGAGTGAACTGCGCGGCCTGCGCGGTTACGGAGCGGCTGATAAAAATCAGATAATCGAGGGTGGTGACACTTGGACTAACCACAAGCCTTAGAGTTAGTAGATTGGTCTCCAAAGAACGGCCAAAACATATGATACCTACATGTGGTATCGGCTCACAGGTTTTCCAAAACGGTCTTCTGTTTGACCTCCCGCTTGCCGAGTTGCGAGGAGAAGGACATCAATGTAACCACACCTGCAGCGAGGATAGCCATGACTTGCCGAAGAATGCACGAATTAGACGCTGAACAAGCAAATCTGCATCAGCTGCAGAATAATGGTGCTGCATCATGCAAATCGGAACATTTTATGCTTATGTACGGCGCGGAGCGACCCTTTCTTCCACTCCTTGGGATCTAAACCCGAAACTTCGTTGGTGGCGCCTTTCGAGGCTACTTCCCGCCGCAGAATGCACCATAATAAGGAGACTGTAGTGTTAAGATTGTGTATATATGTTTCGAGGAGCCTGGCGCCACCTTTTTCCTGATTAATATGCCGAAGTCTTGTAATTCGCTTTGAGGCCACTATCTGAGTATTCGAAGCCCAATCATCGGCAAGTTGAATGTGGAGGCTGTGTGTGTTGGTTAATGGAGTCGAGATGTTTCAAGCTTGAAGCGAGTGGCAGTGTCAAGATTCGGATATACCGGAACTTGGAAGGTCCTCTTTGCATTTGAAAGCGACTGACATATTCTCCTGATAAGTGATATTGGCACACTTGAGAGATTCTAGCCTACATCATGGACGCAGGCTAGACGTCCCGTCTTGTTCATCACATATTAAGTGATCATCGAAATCCGAGGTCCCATGTTGATGCTTTTCCTTTGCATGGTACTCAATGTCACCGAGGCTGTGCGTTTCACAATTTGTTGGTAGAATCCAAGGTGATAATTTTGATATGAGGATGTGGAGCTCCTAAAGTCTTCGGACCCGTATTAGAAAAGATGGTAATGACGGCTAGCATTCACATCGTCCAACCCATCTTGGGAACGTGTTGATCTCTCGAATATTAGGTACATCTGCAAGATATCCCAACAGACGGTCAAATCCCAATCCGAAGCCACCATGAGGGATACTGCCCCATCTCCTTAAATCAATGTACCACTTCAGAGCACCCACTTGCTCGTCTGTAATGGATGCTGGTGGGCCTGAAGCAACCAGTCCCTTGTCCTGCATGGAAACTATCAGTGGCTCTAGTCGATGCTCACGCATGGAACCACCAACGAGCTCCCCGACATCAGGAAGTAGCAAATCAAAGCAGTCTACCGTTTCTTTCTGTTCTATACTGGTGCTGGACCCGAGCATGTAGAAAGGCTTTATGGACCGAGGATAGTGAGTGACAAAGATGGGTGACTTATATAGCCCAGCAAGATATTTCTCATGTTCAATGCCCAAACCCTCGCCCCAAGTCGGCAAATGGTCGAATTGCTCTCTACATGATCCGAGAAGCTCAATTGCTTCTGTGTATGTAATTCGTGGCCAAGAACCTTGAGCCAAAATTTTCCAGCGATCAGTAAGGATGTCGCTCCGTCCACTCGATTTACTTGTCAGCTCTGTGGCGAGTCTTGACTGTAAAAGTCCTCTAGTGATTTGCTGGATCAATTTCTCGACCATATCCATTACCACTTCCATATCGTCTACAAAACTCATTTCAAGCTCCAGCATATAAAATTCGCTCAGGTGGCGGCTCGTATCGCTCTTTTCCGCGCGAAAGGTGGGCGATAATGTCCATACATTTCCAACAGATTGCGCGAGAGCTTCTAGATGTAATTGACTGGAAACGGTTAAATATTTCGGGTCCTTAAAGAAATGTTCCTCTCCCCTATTTAATCCAATGTCTGCCCTTAGAGCCCTAACATTAAAGACCTCTCCGGCTCCTTCGCAGTCAGATGAAGTGATCATTGGTGTGTGGGTTTGTATGAAGCCCTCCTCGTTAAGGAATTTGGTAATCTCAGCTATGCAGGTCGATCGAAGGCGAAGCAATAGAGAATTGAAGGGCGTTCGTGTTCGCAGATGGGGTATAGTGCGGAGGAACTCGGGCATCATTGCGCCTTTCTGTATTGGATAGGTCTGCTCCATACAATTAGCCAGCTTCCAAGCGATTACATGTGGCCACAAACTGATGCATCCACAGGTCCATACATATCCACCTCAGCTACCTCAAGTTCATGGCTTTGTTCAGCGTTTGGTCTACATGACTTCCATGTCCCACTAAGCTTGACAGCGCTTCCGTATGATAAACTGTGACGATATTAGCAGTGGCAGTAGCTTTCGTACGCGTTTGGGGTTGCGGACCCCTTGGCTTGCTCGTGGGTCAAAACAGCCTGCATGCTTTCCCGCGATGATCCATCTCCAATATTGGCAAAGCACACTCGCTTCAATTCTCTAATTGATCTAACGTAGCCATTGACTACGACATGGTCTGGGTCTGATGGACCTTCATCAAGTAACCGAGCAATTGATGGCACGGGTGGTGAATTATAGCGTTGGGAGGACGATGAGGTATGTCTTGCTCTACAACAGTGCGAAGCAAGCTTCCTACGACATGACAATGCCAGGCCAGGTCGAATCGTTGACATGGGTTGAGCTGATTAGAGTTGCTGAGATCGAGTCTGATGCGGTTGATCTGGTTAGCTGCTGAATGTCGTGGTTTGGAAGAGAGGATCGCCTTGGAGGAATCAGTCAGATGGGCTAATGATGAGAAGCCGTTGGAGCACAGAGCGTGAAAAAGCAAGCAGATTAGGGGGCAGAAGGGGTCTGAGGTTGGGCAGGGAGGTCTGATCGTTAGGTAAAAAATGTCTGGAAACGCGCGCCAAAGAAGTGAAGACGCGATGAACCGCGGCTCTTTTACTTCACGTGACCCAAGCGATCAGAGCTTCGACATCCTGCCTGGTCGAACGCCCAAACCTCCTTTTTGCTTTTTTTTCAAAATGTTTACGGAAGCGGAAACAACCATCTCACAAGCTTGTCTGGGCGCAAAGCTGTCATATTGACTGACGACCAAGCTGCTTCAACAATCCCTTCTTTCAGGTTCTATCATTTCAAATCATGTCACCCTCGAGATTACAATCTTACTTGCCATGATGCATGCCGGATCAGTCCACTATGTCATCCGTCTCTCTTCTTTAGTGGGATCAAGAGCCAACATAGTACCCTCTTTCTCTGGTTGCTTTTTCTGCGTCGGCCGCATCGTCGGGGCTCTCATTGAATGCGGAACATGTGGAATGTATCACCATCTCAACCAATCCGCATGCCGTGTACGCCCTCCTTACCAAATGGAAAGAGGCCTTGTAATAACGCCAACGAGATGTTACACAACTCACTCTTCAACACAGAAAACGCTTGGTCCTTTCTCTACAGGATTCTGTCACTACCCATAACCTAGTTCCGCACTCTGCATGATCTCCGGGCTCGCTAATCTAGGACGACTACTTTAAGCTGCACTGGTTCAGATCGTGGGGACTCGCACTACCACCTGGTACTCCCAAACTTGTCTTCCAAACGGTTACGCGTCCCAGTCAGTCGCTGAATACCACCCTATGTAGGGCAGAGAGCGATCCAGAAGCTGGAATTAGCAACTCTAAGATTGTGCTTGTGGTACAGATGGGTTTATTCCATCAGAGGTTTGATAAGCTTGAAGCTGCACAAGGCAAGTTCAAATGAGCTCGAATGTCTCACTTCTCATATATGCCGACTCTGTATTGGTGCAAGATGCCCATCACCCCATCTCACCTTCTCGGCAAAGCCCATAGCATGCCGATGATCGCGGCGGGCGTTCTCGGTTCTCTGACCTCTTTCTTCAGCCCCAGCTATATAACATTGACCCATGTCCATTAGGTCCGTGGTGCTGGGTCAGAGAACATCCTCATAATTAATTTTAGCCATTGTGCTTTCAGTTTGTCTCTATTTGTTCTCTCTCCCTCATCTCAACGCTTAAGCAATCTTCAAAAATGCCACCATCGAAACCAAAGCCTTCTGAGATAGCAGCCGAAGCTAAAAGGACATATATTCCTCATATTAGGGAGCATTGCAGTTCAGAATGGCCTTCAACATCGTTTTTATGTTATTCTGAATCCATGTTGGCCCGTACCGCCTCGGATACAGATCGTCAGGTCCATTTCGGTAAGTATCTCCACAAGATAATTGGGCCGTATGCGGGCTAATACATCTAAGCCTTCTATGAACGCGATCCCGTCGACTTTGCACTTGAGTGGGCTCCGACTGAGCCAATTGCAATACCAGTTATAATGCCAGCAAATGACAAACGTCCTGGCGGAGACTGGGAAGCCGGAGTCATGTCCCCTGAAGAATGCCTTTGCAGGCGAAGCAATCTTTTCGCTACACTCACAACACCCGCTGCTGGAAACTCCGCCCCATCTAACTATCCAATTCCACCCAAAGCAGGGATATTTTCACCAAAGGTTGGTATGTTATCAGCAATCTACTCGTGTTGGAATCAGCTGATTTTCTTAGTCGTATTTCGCAATGGTCCGGAGAGATATGAACCGTGGCAAGAATACAAAGGTGAGAAGTTACAACACCTATAGTGCTACCGAACAGCAAGTAACAATCACCTCAGTTCTCCCTGTCATTTCGGTATGCCCTGTCAAGAGGCCTAAGTTGGACAGCTCCGGGAAAAAGTACTCCTTCAAGCAGGAGAAAGAGCTCATGAGGGAAAAGATCAAAGCTGTGTTACGCATAGCTGTTTATTACCAGTATCATAACCTTTGCATTGGTAACTTCGGATTAGGCCCAGGATTCAGAAACCCGACAGAGGAAGTTGCACTAATGTGGCGAGATGCCTTTCTCAAAGACCCCGAATTTCAAGGCCACTTCGAGGGCGTTGTCTTCGCATTCGAAAATCCCGAAGGACCTGGTGTCACTTCAGGCTCATCAAAGTCGGCTTCAAAATCGATTGCGAAAAGTTCAGCGCCTAAGTGCAACGCGGCATCAGATCTAGAGATATTCAAGCATGTCTTCAAACCGATGAATATCCATGGAGCCTTCAAGTAAATATGAGTCGCTCCATATTCTAGATCTACTAATGTTGAGGAAAATTCATTGTTGAGATTACTAAACTTGGGGGTGCACATGCAACGGACTTGGAGACGGGCGTCAGGTTCCAGGAGTTGGTCAGGAGACCTCGAAAAGCAATGGGCGGAGTTTTGGTGTTCTTGTTCTGGACAACCCCTAGACCGACATAATTCATTTATATTCTACACTACCTAATTACTACGACAACCGTGAGATGAGACGCATATGCCGCGAAGCCAAAGCGATTTTTCTACCGCCACCATCAGAAATTTAGTCAAATCCCTCATGCGAAAAGCTCCGTCCCCGTGCAACAGCTTCACGATGTTGGAGGCTTATATCGGCAACACATGAAAGCCTTGACGTCGAACACCACTGGGTTCATTCTGCAAGCCGTACAGAGGTATCACCGTCCACATCTGCAAGTCAGGAGCTTTGCATCAAACCGTGCACCTCCACCGCCACTGCCAACGTCCCTCAAGTACAGTATGCTCAACTTTGAGCCAGCCACCAAATGCCCATGGCTTCTCATTCACTGCAAGGTGTCTAGGTAGCAACGATTGTACAAGAGCCCGGATGCATCATAAATGCAAGCTGCATCTCAATATCTCAGACATCGAGAACAACAGCGTGTCACATTAGTTTAACGTTATGGGACCGTTTGTTGTCAGATCTGAGAGCACAACAGAAAGGAAGCGATCATCCCAGAGATGCTTCGTTGGTTCACCTAAGCTCTACACGTCGCCAAGAGTGTACAAGCACAAGGCCGATCTGCAGGACATGTAGTGCTACACCGGTACTCGATCGTGCAGCCGGTGGTTGATTCCGTCGAAGAAATATCTCCTTCCGTTCTGTTCCTTCGATGGTACAGAGATCTATCGCTTTCCCGGACGAATCACATCCGAGTACAAACTGTAACGCCCGCCACGAGGCATGCCTTGAAAAAAGGAACACCAGATCTCATGCACTCTTTTGATCTAGACCTACTGATACACAAGGAGGATGAAATTGTCATTTTCGATCGAGGTGCAGCTGGCGTCTCAATCCGACGAGTCACAGCAGCGTCCCGATAAGGGGGTCGAGTTTGTTCACGTGACATTCACCCGAAAGGGTTCTATACATTCGAAACCCGTTTATCCTTTCCCTTCGGAGACATAACTTAGTGCTAGGTAGCAGTACTTAGATGACCCACCGATGTAGGATCAAGAATGCGACGCCTTTTTGGATGTACACAATATTAGACATTGCTCAAAATCAGCCCATGTGTGTTGCACCGAGCTCAAAAAGTCAATTTATGTAACCATCGACATGATCACCTCCCCAAATACGTAGAATTGGACTTCAAAATATCACAAGACACAATGAAACCTTTTGGAACAATCCACACAGTCGAACAAGCTCCCTTCTACGTCATGAATACATGACTTGTCAATTCGAGAAACCATTTCACAACTCTCAGGTGGAGAGCATTATCCAGAGCTCCAAGAAGTTTGTATTAGTTTGTTTGAAGAAATGCCACTGGTTGAGACTAGAAGAATTGTAGGGCACGGAATCATCCTCGAGAGCAGCAAATCGGGCCAAGCAGTCAGATTCCAGAGACCTCTCAATGTCCTCGTCCTATGGTGAAGGTCATTCGAAGCTCAGGGTCTGTATTTGAAGTAGCGCAGATCCGACGATCGCTCATCGCTTGTAAATCGGCGATTGGCACTCTTCAATAGACATCATTCGGAAGTTTTCAGCCTTAGTGTGCTTCTATTGAAGGTTCACTTGATCATTTTAGAGCAGAAATCAGGCGATCATTTCATCGCCAAGTAAGAACAAAATTTGATTGGCTGGCCAATTCATGTGCTTGTGGAATTCATCTGCGGAAATCATTCTCAAGGACTTTGAGGAACGAACATTTAGCTCTGATACTCTTTCGCTACCAAGCATGGAGCGATTCTCTACATTTAGAAAAGTCTCTGATACTGTACAAAGTTGCTCTAGTACCCGTTCATCGGCTTGATATATGTTCACCTTGGCCGTGAAAGACGCGGCTGCTATCATGAAGAGGGAGGCCTGGAGAGGTCATAAATTCAACGGGTAGTCACCAGGCAAAGAGGATGGGCACCGAAACTGGTTTGCACAATAACACCACCCCGCTTTTCAGACCAATCGAACATGGCTCACTTGTCGTTTAGTCCTCTCAGGTTTGGCAAAGAAAAAAGGATTATCGAAATTGGCTATTGTTTCTCATCAGCATCTACAAACTATTTGCAAGTAGCATCAGGAATGGTTCCGCCTCCCCCAATATCAGCACATCCTCCATTACCATCACACTGTCCTTTATTTCTATTGCAAAGTTCTCCCTCATCCTTCGACGCTGCAACTTGTCCTAGATCGCCTGTCGCAGGTGCGTCGAACTGGGCCCCCAATTGGTCAATCACTGATTTTCCACTATTGGAACCGACGTTGGCCGTCGCGCCAGAGTTCGCTGTTGCTTTGCTCGATGCTGCATTTGCTACACTTCCAACAGCACATTCAGGGAAGTTACCATTGAATGCTCCTCCTCCGCTGATGTCCTGGCAGTTCCCTTGTGCGTCGCACACTCCTCGGGTGCCTTTGCATTGGGCAAAAGATGCTTGCGGTGCTGATGATTCAGTCAGCCTAAAGGCTCAGAACATTATAGTGCATAAGAGGTTACCTGCTAGAACACCAGTGGTAAGGAAACCGAATACAAAGGTAACGGTGGAATACTTCATATTGAGAACTGTGGGTAAATTTCGATGGTATGGTTGGATATTCTTTACGTAGAGTAAAATTAGAAGTAAAAGTAAGTAGAACCGTTCCAGACGGTGTTCAAAGAGGAGACAATGAAAAAGGCTAGTCCGATGATGGAAGCTACTTACAATGATGATGGTAGTGCTTATATACCGCGCAATGAATAAAATGATATACAACAACGAATCAATAATAACACACCTTGCCTGAACCCTCAACCCCGCCAAAACCGCTTCACGGGTCTGACACACACTTTCATCGGACGACACATTCAATTTTTGGGTTGGCAGGCGACGTTGCAAGGAGAGGCCAAGTAGTTCAGGGGGGTTGTGAAACATGAAGAAACATCAGATTCAGAATTAAGGTTAGCATGGACTATGAGCTTAAATTTGAGTTTAGCGAGCCAATGATTCTTTGCAAGGACCTGAATTGTAAGGAGCGGCCCTGCAACTTGCGGAGAGAATGTAAGGAGGATCTGTCTGATCGTCGTTGTGATCAGTTCTTCTTTCACAGTGACTTCGGAATGGCACTCGTATAGCTGGATGTATTTAGATCTTGATTACTCTGGCACAGAAATTTTACGTTGCAGATTCCAACAATTGGTCAACAGAAATTCGAGGGCTCATAAAATTTTAGCATCTTTCGTAGGTTCATGCAAGGGAAAATATCTCTTAATACACCTTGTCACAAAAATACCTGAGCCGTTCTACAATCATGGCCATATATTCGTCCCAATTATTCTTGATTTGGTCTCAATAGCAATGTCTATTACCATTCAGTTTGACACATGGTTTCGGCACTCCGTTGGATGTAAATACAAAGTAGCTCTTACGACTAGGAGAAATTAACGCTCAACAAGCCGGAGATTGACGATAACTTGTCTACACTAGATTCATGCCCCGGGAAAGAGATGGTTGAATAATATCACAGTCTTAACATAATCGCTGCTGAATCTCGAACAAATCTATTCAGGAATGTATTTAGAGACCGTCGGCCCTTTTCGTATATCTCCTATTCCCTTGGAATACTTGTACCAATCCAGGTCACTCAAAGACAAATAGGAGAGTTATTTAAAATGAACAAAAACAAAACAAACATATAGGAGACCTCTTTTGTAATCCACTTTTGGGTACGAAATAAAAGGGTGTCAATCTTCGTGGGCACCTCGCTTTATGCGTAAAGAATTTGGGAAAAGAAGTGCATTCTCAAGATATGGATAAATTTATCGATTTCTATTGAACATAATATATTGCAAAACGTTGAGACGATCCTCAATCGGTGGAACGCTGACGATGAAGTGAAGTTTGGCCTCGAGGGTTGAACTAAACACAAGCCGTCTTAGCCGCACAACCTCCCCACAAATTTCCATTACACTTGTTCATGCAAATACCTCACGATTTCATTGAAAAAATGCCTTGGTAATCTCTGTATAGAATTAGCCAACTCAAATCCACTTTTCATCATCTCTAAATCGTGCTAGCCCAGAAGCTCTTGCAAACTACCCCTCGGACGAGTCCCTCCTGAACTTATTTTGCACATAACTCGCCATATACCTATAGAACCCGCCGCATTGTTCTTGATTTTCTGCAACGCCATCTATATTATCCTTGGGTTTCTCTCCTTAAACTGTCGACGTAAGACTTTCCTAGGCATATCCCATGCTATAAATGCGAGAAGCTCCATAAAAACCAAGGGAGCCAAATGGTCCTGCTTTAAGGATGGATTCAGTATCTCATTAATTCGATCTCACAACACGTACCTGAATCAATGTGAAGGCGGTTATTCCAAGTGCTTGAAAACCAAAATAAAATGTCACCCAGATCAGTATCTATGACTGGGTCTCTCCTCCCTCAACTTCTACATTGTGATAAAATCCTGGCGATAGAGCCTTAACCACGAGAAGTCTTTCGCGCGCATTTGTCCTGGAAGTTGAACTCGGGGATTCTGGGGTCCGTTGACCTTTAGGAAGATTCATCGAGGGCGCTTTTCTTGTTCGCCAGATCAGAATCTGTATGATACCTGCCAACGGAAAAGCAGTTCTAAGGGGTGCCGACTTTGACATCTGCGGCTATGTCTAGTGTGACCCGGAGGAACGTATTTTCCGCAACAAGATTATGAACGCTATCTCGAGGTCACGGCAGAGGGAATACTTTGACGACTGTTGATTTCGTAGTGGCGTTCTTCACTGCAAGTACTACCTGACAGAATTCTGTGTCGTCTTTGAAGATTGTAGTAGACAGGGCACTACATACTTCGTAATGAGTTGGGAGGAACTTGGGGATGGTGGTTACATGGACCGTGAATGGATGCATCATCTCAGCTGGGAAAGGCCGGAACCCGAGTTTGTTGATCGAGTATCGGTGTCTTCAAGGTTTCTCGAGGAAGAGCTTTGCAAATTCACTCCCGATAAGTCGTCAAGCGAGGAAAATTCGTCGGCCCCTTCCAGGTAAAAGGGTTTTGGGTTGGGGGGGACGAAGGTTTGGGGACAATTGATGTCGGGGTGGTATATATGTATAGAGCTGTGTTCGGGAAGCGGGATGAAATGATTCGATCAAGAGCAAGCCGTGTGATATCTCCCTACTAACGGTGAGGATACCCCTTCAATATAGTTCTAGCTTAGTCTATAGCTATGTGTGTGGACATTAAGCGAGCTCAACACAACACTTGACATGAATAAACTCCAAGTATGCTTGTCAGTTGCTTCAACCATACCAATTCTCCTATGATAATAATAGTGCTAATAGATTCTGAAGTTTGTTATATTACTGACACAAAATATAGACTTGTTCCCACAGCAAAAAACTAGCAAAACAGCAATTAGTGAGAGTCACCGATACATATATTGCGGTAGCTCATTGCTATATATAATTTGTAAATAAATCACCGTATTTCTTTCTCAGCGACCTCCCCAAACCTCAATTCCTCCTCAAGATAACATTATAGCTATCACCATCGAACTCATACCCACACGTGCTAAAATGATCATTTTACCACTACAAGTACCGACAATTGCGAACGATATCTCTCGCATAGCTAGGAAGATATGCGGCAGCTGGGGCGACGGGGTAGTGGTTCCGCCGTTGTTAGCATCAACACCCACACTACATAAACCACCGTCTCTTTAACAAGAGGCACGAAAGTGAAAGAGGTCTCTACTCACATCATTGCACGACCAAATACCCGCTCCTCTCCTACACGAAATCTGAGTGCAGGAACGAGAATTGACTCAGTAGCGTGTCAAGAGAGCGAACTCGTCGTCAGCGCAGTAGCTGTTGCTCGAAGAGATGTTTTGCCAACCCCAATCGCGTTGCCAGAAACAGATTGTGTAGGTCTACCCAATAGCCGGCAAATCATCTCTAATCAGTCTTGACAACGGTCATGGAAACTTACTTTGTTGCGTTTCTAGAAAGTTTTATTGGTAGCTGGGTTAGCAGTGTCTGTTGACATGATGATGGTGATGTCAAGGTCAGGGTGCATCATGTGCAGTTGGGTGGGTATTTTCTGTTAGAAAGTAACTACGTTTGCATATGTCGTGGGTAGAAACAAAGCGTGAGAACGTACCTGAATAGTGAATCGAAGAGAAATCAGTCGTCCATTGATGGCGGGTTGTAAATGTGTGGAGCAGTAGGGCGAGGGAGGTCAATGGAAATGTCATGGGAGTGGGCATCGGAGGCTGGAAGTGCGAAGGTGAAGATGATTAAGCCAAGAAGGCTGATGAGGTTCATGTTTATGATTCAGCCCGAGTTGGTTCTTCTGAAGTGAGATGGAGTATTTTGACTAAAGAGGAAGCGAAGTGCATATGATTATACCAGAGGAGAATGTTAAGATGTGGAGGGGATTTTGTTGTTTTGTTGTACCGTCAACGATTGTGTAAGAGAGAAAGAGGAGGAGAGGGCGATGTTTTATAGTTGAAAGAGGCAATTATGTTAAGCAAATATCTGTGGATGTAACACTATTCAGTTCCATTTGGTTAGTAGACGAAACTTTGAGGATAACATCTGTCCAGAATCAATGAAACACCAAAGATACCGTTCGAAACTTTCCAATTTCACAACAGAAGAGCTACTACGACAGAGAATAGTCTTGTTAATGATCCTGCGGAAGAGTTTTACAGAGCTTTATAAAGTTTTACGCGTATCTACTATGCAAGAGAGCACTTGTAACATCCTTCCAAGGAATGAGAATAAGTGATGCTCTTATAATAACGTAATATCTAGGACAGCAAGTGTCACTTTCTGTTCTCGTCATACGATATCTCAGATAACAAGTGTTACTCTTTAAACTTCGAAAAGAGCATCTAACTCATTCTCGAACATTTTGAGGACACAAAGCTTGATTTTTAAATCCCAAGAGGACACTTTTACTGAATCTCCATGAAACCTTTGAATATCAAAGGACGCTTCATCTTGATGTACGCAAAAGCTTATCTGTGTGGCCTTGCCGACATGTTGACCAAACCAACCCCATGTCATGCGAGGGGTATGAATCACACTTATCAAAAGCAAAGAAGTGGTAGTAAAAAGATTTAATTTCGTCTTGCTTGAAATGCAATCAACACTTTTCTCTATGCACGCTAAATGTACTCATAATAATCCCAAATTCGCCTGACCCTCCTGAGCCCGTGAATTTTTGATACAACACCACCTACCAGTATGGCGGTCTCAGTCCAGCGAAATTCGAGGCTATAGAATTGTCACCACCGTCCTCCTTTTTTCTTTGACCGGTCAACTGGAGAATTATTAGCAACGTGATCCAATAGACTGATTGTTGTCTGGACTTACCTCTAACTGGACATGACGGTGAATATGCACCAGCCAGTCCACGTAACTCTGCGCTTCGTTATTGCGGTCTTCTACTAGTAGTCTAGCGAACTCATACTCAGCACCATCGAGACCTTGTCTTGCGAGCTGGATTGTTAATGCTTTAGATCCTCGCAGTGTCTTTAGGTACTCGAGGATGTTTCGGACTTGTGCACTTAAATGTGTCTGCAAGACAGGCAGCGAAGAGCTGTATGGATCTAGCGACTTTAGCGAGTCTTTGTCTTCTCCAAACAGGTCTGCGATTAGATTAGGCGAAGTCTGAGCATGCATCCACAGGTAACAATTTTGGCCGTTATCGATGAGGTATACGCCACCTTCCTCGACCCGTGAAAACGAGCATCGTACTGATGGTGGCATGTGAAGATGTCCGGATTCAGCATTTGGAAACCCGTCTTCTGGTTGTAGGTTGTGGAGGGGTATCATCCGAGGGTACAAATAGAGTGATAGCTCGAGAGCTCCCATGCCTTTAATAATCCGCATGTCGTGTACTCGTCGATCTGTAGGCTCTTGCCCACCCTTAAACGCTCGAGATTTGATAAGTCCAAGAATATACATGCTGAACTCTTTTAGGTTTTCAGGGAGCACAAGTTGACCTGGTGGATGCGAGCCAGAGAAGTTCTTGCGATAGCCAGCAAGGATGTCAACCGTCTTTTCTGTTAATGCGCCTCGGATTTCTTTCAGCGAAGCCGAGAGCATCTTAGATGCCGCCTCCTTTGCAATGAGAGAATAGACAGCGTCTTGATCAACAAACTTCATGCAGTCCTTAGCGCTGTCACTCACACTCGCAATAACGTTAGAGCATCGAACCCTGCGCTCGCCATTCGCTGTCGTGTATAGCAATGCGCTCTGGAAATGTGCATCTAATTTTGCATCGAGCTTTCCATCGTAGCTAAACATCACGCCCATAGCTTTGTCGGCATCAACAACACCGAACTCGACATCAGCTCCGAAGGTATGCTGCACGAAATTTCCATGGTATGATGACACTTGCAATCCGTTTGAGCATCGGACTTTCATGAGAGCTTGGAATCCAGTCTCTCGGGTGACCGTGTGCATGATTTCCTGGGACAATTTGGCTGAATCGCGAGGCGAAACGAAGTTAGGATAGTAGAACGTTTCTCCTCCGGTCGAAGCAGACACATGGCCAATAGTTGCAATGTCGAGATACCCACCGCCAGGAGCAGCAAGGAAGAAGTCCACACCGACACCTGCAGAGACCATCTTTTCCGCAATCTTTCTCCATCCTGGATGCTCAGTGTTTAGCAGTTTCTTCTCCGCATCGCCATGCTGCTTGCCATCGTCTCTGAGGAACAAGCGACCAGGTCCCCAAGTTGGCAAGGCGGACAGAGAGCATACAACCTTTCCTCCGGTTTTCTCAAGTGCTGCTAGAGCCGCATTTAGAGTTGGTAATAGAGCAGGCTCAGGATTTTTGATTTGAGAGAACAAGGCAGGTAATTGTGTCAGCAAAGATGTAATATTAGATCTGCTTTACATTAGTCAAGAAATTGTCACCGGATCCAATGACTTACTTTGCTTCATATGGATCGACAAAAAGGCCGTCACTTAGAGGCAAGAAAGGATCTTCAATATCTGGCATGATCAACATCTGTGCTTGGTCAAGAGCAGGCTATTTTCACGTTAAATTCTTATCATCTTAGGCGCAAACATGTTATCACTCACATTCATATTGTAAAAATGGATGTCTTTGTCGAACGTTACGAATCCAACCTTGGCTCCCTCTGGTACTTTGCGTTCTTCAGAATCAGGTTCAGTTCCATACAGAGCTACCATGATTCCCTCGCAAAATGATTCGAGAAAGCCCTTGTTGAATGCCTCTTGACCGACATCAATCAAAAAGAGCCACCTAAGACCAACAGGCTCCTTGTTCCAGTACTCTTTGGGAACCAAGAATTCCACCGTCCCTCTCATCAGCTCTGGTCTCTGTTCCCTGTCCAAACGAGCACCTTGCGGAGTTGTCGCCGAAAAGTATTCAGGCGGGCAGTCATTAGCATAGTTGCACATATTACACACAAATTTATTGCCTCCTGATCGGAAGACCATGAAAGGATTGATGTATGCTCGACAACGGTGGCATCGAGGAGGGCCAATCTCTCCGAAGTCTAGAACGGGTATTTCGAGTTCCCCTGCCTGCAAAGGAGCTAAAGGCTGCAATAAAAGCCCAAGCGGTAGGCCCGTAGATTGTAAAGCATCGGAGGTTGAAGGAATATTGTTCATCGTGAGGCGCGTGAATTTTGGAGAGGCATTGCCTTGATCAAAAGCGACAAATGAAACCGAAGCTGGTGGGGGTATATGGTGTTCGAAAGTAGGATACACATTACTGAGATAGTATTGGGAAATAGCGTCTCGAGATCTTGGGACACTTGGAATTTCGTCTGGGTTCACTTTGCCTTGAGCTGAAGTTTGCACATTGGCAGCAAAACCTTCTTGTGCTACTCCATTCCTTGCGGCAAACTGGCCGGGAGAAGCTGGATTCACTGGGTTGAAGGTGGCATTGACAGGTGCTGGAAACTGGGACATTTCTGGGGTGATGGCTTGATTCAAGAATTGTCCACCAGGAGAAGGTATCGCCGAAGGGTCCGCATTGAGGTATGCTGAAGGAGGAACACCTCCCTGTGGTATGCCATTGAATGCTGCCGACGAGCCTGAAGGTGCCTCAACGTTGTGATATGCGTGTCGGTCCTTCTTCTTCTTGCGCCCATGCGATGCAACTTCCCCTAAGCCCAGACCTCCCATTTGCGCCGCTAATCCTCCATCTTGTTCCTGTGGTTGTGCTGCTTGATTTGGAAAGTATCCCTGTTCCTGCGAGCCTTGATATGGGGAGGGTGCTCCCATCTGCTGAGTACCATATGGTGGCTGCTGACCTTGTGGATTGTAGTTTGCGCCAGGTTGCTGGTAGGGTGAAGGAGCAATGGGAGGCTGGAATTGATTTGGGGTTTGCTGAGCATTTGGATTTTGATTTCTTGGGTCGTCATTTGGGCCACCTTGCCCAAGAGAGTGGTATAGTTGGTAGTCGGACATTGTATAGAGGACTCGAGTATTTCTTGCTTGAGAGCTGAAGCGTTTAAAGGAGGACGGTGGGAAATGCTGGCGTTTGATAGGAAACAAGTGAAGTTACTGAGAGACTCGTCTCATTGCTCTGAATAGTGTCCGCGTCTGCGGGTTGAGATGTATCTCGCGGATAATTTATTTACCAAAATGCTGGATGTTGACACGGTTATCGAGAAAGCGGGAAAGGCGTTCAAGGTTCTCGATTGGGACATCACATGTGCTTCCACGCTAAAATCGGGTCTTCAAAGAAACGCGCCGGACAGCCTCGCCATCTTTCTCCTGACAACCATCTCACATTCCTACCGCGACAACAACATCTTGAGACCCTTCGAACAGTACGAAATTAACATTACGCCTATCACGCTACCTTTATCGCAAACACCAGTACCTGGGACGATTCAATACAAAGGATTATGCCACCTTCTGAGCAGGCAGCCAGCGTGCAGTTGCGATAACGTGGAGGTAGAAGCAGAAGACGATCGCGATTAGACGCGATCACGATGTTCACTTTTTGCTCCTTGTTGGGTGCCCAATCCCAGTCATCAGCGTCTCAATCTCTTCTTGAACTTGACGGAGGTGTCAAGATATTGATTGACGTGGGATGGGATGAGACCTTCGATGTGGGTAAGCTGAAGGAACTTGAGAAGTAGGTCGAGACTTTCTTATTGGATTTTGATGCGCCTGGAATGGACGGGCAAGAACCAAGAGAGCAGGACCATGTATAGCAGACATCAATCAACATACATTTTCCCACTGATCCTCCCTTCGCCTTGATTTGACCTCGTCCACTCGATTGACTTGATGCTGTACTCGCCCCCCTGATGTTGAGTTTCTTGCTAACAGCGGACTTTCAGAGTAGTACCAACTCTTTCAGTTGTCCTTCTTACACACGCGACAACAGCTCATCTCGCAGCTTTCGCACACTGCTGCAAGCACTTCCCTTTGTTCAAACGGATACCCATCTATGCGACAGTTCCGGTAATAGCACTAGGGCGTACTCTCATCCAAGATTTATACAGCTCGACGCCTCTTGCTTCGACGATTATACCTCCCGAGTCTCTTACAGAAACATCATATTCATACTCACACCCGTCGTCCTCGGAAGAAGAGAAACGAATATTACTTCAACCACCGACCGCAGAGGAAATAGCATCGTATTTTGACCTAATTCACGCCCTGAAATACTCACAACCACACGAGCCATTACCTTCTCCGTGGTCACCCCCCTTGAATGGGCTTACTGTGACCGCATACAATGCGGGTCATACTTTAGGAGGAACAATCTGGCATATTCAACATGGATTGGAGTCAATTGTCTATGCGGTGGATTGGAATCAGTCTCGAGAGAATGTTCTGGCAGGAGCAGCTTGGTTGGGAGGTGCTGGAGGTGGTGGTGCCGAAGTAATTGAGCAGCTGCGAAAACCTACAGCTTTGATTTGCAGTAGTCGAGGTGGGGAAAGAGTTGCCCTGTCTGGTGGAAAAAAGAAAAGAGATGAACTCCTTCTAGACATGATCAAGTCATGCATTAGCAAAGGAGGTGTTGTCCTCATTCCAACCGATTCTAGTGCTCGTGTATTAGAATTGGCCTACCTACTCGAGCACGCCTGGAGAAAGGAAATTGCGAACGACGATAGTCCTTTATTGTCCGCAAAACCCTATCTGGCAAGCAGAAATATCCAAGCGACCATGAGATATGCTCGGAGTATGTTCGAATGGATGGACGAAGGAATTGTCCGAGAATTTGAAGTCGATGCTGGGCTTCAGAAAGAAAATAATGAGACCTCGGATAAGCTTAGTACAGGAGCTGGTCCTTTTGACTTCAAACATCTGCGGCTGATTGAGCGCAAAGGACAAATTGACCACGCGTTAAAGGAAGTTGATAATCTTGGAAGGTCTATTGGAAAAGTCATTCTAGCTAGCGACACATCTCTAGAGTGGGGGTTCTCAAAGGAGGTCTTACGGAAAATCTGTGATGATCGACGGAATCTGGTCATCCTCACCGAGAGGTTGGGTCAACCAGGAGTGGAAACGAATAAATTTAGCATGGCACGAACGTTGTGGTCATGGTGGGAAGATCGTACGCATGGAGTTGCCACGGAGCCTGCAACAAGTGGCGATGCTCTGGAACAGGTATATGGAGGAGGCCGGGAAGTTGAGCTTCGAGAATTCAATCGGGTTCCGCTTGAAGGCGGTGATTTGGCTATATACCAACAATGGCTGGCAACACAACGTCAGTTGCAAACAACGCAAGCTGGAGGAGCTACTACTTTGGAATCTTCAGCCGACATGATTGATGATGCGTCTTCTGATTCTTCGTCTGATTCCGAGGGTTCAGAGACAGAGCAACAGGGCAAGGCTCTGAACATCTCGGCAACTATGGGTCAAGCAAGTCGCAAGAAGATTGGCCTGAGTGATGAAGACCTTGGTATCAATATTCTTCTCCGCAAAAAGGGGGTACACGATTATGATGTCCGAGGAAAGAAGGGAAGAGAAAAGATGTTCCCTCTCGTATTTAGGCGGAAGAGAAACGACGACTTCGGAGAGCTCATCAGAGCAGAAGATTTCCAGATGGCAGACCAGCGAGACGATGTTGACGAGAGGAACATGCGACCTAGCAAATATGACACCAAGGATACCTTAGGCAAGAAGCGAAAATGGGATGACGGTGCCGCTACCAATGGGCGGACGTCATTTGGGGATAATAAGAGGCAACAAATCGACAACGAGCCTGACCCAGACCAAACCATGGGATTAGATAACAACATTGAGTTAGAGCCAGACGTTGAAGAGATCACGGGTCCATCAAGAGTCGTCACCACAACAGAAACATTGACCGTTGATCTTCGCTTAGCATTTGTCGACTTTGGCGGTGTTCATGACAAGCGTAGTTTACAGATGTTGATCCCTCTTATTCAACCACGTAAGCTTATCTTCACCTGCGGGTACAAAGACGAAACCATTGCACTTGCAGCCGACTGTCGCCGTATCCTTGCCGCAAAAATCGGAGGTGACGAAACTGCTATTGCCGTTTACACACCAGAAATCGGCGTTTGGGTCGACGCTAGTGTCGATACCAATGCCTGGGCCGTAAAGCTCACAGACAATCTCGTTAAGCGTCTCCGTTGGCAAAACGTTAAAGGCCTCGGAATTGTCACTGTCACCGGCCGCCTCGAAGCTACCTCACAATTTCTCCCCGAAGCGGACGAAGAGAGCGGCAAAAAGCGGCAAAAACTCCTTAAAGACTCCTCCAAATCTCCAGAATCCTCGTCCATAGACCTCGTTCCTGCTCTTCCAGCGCCAATCGAAGTCCCATCCCTCGACGTCCTACCTACATCCATGGCGTCCGCTACACGCTCCATCGCTCAACCGTTGCATGTTGGTGATCTCCGTCTTGCAGATCTGAGGAAGCTTATGCTGGCGAGTGGACATACGGCGGAGTTTCGAGGCGAGGGTACGTTGTTGATTGATGGGAGTGTTATTGTGAGGAAGACTGGGACCGGGAAGATTGAGATTGAGAGTTCGGGCGTGAGTGCAATTCCGCAGCGCGAGGGCACATTTTGGGCGGTTAAGAGTAAGATTTATGAGGGGCTGGCGGTTGTAGGGGGATGATCTGGCAATGGGAATCTGGGGGTTCAGATGGGTTCTTGCATTTTTGGGAGGGAACCTGCGACATGTAGAACTAGTGTATTCTGAGATTCTTTGTAACAGGGAGCTCTTTGATCTCATGATAAAGTGGTTAGATGATAATCATTACCATGATTCATTATCCTTGAATATTAACATATTTATTTGCCCTTCCTTTACCTTTCTCTCATCCTCCTTAAATACACTCTAGATCTTATCATTAGAGGACTCAGCTCGCTCCCCATTATAACAGTGCTCTGCCCCTCCACCTTTCTAATCTGCGAGCCTATACCGTTTCCTCTTCCAACATCTCATCTATAGAGAAACAGCGGTTAAATATTGTAGGTGGGCATCTTATGGAATCTAGCTAGCGTTGGGAGGTTCCCCCAATTTTGTTAAGCGGTTACCTATCGAAGCTGAATTTCTAGCTTACTGCTAGTTCACACTATCGAGCATACCTTATGGACAGTTTTAAGTAGTAGATAACAGAAGAAGAAAGCATATGCTTTCTACTCATAACAACTGGATCCATCAAAATCTTCACATCTAGTCACCAGTCCCACAGTCGGAGAACCAAAACGTAAATAAGTGATTGAAGACCGGACAAGAAGACCGGATCACTGTCCTGACTGTATTTAAGCTATTACTCGTACTAGAGTTCCTCTACTCTAGGAGAGTATGGCTTCGCTTAGAGCAGAAGCCCATGCTCTTACATCACGTATTGATTCCTGAGTGGCGTGTGAGGACAATTTCATTACATGAAATAAAAACAATTACAATTTCGATCACGCTGAGCAAAGAGCCTTGGAACAGCACATGTAAATCGATCTATTCAATATGAATTCGGTATCGCATTCCAAACGACCAGTAAGCACGACCCGGTGTGATCAATCTAACATAACTAATTATATCACCTAACGATCTCTCAAGGCCTCCATCTAAACCCAGGATGCTTCCAATCAAGATCCTGAATATCCTTTTGGCTCATCCCCGCCAATTCCCCATCAACATCTCTTCTCTCTCTCTTCTTATTATTCCATGTCATCCAAAACAACAACGCAATTGAGCACAGCAAGATCGTCGAACTCGTAGCAAGGTTGAGACCATTCCCAATGTGATAATTCGGCATATCGAAAGGTAGGAATGACCACGTTGAGATGAGACCGCCGATATTACCAGCCATGACATTCATACCGATGGCGGAGGAGCGCGCGGTATCGGAAACGACGTTCGCGGAGACTTGGGCATTGCAGAGAGCGCCGAAGGAGAAGGCACCGGAGGCGATGAGGAAGGTGGCGCCGTAGCGGACCATGGGTTCGGTGGAAGCGAGGAACATAATGTAGCCGATCATCATGAGAGGGGCAGAGGCGATAAAAAAGATATTTCGCTTGTCAAATCGCCAGGATAGAAAGGGGAAGAGGACGGTGAAGAAAGCGCCCACGACGTAGGGTGGGACGGTGTGGAGTTGTTGCGAGACAACGGTGTTTTTGGGGTAGATTGTGCGCACGATGGTTGGTGCGAAGAAAGCGAGGCCTTGGACGGTGATGTTGTCGAGGAGGAAGATGAATGATGTGCCGAGGACGACAGGGTTGAAGATTCCTGCGCGGGTCTTCTTGTGGTCGATTTTGTCGAGGACTTCGGTTGTGCCAACACGCTCTGCCTTCACACGTGCAATAGCCAAATCCTTTTCTTCTTGGTTCAGCCATCTTGCTGTTGCCGGGCGATCGGTGAGCGTGAAAAAGGAAATTACTGAGAGCCCGCAAGTAATGATGCCTTCAATCGCGAAGATCATTCTCCATTTGGTCAGACTGCCAAAGCTGTCGAGTTTGAGAATACCAGAGGCTAGTAGTCCACCGAAAGCACCAGCAAGGGGGGCCATGACAATATACAAGGAGAGGCGGAATGCAAGTTCGGACCGCGTGTACCATCTGGACATGTAGTATGCGATACCTGGGAGCATACCAGCCTCGAATAGACCTAGGAGAAATCGTACACCACAAACGGCTGAGAAGTCGTGTACAAATGCAGTTCCGATACTACAGATTCCAAAGCCAAGCGAGATGATTGGAATATACCATCCAGGTCCGAAATATTTGCAAGCCATGTTAGAGGGAATCTCAAAAATCTATGCGTAGTTTAGTGAATGCTCGTGGTAGACATACGGCAAGATGAGAAGTACATACAATGTATGAGATGTAGAAAACAGAGAGGATTGCGTTGTAGTCATAACCTGTCAAATGGAGATCCTTCTCAAAACCAGCGAGTCTCGCATTCCCTTGGGTATATTAGATTCTATTTCTGGAAACTCTTTCAGGGAACTAACCGATATTGGCACGATCAATGAAGCAAAAAAGATATAAGAGAGCGACGGTGGGGACGATGTACAAATCAATCTTCCATCGAAGTCTTCTTTCTGCGGCCTTGTCAATGTGAATGAGCGCGTGTCCATATCTGTATTGATTATTAGCTTCAAGTTTGCGGAATAGAAAATCCAACCAATTACCTGTCAGTGGCTGCATGGCCTCGTTCAGCTGCTTCATGCGCAGTCTCCTCGACTACGTCTTCCTTGTGGTTATAGTTGACATTGTCGCTTCTGTCTGAATGATGAGCAGAAGAGTCAATCTGCTTCTCTTCGTTGCCATAATCCTGGATAGCCATTTTTGCAGTTGACGAAAGGCGATCTGCGCGTGGTAGGACAAGGCGGATCGCGAATGGGAGCGGTCCAAGGAAGAGCGGTTAACACAGAGAGGGAGTCTTCGTCTTCTTAAATCTTCATTGACGGTGGGAGCGTAATTTCCAGATCTTGGGTTAATGCTGGATTCATGCTCCCAAGATTGCGGCTATCCTTTCGGGAGGTGCGGCCTCGTACTAAGAATGCGGGGTGGTGAAATCCTGGGGAAGGTTAGACTCCACCAAGTGGACGAGTCTGGGGACGGGTCTGGGGAACGGCTCTTGAGCGGCGGGAAAAGAATCAGCAGAACCAGACCCAGGACCAAAAGACCAGGACCAAACCCAAAACCAGGCCCTCTTGATGTGCAGCCAATTATAAACCACCATAGGTTCTCTTATCAATGGGATAGCGAACCTCTAGCCAACCTCTAGCCAACCAGTATCGCAGGACTGAACAGCTTCAGAGGCAACCTAGTGAAAAAGACCGAGCTAGAGCTGCCAAAGCATATGTTTGGGAGAAGTCAACTGACCGCTAATGCTTCTGTCAGGTACAGCTATGCTTCAAACGTACATGATTTTCGATGTCAAGTATTGAGATGCGGTGGTAAAACTTTGAAGCTTTTTGCAGTTTCTCGTGGACTGGCATCCATCAGAATCTCACTTTTTGGTCTTTCACGAGTCACGATACCAGAGACTCACATCACAGGTATAGAGATGCCATGCAAGGACGGACGTTGTAAAGGCTGCAGTCTGTCTTTGCCAATGCTTGGCTATGTGGGATTCCCCATCTCTTCCTCCCATTTGGAGCAAGTCCGCAAATACAATCGATTCAATTGGCTTGTCGTAGCTGACCATGTCATGTCCTTTCGCATCTGGCTCGCATATTCATAAAAGCACTCGCTTGTTGGTGTGCGGAAGCATGTCGTGAAATAGAAACAAACGTTGTCAGGAATATTGGTTGTGTTCAGACGTTTTGACAGTACGCGTGGAAAAAATGGAGAGGGAGTAGTGGAAGGCGAGTAAAGGTTTCGGCCTTTGATTTGGTACCGTAGCTTGGATTGAGGCCTCGATTTTAAGGTTTAATCACAGGCAGCAACGCCTCCTCGCGTGGCATTGTTCCGCGGTCTTGAGTTTCCGAAATCTCGTCCACTATCATTCATCCGCTCGGACAAGGAAGAGCACAACATTCCGAATCGACCTTTTACGGTGTTACAGACTCAAACTTCAAGTCCTCTTCCCACACAGGTGTCTCCCTTCAACAGACCTCACGAAGTAACCCCTCTTCACGGCTTAGAACACTTTCCTTAAACCCACCAGACGAATAGCCTCGGTAACGTTCGTATGAAATCGAAGAAGCAAAGAACGCGTACAAGAACTCGAGTAAATCCTACGACTGGCAAATCGGCCCAATGTCCCGCTCGTGAAGACGCAAATGCGCCAGATTCGAGATTCGAAGCAATCGCAACCGAGTATGGTATTCGGTTCTCGCAATATGAGAGAAGCATAACGGGACGAATCGACGAAGATAGAGACAACCACGATCCAGCTCAACAAGAGATCGCAGAAGTTTTGAATTTAATCCACGAATCGGCTACATCAAGCGAGCCTGGAATCTACCTTTAAAGAGCCCTCAGCCGCAATTCAAGGTCTCTGTCGAATTCGTATCGCGATTTTCCTGGAATTACACGACATTACACGACAGGACGGGCTGCTGCTGCTGCTATGCGAGCGTGTCGATCAAAATATAACCATGGTGTCGAGCGGGTTTGTATTCAAGGTTGTCGATGCAGCTCAAAGATATTTTGGGGACAAACGGGACGAGCAGAAATGCAAGTCATCTCTTTTAGGGCCGAGTGGTTTCTCATAAGAGATAAGATCATCGCAATACACTCTCACGATATACGAGAAACGAGAAGTTGTGCTTGTTTCTGACTTGTGTTGATATATCCGAGGGGCTTAGAGACCTTAGACTCTAGCTTATTGTCTGCCTATTTGTTATGCATGCTTTACATTATTCGTACTTGATAGGTATAGAAGCTTGCCGAGAGCTCCGCCGTATTACTTGGGCTTCTGTCATCATGACAAGAGGATGCAGCTTATTTCATGTCTGTTACCCCAGAAGCTAGTGTCAAATTTTCTACCTCTGAGCAGACATACAGACCCTTTTCCAAGCCACTATCTAAATCTTGTTGAAAAGGTCCTTCTCTTCAAAAACCTGAGAGAAGGCACACGAGAACATCCCCATAGCTTACTTCACTATAGACTCTTATCTCTAGGTGACGCGCCTCTTTAGATCACGAAGCTTTTGATGCTCCGAAGTCCAACGGCCTCGGACATAATCAGGAGTTTTGAAATAACCTAGTTCTGCAAATGGCACCCACATCAAGAGTATTGTTTGTCCGCTTTTTTCCGATTCCTTTCGTAAGCCACGTCGTATGCCTCTTTGGTCTTTGCTGTCATACTTTCTACCCGCGAGCCTCACATACAGAGTCGCGCACATTTCGCTTTTCACGTACATACATTTTTCGCCGACTTCCATTCAATGACTCCTTACACCACCATTAGTTGTCAAAATCCTTACCGTGTTGCATATACGGTACGGCCACTCGTTCGCCAAATTCCTCTAAGTCCTGCAAGTTCTTCTGCAGGTCAGCTCGCTGGATTTCGAGCGCCCAACGCCAAATCAGGTACGAGAGCGGCACAAGGGGTGCTTGACTTGAACAAGCATCATGAGTTCTCCATACCTCTTTTGGAGTATTGAATCTGCCAAAGATTTGATCAACGACATGGTCCGGCATTTTTAGTGAGTAAAAGTCCAGGTGATGTGCATCATGAAGTCTGTCATTACGAACATTGACCTTCTTGGCAGCCTCAGAAACCCCATCACACCTTTCGCATGCTTTCTGGGGGTTGGATGCAGGTCAATTTAACCGTCCGCCGCCTTCCCGCTTCTGAACCTACCAAATTGTTCAATCCTAGCCAGCTCGTGGGAAATGCTCAACGACCAATAACTTCACTTTCAAATCGTACCATATCCCATGTATAGATCTTTTACGCCCCTCCAAAGCTCCTTCCTCATTCGACGCCATTATATTTTCGAAGGGCCACATGCCTCGTGGTGTTACTTAGGGGACCTTGCGATCCATGAGAGACACTTGCTATCTGCACGACCGCGCGGTATCAAAACGTTACCAGGTATTGAGAATATACTGTCTCTTGAAAAGAACCACCGCAAATTATGCCTCCATGACATCTCGATCAGCGCAGTGACGTTACCAGCATCTTCACGCCACAGCTTTGTAGTTGTCCAATGGCATTTCCTCGAAGGATGAAGCTTGATAGCTGTTAAACTATTGCCCGTGAAATAGCTTCACATACGGTTCATCAATTTCGCAATCACCAGCCACGTTGGGCTCTTCCACCTATGTAAGACCACGCGAAAGGATTCTCTGCACACCACTTTTATCATTGCTCTCATCAGAAGCGGGAAGATGTGGTCCGATTCCTTTTCTGGATATTCCAATAAACTCTCAGTATGCTTACTTGCAGTTTCCTTGAAGGTCTTTCCTCGAGTGGCTTTCCTTGTGGGTGTCAACCTTGGAAAGAAATCGCTTCACCGAATGTTCCGGCTGACATGCCGTTCCAAGAATCAATACATACCTTCTGGGATGTTACAGTCATTTTCGTTACTTTCTTCGCCATGTAGATACCATCCATGGATGTCTAGCTGTAGGTGGACTGCGGACAACTGGTAGTCCACGCCTTGGAGTTGGCACAAGTGCCCACTTCAGCTTGAGATTTGCATGAGTTCGAAATCTTGCATAAAGATCTAAGTAATCCCCTCAAAACCTCTCATCACAAGTTGTGAGACCGCTCAAAAGACTCTTTGCCTTGAAGTATCACGGTTAGCACTTGCGCTTCATTCAGCATGCATATCTCAACTTCAGCCATCCTATTGGCCGGGTCTTTCGTAACTGCACAAAGTATGTCATTCAGTTCAGACTTAGCATAAAGCTTTGGAACTAATGAGTAATTTTAGCTAGTTACTCCAACCTTAATGTTGAGTACCTGAATACTACTGCCCCAGTCACTGTTGGTTTAACCCCAATTCTCTTTTAAAGAAGTCACAAGCGAATTATCATGGTTCCAGAAGCCTGGAAACTTACATGCAGTTTCTCGTATAACAGTACAGAGCACTGCCAAATACTATTAGCACCCGTCATATGGCAGACTCAAGTGCTCCAGCTAATTCTAATAGCCTCTGCCTGCTGGCTTCCCTTGGGGATCCAGGACTGCGCAGAACACAAATGCCTGTTAGTAACAAGACCCGATCAACTTTGGCCTGAGAACGTTACTAACTGGTACTAGATAGTGAGTTTGAATCCTCTAATATGCTCCGATGAAACAGTAACCAATCAAATTCTTTTATCCTAGATGGTAAGTGTGTCCCTACATCAGTGGTAGTACAGAAACTAATGCTCGCTTAGATCACCCCAATACTGGGTAAGCCAACTACCGGGAGTGATTACCCCTGCAACGATATTTAACAAATGAACAGCGTGATCCGCCGCTACGATTTTACGATTGCCAGAAAAATACTTGCGCCTGATGGAGTCTCCAGAGAATTTCTCACAATCAATGGCCAATTTCCTGCACCACTAATCGAAGCGAACTGGTACGTCGATCGCACGGCGCAACGTTGGATTCCGGCTGACAAATCCGCAGGGGTGATACTATCCAGGTTACCGTACATAACCAAATCGACGCGCCTAAAGAGGGAACTGCACTACATTGGCACGGCATCTTACAAAAGGAATCTCAGTAAGTTGCATTGGTGGTAGGCAGGTAGCTGCTGACAACAGAAAGATGGATGGATGGAGTGCCGGCCATTTCGCAATGTCCTATTCCGCCAGGAGGCACTTTCACATATAGTTTTGTTGCGGATTTGTATGGTACTAGCTGGTATCACTCGCATTATTCTGCGCAGTATGCTGGTGGTCTCGTGGGACCCATGGTTATACATGGACCGGATGCTAATCGATATGATGTTGGTAGGTGACACACATCACCACACCCTACGAAGCAACTACTAATCGACATCCAATAGACGTTGGTCCAATTCTCCTAACCGATCACTACCATGAGGACTACTTCACTCTAGTCGAAAAGACTATCTCAACTAATATCAATGACGTGGTACGTCCTGCCACCCCTCCTCATCTCATTTGCTCTAGACTCATAATATCCACAGGTCCAACTCTCAGATAACAACCTCATCAACGGCAAAAATAACTGCTCCGCCGTCAACACCGCATGCGCATCCACTGGTGGGGCCGGCGTCAGCTCTTTCAAATTCTCCCCTGGCAAAGTCCACAAACTGCGACTCATTAATGCCGGCGCGGAAGCGATCGAGATGTTCTCCATCGACGGGCATAACATGACCGTCGTCGCCAACGACTTCGTCCCAGTCCGACCTTACAATACACAAGGTACTCTAACACTTCTCCCTCTTAGAGCAAAATCACATGACTGGTACGAAGACTAATATTTGTGTCATAGTCGTGACCTTAGGTATTGGTCAGAGAACAGACGTCCTCGTTCGTGCGCCAGCTGGTGCTTCAGGGAGTTATACGATGCGCAGCTCGATTGCCGCGTGTAGTCTTTCTGTTAACCCACATGCTATCGCAACGGTGTATTATGGCAATAGGGCACCCACCACATTGGCGACTACCACCGCGTGGCCAGCATTCCTTACTTCTGTTGCGAGTAATTGCGCGAATGTATGTTTTCCTCCCTTCTTCACCCATTATTTGTCTCTCTATCAAACACACTGTATTTATTTACCTTGCCCTTGCATTCTGTATCTAAATTTTTCTCAGGATGACCTCTCACTCACGCAACCTCTGTTTCCGATCACACCAAACCCCAACCCGCCGACTACGAAGAATATCGCAATTGGATTCGGGCAGAACGCAACGAAGTTTTGGCAGTGGACTATGAATGGAGTTTCGTTCCGCGCTAACTACAACAACCGTATGCCCTCTCTCCTGTCTCCCAAAATGTCACATCCCCCTATCCCACTCACCCCTTTCTTATCCCCAATTTTCCAACAACAATTCCCAGTTTACGAAATGAAAGGCCCTGCTAACGAACACGTGATGAACAGCCATTCTCCTCCTGAGTAACCTAGGAAATAACAGCTATCCCCAAAATCCCGAATGGAACGTCTATAACTTCGGCAGTAACAGTAGTATTCGCATAGTCATCGAGAACCCAGGGTTCGCTGCTCATCCCATCCATCTTCACGGTCACAACTTTTTTGTTCTGGATGTCGGCGTAAATCTATCCCTTGCTCCTTATCCCTCTTCCCTTTGTCCGATTCTCGCAGTCTTTGCTAATACGGTAAATAGACGGGTTCTTGGGATGGAAGTAAAGTCGTAAGAGCGAATAATCCGCAGAGGAGAGATGTGCAGATTGTTCCTGCGGGCGGTTATTTGGTTATGCAGATTACGAGTGATAATCCTGGTACTTATCTCTTTCCCTTTCCCCACTGCCTCCTCCTTTTCCATCTCTCCCAATTACCCCTCTTTTTTATCACACTTACTAATTTGGGATATTAAGGAGCATGGCCCCTCCACTGCCACATCGCCTGGCACGTCTCCGCCGGCCTTTACGTCACGGTCCTCGAGAGACCAGCAGATATTGCAAGACTGAGGATTCCGGCGGTAATGGCGCAGACGTGTAGGGATTGGGCGGCGTTTACGGGGGTAAATGTCGTTAATCAGATTGATAGTGGTTTGTGAGTGGGGTCTGGCGTAATCTGGGGGGAAGTCGGGAGGGAGTTTGAGGAGAAAATGCGAAGAAACAAAAGCGGTGAGGGGATACATAAGATAAAGAGCCGAGAAGTCAGCGGAGGGCTTGATTTTTACCTGAACTTAAGCACTACTTGCACAGTACAAAACATTTATTGCCCACGTGTTTCCTTCGCAATCCCATATAAGATATGCTACAAATACTTCCTCATTCTGGAGAAAAGGTTTGTTCAGGGGACCAGCCTCTGAAATAATGGAATCGTATGCTGGATGAACTGATGGTGATTGCATGTATCCTCATCTCTAAGTTCGATTATGTACCTGCTTAACAGGACGAATAGCTGGTGTCAAGAAATTCGTAAAGCCTGTTGAGGAATAAGAGTATAGCCTGGACTGAAAGGAAGAGGGAAGCAGGGAGGATTAATAGCTGAACGGGGTTCTGAAGATTTGGAGAGCGAGAGCGTAAACGTGGTATGAGGAAGGAGGGTCATGAATGTCATAGGGGTGATGAAGTGGTTAATATAGTGGGTATGCTACTCAGTTGATTGCTTTGCAAGCTAAGTGATGTAGTACATTTATGACTCCTTTCCGACTCCCTTTACATTCATTCGCTCAAGCGAATGGCCTTTACCGCCTCCCATTCACAGCCCATAAATCCCTCGATAAATTCATGAATCACAGCTTTTAAAACACCCCTGTCAATCATCTCCCCGTACGCCCACAGAAACCGTTCACAGACACATGTAGTCATACAGTCCGTTCACAACCCACATCATGCCTATGAATTATGACAATGCTTTTGTGGTATATAAACCCCATCTCCTTCCACATCTTCTTTCCTTTCATTTATATCACAATATCAAGCACAGCATCAAATACACAAAAAAGTCAAGCAGCATACCCATTTATTTTCACCTAAGACTACCGCATCTATCTCTACACTATCATCAAAAACAAATCAATCATCCATCAACTACAAACAACGCAACGCTGGCCTTCCTCGCGCCTCGGCCCCAATCCTCTTACCCCTCAACAGCCCACACAATCCCCCATTCTCCCCTCATAAAATCCATTCACATAACCCTCCGCACTCTAACCTCCCCCCTCTCCCCCCTCCAACGCGCCCACTACTATTCCGTCATTGTCTACAACCACTCTGACGAGATTCTAGGGTATTACCGACATCTACAAGCCATAGCAGATCCGTATAGTGGTTGGAGCTCTTCTCACGGGAGAAATTTGGGACCGTCGCCACCGTGGTTTCCTGCTGGGCGATTAGGAGTTTAGGCGAGAGAGAGAGAGGAGGAAGGGATAAGGCAAAGGGAAGAGAACAGGAAAGATGGCGCAAAATCGCGGCTACAACACCTTCCACGGCCATGATACCGGTCCACCACCACCCTCCTACGCACCATCACAACCACAGCAACTCGCACCCGCAATCCAACTCCCACCTCCAAATTACGGCGGATTCCCCGGCGGTTGGACACCGCCGGGATTCGTTCCACCACCACTGCAATTTCAATGGGGCGTGCCGCCTCAGGCTTGGGCTCCACCACCACAGGTACCTCTGTCAGGAGATAGTGGAGATCTAGGAGGAAGTCAAGGTGGCTTGGGGACATTCAGGAATCACCTCGGCAGCACCGGACTCCCGCCAGGCTATAGATACATATACCCACTCGCTCAAACCGCGATTCACGTCCTCAAAACCCCCACCAGACCCTGGCAGCTCACCACACCTCTCTACCCACCCTCTACACCGCAAAATCCATATCCATCGCCTCAGATTCCATTCACGGCGTACTACATCCCGACCACCGCAACGATCAAGAGCTTAATGCAGAATCTGGGCTGCACGAACGAAGTGGCGAGGAAGAATAGATTGTATGAAGTGAGCGAGATGGGTGGGGGACGTTGGACGAAGGGGATTGAGATTGGCGGGGAGATGAGCGATAAGGTGAAGAAGACAGTGGGGGACATGGGGTGGGATGAGGGGAGGAATGGGAAGGTTGGGGGGAAACCGCTTGTGTGGCTTTGGTTGACGAAAGATGGTTGACTTGAATGAGGCGAGAGGAAGGGTGGTTGAGGGTTGTAAGATGTGATATTAGATATGGTGAGATAGAGTAGAGGTTTAAGGATGGCGAGGGGAAATGCGGAGAACAAAGATTTGAGCATTGCGATTTATAGATCATAGATAACGCGTGGAATTATCATCATCTCATCCAGGAGATCTCGCATGCAATGCGACGATAACAAGACAACAGAGATGAAAATGCATTTGATAGACGAGATTCAGCGCAGAACAGTAAAATCCAAATAAATTTATGACAAAACGAATCAACGAACAGCAGGGCTCAGAGTAATTGACACACAGATATTTTCATAATCATCAACAAGCTTACAACCTACAAACTTGTGACACGGGTATCCTCTCACTCGAAGGCGCCACATTGGCTATGGTGTAATTTTACATTGTATTACATTTACTTATTTGCGTGTGCCCATCGCTCTCGCTCTCGAGAGACAGCTCATAAGCTAAAGTCCACCGCACACATGCCTTCGCATCATATGTAAATGACCCACATTTCGGGCCATACCATAAAACTCTGCGCAAGATCGCAAAGAGATCCATGGTATCTGACTCCCTGGCCTAGTCTAGCCTCCATGTACGCCTAGTAGCGACCACTGAATAACACCTCTCACTCCCGCGTAAAAGAAGTACCTCCCCCCATAAAGAAAAGTCGAGAATTTTGTCCTCCATCGCAACAAGATATATCCCCTTCGATCAATCCATTGCATTCATGAAACCTCCGCTCTGAGCAAATCGCATCTGATAATCTCTCAAATCCGCCCAATTTCTCAGTTCCTCTTCCTCATCAACCTCGCCCGTCTCAGGTTTGATACCTGGGCTAATACGCTCTAGCTTCATCAGAACGTCAAGAAATTTTCCAAGATATACTTCGGACTTGAGTGCGAGCGGACCCTTGCGCTGTTGAGGCGTCTCGATCAATGTAGACGCGATTTGACGAATTTTGTTGATCTGCCAAAAGCAAGGAAAGAGGTTAGAGATGGGATTTGAGGAAATGTAGGAAGGAGAGAGATTTACAAAGCTGCCCCCATTCGGCTCCATATTGACTTGATTGATACTACCCAGAACATCTAGGAGATCCTGCACTATACTCTCTCGCTCAGCCATCACATTCGTCTCCATGGATTCGAAATTGCTCGTTGGAGATTGCTTGGGAAGAATGCCGTCTAATCCGGTTGCGATGAGACCCGGAGAGCTTATGACAGAGGGTGAACCAGAGTTCTGTTTGCTTCGTTCGTATGCCTCTTGCAAGTTCCAATACTTCTCCACCATATATGATCTTGTACCAAGTTGGCTGGCATAGATATTTGCTTTCTGGATCTCGTATTGTAGTTTCCGACGGGCCTCTACTGGGGCCTCTGAAGGCCATGGAGCATTTCCATTAGGAGCCGATCGAGCGCCAGGGTACTCTGCAACGGATGGGGGAAAGTATGGACGGTCAACAGCCTCAAATCCAGAGTGATTTGTGCCAGCACCGAGATCTAGTTCAGGTGGGATGTTCGTTAAGACCTGCTTGACTGCTGACAAACAACCCTCGAGTACTCGCTTTTGCCTATTCCAGTCAAAGACCTCATCAATGCCGTAAGCCATCTCCATCGTTGCCAGGGGTGAAACAGTTAGGTAAATCTTGACTCCCGTATTGAAGCCAGTTAACTTGGAGATAACATCGGGAGGCTGCTGTTCTATACGATTGGGGTAGATGTACTCATCATCAACTTCAAGGGGCAATGGGGGATATGGCTCGTTTGGGGTAGAAGGTGGAATCAAGAGCTCTCCAAAGCTTGCGCCCAACTGTTGCATAGATCTAGCATATATTAGCAACGGTCTTTAGCCAAATATTAAAAATGCGCATACCTGATACCGACAAACATAATCCAGAAGATTCTGCGGCCAATCTCTTGTCTGATGTAATCGACATCTTGGGGGTTACCTTCAAGTGAACCACTCTCTGCTCCGAATGTTGTTGGTAGACCTCCCACTGCCAAGAAACCAGGATCTTTAACTTTGTGTGCCCCGAGCACCCTCGCAATAGTCAAAGTCTCTCCAAAGTACAACCTACACTGACGCCATTGGAAAGTGTATGCAGCGGATAGACCCAGAAAGTAGCTAGTCGCCGCATCGTAGACTGTGAGTTCTTTGTCAAGATAACCAGGACCACGCGCCTCAACCGCAACTTTGTGGCATCGCTCCACCAAACTGATTGAATTGGGAAAGAGATGTTCGCGATGTTGGTTCTTGAGATGTAGTCGTGGCTTTCGTGGAAATGATGCGACCAATGTTCCAACCATCGACGCCAACAATGCGAGAAAGGCGGGGTTATGGAGGTCTTCACGTTGTCTGAACGCTAGGCGGAAGGATGGCTCATGTGGGAAGGGACATAGAGGATGGATGTATGTGAAGAAATCATCAACCAAAAGTTCCAGTGTCGAGATGGGGCAGATAGATTCTGCATTCAGGACTGCATGCGACGAGAACGATGCGAGAGTGGCGGCAACATTGTTGGGCGAAGTGGGTGACGAGAAGCTGCCAGTTCCTGCGCCAGATGGTGACTCGAGTCTTCGTCTCTTGATAGCTTCAGCATGTCGGTTTGGAGGACCTCTACGTCGGCTTGGTCGATCTCTCGTGCATGGAATTTCAAGGGCAGCGCATGCTCGACATGGTGGTCCAGACTCGTCGCACTACAATAGTGGAAATGTTATTAGCATTCATTTGCATAATTTTTGGCGTCGCAAAAACCGTTCTGATCTATGAAAGTCTATCGCAGCACTCACCTTCACTTTTCTGATGCTGCAGGAATCGCAAGCTTTTCGCAGACGGTTGCCCTTTGGTCCTTCTCCGCCGCTTGTCGGTGTCGCACCAGGTTGATTCGACGGTCCCGGCGGACCTGGAATATTTTCCGGCGTATGTCGACCATTTGTTTGGCCATTGTATGGGTTGTGATGTTGTTGATGCTGTGAGTGTTGGGGTGGCTGTGGTTGACCTTCAAATACAAAGGCTTGCTGATGCTGAACAATGTGACCGCCATTGTTATGACCACCATGATTCACATTTATCGGCAAGCGACCGTGATCATGGACTGGACTGCCGTCATGATTGTTTACATGTGAGGGAGGTGGACCTGGAGGATGGGGATAATCGGTATGGACCTGATTATTGGGATTCAGATTGCCGTTGCCGGGCGGCTCAAATGCGGACATCTCGTGAAGACTTCGGCGGGCGGATGGGAAAGATTGCAGATGATGACTGGACGAGGTTGTGAGTGGAAAGTATTGGACTGGATTGGTCCAAGGCTGGAAGTCGGCGAGAAGTCGGGAGATTGTCGTAGTTTTGTTGTCTGCAGTGGCAGACATGCGATGCGACGGGAGGTTGTTTTTTTATGTGGCGAGGCGATGCGGTAGAAGGCTGAGGTTGGTCGGTCGGCTAAGTAGGCAAGGGTAAGGTCGGGTCACAATTCACCTTTGACTATTTGCTAGAGTAATTGGCATCCGGAGTATAAACAACAACCACGACTAAGACCAAAACTACAAAGACAAAAACACCGCAGAGGGTAAACTCTGGATATAAAGAAGCTTGACTCTCGACTGCTAGTAGGAGTTGGGATAAGAGCGAACGTAGTCGATCTATTCTTGTTCCTACTTATCCTGGACCGATGATAGCACTTCGCACGAAGACGAGATGAGAAGGGAGTTCAAGGGACCTGGTGGACAAGATCTGAATGCGGGGAAAGGAGCTCTTGCCCTTATTGTCCGTCGCACCTCGTGTTTTGCTGCGCTTTATTGCTGATTTCCCTTGATACTAGCTTCTTCGATCCCTTCCGATGCCAGAACCGTCAGTCTTTTCCTCGCTCTTCCGGTTTTGACGCGCTCTTTCTGTGTGCTATGTCCTGCAATGCTGGTTCTTGTGGCTGCGCGACTATTCGAGTTCGGATATGGCGACAATCCTGGCAGTCTGGTGGAAGCCTTGAACTTCTTGGAGGACCCTTCTTTTCCCTCTTTTGCGGGTCTCCTCGATTCTTCTGTACTCTGATTCGATTCGGTGTTATTACTTCCCCTGTAATGCGATCTCTTTTGGCAGCATGGCCCACGTTGACATTGGAGATCCCGCCAAACGGCGACGTTTCTGATTTCGAATGTCTCGGCCTCTAGGACCAGGGCTGATGAAATGGAGAATTCTGTTAGAAGTGGCCTGGGTGATCACCGTCTACCTTGTCATCTACCCTGCAACGGCTACGTATGGCTACGGCGCCACCGTGAGTGTATACTTTTGGGTTCTGTCACCAACCTCTTCCCCATTCTCCTAGTTTTGTGTTCTGACTCTACTTGGAGGAGTTGCGGTCAACTTGGAGCCTCTTGTCATTTCGTACTTGAGCAACCTAAAAGCAATCCTAGTTTCTACACTTGCTATGTATAGTACCTACTAGAGAGCAATGGAGCAAGCGTGGGCTTTTCCTACACTAAATTCGATTGACAGAGAATCGAACCGGGATCACCTCGAGTCGAACCACAATACAGTGCGAAAAGTTCCCTTCAAAGTCAATAGGACGTCCTCGCATGATTGGCAGCGAGGCTCAGTCACATCTTGCAATTGGCGACCTTCTAATCCATGGCTTATGAACTTCCCATGAGTAGTGAACAGCGAATGAGATCTATCAAAACCTTGATGGCCATCATGGGGCACATATTTAGAGTTCAAGCTCTCTCGTTCCAGAAAGCCCACTTCCATGCGCGAGTCATGGGCCAGTTTCACAATCCACGAACTATCTGCAATTCGCAGACGAACTCTTCTCGTTAGCTTCGTCATAACGAGAAGACTGAAGTAAGTCATCCCCATGATGACTCGGAGGTTTTTGATCAGCAGAAGAATTGTGTTCTTTGTTACCTGATGGAGAGGGGTCTCTCCTCTCGAGTTCATAGACCAAAGTCTTCCAAGTATCAATTTCTCCCACTTTTAATCACTTACACCGTTCTTTACGCTTCAAACCTTTTCTTCTGAAGTGGCTCTTGCACACCGCCATCTCACAGTCCTTTGCTGTCTCACTGCGTTCATTGAACAAGCATTGGCTGTCATGACTTGGTGATAAGCTTCACTTTAGAAGTTTGGAAGCACGGGAGAAGAACTCAAATGCCAGTCTCCACAACGTCTTCGTCCACTCACGATCAAGGGTTTCGCCTTGCAACGTTGTACCTCACCCACACAATTTCCACAAAATCGGTCCACTCAGCCACTGTTGATCTCTCTGGAACCTGTCAGATCCAAGAGAAAAGAGGAGAAAGACTTATAATCCGACATTTGCCAGTTGGCCGACGGGCATGAAATGCATAAAGGGTTTTACTGATCGACTCTGGGGTGATGGCAGAAAAAGTGCCAGTGCACGAAGAAATTGGCCTGAGCTCTTACACTTTGATCGTCGCTTGTGCCTGACTCGGAACAGGAACGATTAGCTTTTCAGCCTTGCAAGTTGCAACACCGCGCATGATCGAGAGACAAGGGCATCCGGAGCTTTGACGATGTATACAACTCACGTGCTTAGTCTAAATGGAGTGTCCGATGTTAATGCAACTTCTCGATTGTTTCACGTAGAGAAACATTTCATACCAAATCTCTAGTAAGTCATCATATGGGATAGAATCTCATAACCTCAGCCACTTAGCACATGCCCAAGGTTTAATTGTAAGGTAATAATATAAAAAAGGTTTCACTCCGGCCTCACCGTTGGCATCTATTTTTATTTCGAAGCGGAGGACTTATACTAACATTAATTTCAGTTCGAAACCTTGTCGTTCGGCGAGTTCAATGGATCAAATCATTATTGCAAATCAAGAAAGACTGCCGCCCATCCAGTCTAAGCAACGAATTGAGGCCATGGCTTGCTGGAAAAGTATTCTCGTGAAGAAAATAGAAGCCTCACTCTGCTTGCTGAAGCATATTATAGTACTTCGAATTTCCAGAACCATCAAACAAAACGCTTTCTCATGAAAAAAATGGAGATCAAGGGGGTAGTCACTTCAATATGCACATAGTTGATAAGTTCTGGGCACAGTGGTGCGAACCACTCCACAAGATCAGTAGCAGCAAAGAAAGACCTGGCATAGGTTGCAGCATTCAGGGTTTATCACGTACGAAAGAATACGAGTATAATGGAAAAAGTCCATGCAGACACGATGGAATGTCGACTTCGTCTCGAAAGGGGATTTAGATTGTGGTGTCAATGACTCGAAATAAAGTTGTTTCTAGATACGTGAAGAGGTATGGGTAACGATGTGAAGTCGATCTTGGCAATTGGCCACGATCAATTTTGTTATTAGGAAGCCACTGGAATTAAAAATTAGATTGGAGGTGAATTTCCAGATTGGTTCAACAAGGATATAGAACCGCCCACCAAGACTGGAAAAGCAAGAGAACTCGAAATTTTTAAAGAGGAATTCTTAATTGAAATTTACAGCTGTTAGAAATATCGAAAAAAATCATCAATTGTTCATCAGTTACTTTGTACTTCATCGGATCTCAACGCCACCGATTTTTACGGCAAAGGTAGCATGTATCGCGCCTTCTCCTGCCGACATTCCACCATCCAACATATATTCTCGAACACTTCCCTCTCTTCCGCCGCATCATCACCGACCACCCACCATCAATTCCTCACCAACGTCTCTGTCTCCCTCCACCAACGGCCGCTCTCGCATGGTCAATCGCTAACATAGTCCACAGCCAAAACACCAAATCCTTCCCTTGCTTCTTAAGACTTGGCGGCGTCGCAAACCACCCAATCCCCCATAGTCCCCCCACCAAAACAACAGCACTCACCCTCCTCGCGATCTCATTCTTCGCCATGCCGACCCCCATACACACCACCAACTCGCCCAGCGCAAGTGTCCAGTACATGCCATGGTGATACACGAACCCCACATCACCAACATTGCAAAGAAGATTCCCGACGACACCTGCGATGCGCCATTGGAAGAAGAGCGCGCCGAGGTAGGCGGGCGGAGAGAGGAATTGATCGAGGAGGGCGGGGCCCGGGGAGTTGGTTAGCCACTGGAAGGGCGTGAAGGGGAAGATGACTGTGAGGAGGGCGGCCATGAGGAAGACGGAGACGATTTTTCGGAACGCCATTTCTTTGCCTGAGGGGAGGGCGGACCAAGCGCGGGATTGATTTTGAGAGGCTTGTTGGACCATGGTTGCGGTTTATGGGGGGAGAAATTCGGCAAGAGGAAGCTGGTGCTAGGTTTGAGGAGTTCGAGGAGTTTGAGCAAGAGTTTGTTTGGAGTATTCGCCCAAGTGGGAGTGAAGAGGTCAAACTCGGGCGGGTCTGGGGATTTTTATATGATTTCTGGATAACGGTTTGCTTTGTCGTGAAGAAAATGGGGTTTGAGCAAGAATTTGCAAAGCAAGAGTCACCCAAGTGGGATTAGAAGCTCAAGGAGCTGCTGGTGCTGCCTAGATACTTATGGCGTTCTTCACGACGCGCTCTTCTGTTGGCGGCACAGCAAAGGATCCACACAGCCCCTAGTGCCTGAAAAGCAGCCTCAAGCTTCAGCACCACCAACCAAATGCCGACGATCGACTAAACATTTTTCATTTGTTTGGAGCATGTTGTACTGTTGGAATATTCTGCCTCGTCATGCCTATATCCAATTGGCATCAAAGTCCTTCGTGAGACAAAGTTGTCCTTTTGAATGGGAGATGTCGAATTCCTGAGCTCGCTTTGCCCCACTCCTAAGATCCTAATTGCGAATACGAGCCACGTGGAATAGGCTATTGTTACGCCGTCTTACTTATTAGTGGAGGACAACGGTTAAATTGAAGATACTGCGGTGGCTAGAACGATCTCGTGTGGTGCTGTGGATTGAAAAGCGTAGGTCGGCCTCACTTTGGGATGAACTAGGACATAATATCTAAGCTCGTGCAAGAATATTCGAAACTATCACTCTTGTATATCTACCTTTCTCATTATTGAAGTTTCCGGGCCTATTATGATTCGTTCTGTATTTTTCAATTTTTTTTAATTTTAATATCTTTCTGTGTAATAAGTTGAGCTCTCCCATTCTTCTCAAATATTATAATGCGAAGTTCATCCAAATCATTCTCCAACGCTATGCAAGGTATGCTTTCAACCATATTCACATCTTCATCATCAACTTTTTGCTCCTCGCCATCCTAGCAGATATCAAGAAACCACATCCTATGGCTAGAGACAAGCCAGTGAAGATTTGTGCGTATTCATATCCTCCATCCTTTGCCTGAATCAGTTGCCCAGCGATTGGCGGACCAGTCAGTACTGCAAAGCTGACAACTGTGAAGACTTGTCCCATTCTAGTACCTGTCTTTCTCATATCCGTGGTCAAAGTTGTAAGCGTCGCGGGAAAAAGTCCTTGGATTGTGGCTCCTGAGAGGCCATAAATTACTGACCACGCGTAGAGCCCTCCTCTCGAGTTCACACCCATCCAGGCGAAAGACATCAGCGATGATATCGCCCCAGCCGGTATTAGAACGTTCAGCGGTCCCATATATCGATCAGCGATATGGTTCGGAACAACTCGTCCAAGGAGACCGACTCCATTCATGACCACGAGAAGGTTGATCGATTCAGCATACGGTACACCGATGATGTTTCGCGCAAACGAACCGATATAGTAGAATGCCACATACACTCCCCAGAAAGTCTATCATCAAGTCAGTCATTTTAATTGAACAGCTATTCAACTTCAGACTTACGAAGAACATCCCGATGCCAAACAGGATATATGGCACATCCTTAAAGCTCGCTACGTCTAACAAAGCTCCCGTCCTCCTTGGTGGCACCCTTGGTCTCATCCCCAGATTACAGATTGCAAGACAACCCAATTCAATAAAAGCCAATGCCCTAATCGTCCACCCAAACCCAATCTTTGGCAACAACTGCTGCACCATAAGTGGAAAAATCACCCCACCAGTCGCACTTCCTGCGGCCGTAATCCCAATCGCCAAACTCCTCTTCTTACTAAAATACGTACTCGTGATACTCACGGTCGGACAAAAAATCAGACCGTTGCCCAACCCGCAGCAGACACCCTGCGCGAGGAAGAGCTGGTAGTACTTCGTGGATAGCGAGGTCATGAAGAGGCCGATGACGCCGAGGATGGAGCCGGTGAGGAAAACGGGGCGGAAGTAGCCTGCGTCGGTGAGGCGGCCGGAGAATGTGCCGACGAAAAAGAGGAGGAAGACTTGGATGGAGCCGATCCAGGATATGTCGGAGGGGGGGCGGTTAAGGGTGGTTGTGTAGTAAGTTTGGAAGACGCCGAAGGAGTTTATGAAACCCCTGGTTGAGAGGGTTAGTATTGGGGATATATGATAGGATATAGATGTGGGATGGGTCGGAAAGGAAAGAGAAGGTAGGCGGTAACTGACCAGGTGTTCATGATAACCAAGTGACCGAAGACGACTGGAAGCTGTTAGTACATTAATGGCATGCAGCGCGATAATTTCCGAAACATCGGGTCGCTGGTCGTCCCAATCACGATAATTTCATATACTACAATTCTCTTCTCGTCTCTTCTCACATGTCTTCTCTCCTTACCCCCTTCTCTCTCATTATTTTCTTGAGGATACAATCCTCGTCCATACATCCTCCGATATCTCAAGAAAACTACCCCAAAACAACGAAAACCCAACATACCTTGCATCCAGGCCGTCAACCCCCCATCGGGCGGCGGCCCAGGATCTTTCCAACTACTCCTCGTACTCGTCCTCGTTACCGCCCCCTCTAACGTCTCCTGTGCCCCTTTCTCATTGGAAACATCCCTGGCGTTGTGCTCTATGTCGTGGTCGGAGGTGTGTATTGAATCCTCTTCATCTGAAGAATCTTTTTCAAGATGTGAGTTGTGGAGAGATGGGGAGGGTGTGGTGGAGGTGGGTGAAGAAGTGGCTTCTATGATTGGGATTGAGGCGGCCATTTTGTGTGCATGGCGGGTCTAGCAGCCCAGAGAGTATTGTATTTTTGTGATTCTTTTAGAGGTGAGGATGTTTGGCTTTCTTTGCTTTTTTTAAGGATGACGGGAGGGTGGAAAGTGGGGTACTGGTGTTGGTAGTTTGGAGCTTGTTTTCTCTAGATGGGGTTGAAGTGGCTTTCCTTATTCCCGGCGTAATGGTATTCAGAGACTTCTCAAACGCAAGTATTCACAAAGTCCTTTATATATCACAACCAAAACTCAAACAAGGAAAAGGGGATGGTGTCGATGACAAAACAGAAAAAGACAAAGGAGTCATAGTCCTACATTATATGCCTCCATTTCAAATCGGCTTCCCGTTCCTGGTAGCCTTTTTTTCCATTTTCCGGGGCTCATGTACAGCATTTACGGGGCCTGCCGAGGGCGTTTGTCGTTTTATGGAACAGGAGATTGTGATTGGTTGGGGGAGGGTTGGGCGATAGCTGGAAGGGCGTGTGGATGAGGCTAGTTGGCGATCTTTCTGGGGATGCTTTGGTACTTGTACATTTTTCTTCGAATCTTATATTTTTAGTTTTAATCACTGTTTTTTAGACCTGTTCAAGAGACAGTGAACTGAGAACGACAGTTTACGGTAGTAATATTCCTTTGTTATAGCGATTGTCTATTTGGATGCCCTTGAGATTCTATCAAAGAAGTTGGTTAAAGATTGAGTCGCTCGCCAAAAAGGCCAAGATTAGCGATTACTAATTCCTTTCAATTCCCAGTGCCGATTTGCCGGGCTCGCGTTGCTGCACGGGCCATGGGCCGACATCGGTGGCTCTCTTTTCGCTTATGGGCGGCCTTGGTCATTGGGCAGGTTTCCCGAGCTTTGCTTTTTGTCTTGTGCGGATAGGCAATAGCCAGGTTAGATGGCCAATATCTAAATCAACGTGATTGGTGGTGTTTGAGGCTTCGGGGTATTTGATGGGATGTGAGCTATTTGTGGGGAGTGGATACTGGGAATGCTGGGTTTAGGAATAAGCAAAGAGGGAAAAGGGGAAAAAAGGGGAGTGAATTGGAGGTTTCGATTAGTATTGCCACTTTGGGTAGTGAGGAGGTAGGTTTTGGTGTGGTATGGAGGAGGCGGTGCGGGATAGGACGGGGTTGCGAGAAGTAAGTAGTTTTAAGTATGAGAGGAGATAGGAAAGATAATTGAGCCTATCTGTCGATTGATAGAGAGATTCTCGGAAGTATCCTAGATCCACTTCCAATATGATCAAGAACCCCGGTATTTAGGTACCAAAATTCCTTCAGGAATGCAAATCGAGATCAGCCCATGAAGGCTTACCTGAGAAGTGAGCTTTCTAGGATGTCTCTATACTCTTACTTCTAAGCCAAGCTAGCTCCAATTCTGATGATAAATCCATCCTCTGTCATGGCTGGCTTTCCAAGGTTGTCTAGAGACAGCAAATTACCCTCGTTTTGATAAGTTTTGGCCGAGCGTGGTGCTACCCATCATCCTAGATGCGTTATTAGAGTGATACCTCATCATAGAAGGGGGGTTGAAGTTACATTTCAGTATTGTGACATTGAAGGTTTGGAGTAAACAATATTTCTACATGACTTTGAGCTACACTAACTAGCCATTCTCCTGGTATCCTAAATTCAACCAATAACACCGACCCTATATGCTAATCAAGCGCTCCCCCTTTTAACAAAACATCATGCGCACATCTACAATTTGCTGCTCTCCTTCACGCAACACACTTCCCCCTTAGCTCCAACAACAGCTTCACCAACCTCCTGATGGTGGTTGACACTTGCCAAAACACTTTTGTTGAAGCTTTGTACACTTGGTGGAACGTCAAGTGCTGGGTTCTTGTCGAAAAAATTGACTGGCTTCAACGAGACTTTGAGGATCTCGCATGGCATGACTGGGAAATCCTCGATACGTGGGACGTGGTTGATACCAAATTGAACCCAGACGACGATATCCTTATCCAAAACATCATCCTTTCGGTCCGCCCAGCTCCTCACGCCAGTACCGCCACGAGATTGGTTCGTATACTTTCCACCCGCGTATAGCTCGCCATCAGCATACGACGTAACGTAGATATTGTGGTCCGCAAACTCAGCACGCTTGTGGTGGAAAGACTCCTTATCCGCGAGCATTTTCTGGAATGGTGGGACATGGATCTTATAGGCGACAGGCTTGCCGTTGATGGGATTCTTGACGGAGGAGTTTTGGATCTTGAAGGTGCGGTTGACGTCATAGTCGAGATCGTAGCCGCCGGATGAGGTGACTGGTGTCTCTGAGACGGTGTAACCTACGCCATGGGGGTTGAAGTCGGAGCGTGGCATGGGGTGAGCTTCGTCGAAGACTACGCGGTTCAGTGGACCGTCAAGCATGGGGTCGACGCGAAGGGAGAAGATGTGTTGGTGGTGCGCTGCGAGGACACCTGGATGCACGACTGTACCGAAGGGAACGGAGATGCCCTCATCGATTGGTTGTGTGGATAGGATGCCTGTGGCGCGGACTTCGTACATGACTTCTCCCGCTTGGTTGAAGAGGAAAGCGAGGATATACTCGTAGTTGGAGACTGTAATGATGGATTGAAGTACAAGTTCTCTGTTACGGACGACTGCTGCGCGGCCGGTGCGGTAATTGGTGTGTTTCCATCCGATGCCGTTGTCTTGCTCGTGGATACAAACAACATTTGACATTTCCAGGACATCGCCCTTGTCATCGTTTAGAACAGCAGAAAGGTAGTGTATTGAGCCTAGACAATCACATCCTAGTTGTAGGTTGTTGGCCATGATACCAGCTCCAGCATCACCAAGGTCGAATGCGGCTTTCTTATGGAATGGGTGTCGAGGATCAGCATACGGGATGTTCATATCTGAGAGCGAGAGTCTGTAAAAGAGAGGGCGTCCATCGTAATGCACGTCATACAGAACCATGCCCTCGCGCTGGTTGAAACCGACCTTGAAGGCCCACTTTTGCCATTCAATGGTATGGCCTTGCTCGCTGAAGTTGGAAATCTGGAATGAAGCTCCCTCGGGCTGAACGACGTTCAATGGCTTCAAGTCAGTTCGGAGATCTTGCGCCTCTGGAATGTATTCGTTTGGTGGCTGGACTTTGTATGGTGATGGTTCCTTGATGGTATTGTCTACGCCAGTTGGGAGAATATCAATTCTGGTGACCTTCATGGTCTCGGCACTGATGACGGGCGAGATGCTGAGTGGCATAGCATAGTGGTTGCTGTCCGCTTCGCTCGAATTGTTAGGATCCCGGACGTAGAGGAAGCATTGGAACATTCGCTGAGCATCAGTGAAAAGTCCTTCATTGACGCCATCGGATCCTGTAGTGAATTAGTGACTGTCTTGAAGGGATTTGAGGGGCCAAATTACCATAAATCCATGGATCACTGATTATGACAGTTCCTTCTGGAAGTTGAAGCTTAGCAATTTCTGCCTTGACTTGCTCATCTGCTAGAGCGATCTGCTCCACCTTGATAATCTCATCTCCATCTGCGTTACTATGCACATTAGGTCCAAGACGAAGGTTGCTTTCCACTTTTCCAGCGCTCAAGCTAATAACTGCCTCATGAAGTTTGTCCTAAGGAAGAGTCAGACCCAACAATAGATATTATCCTAGAAACTCACAGTGTTGCGAATGTAGTAGACCACAAAGCTCCGTCGTTCAATAGTGGGGGTTGACTGTCCGCTGTGTTCGGCTGCTAAGAATGGAACAAGCTCTGTTTTGTTTGGCTCTTGGAGAGTTATGCTCTTGAACTGGATATTGATATCAGAGGGCCAGATTCCTTTGATGAGACGAGCGCTCTCTGTGATTTCACTTGCGGTCAATGGACCAAGAGGATGTTGTGGGGTCTGTTTTTTGCCTCCAACAAGTGGGATGGAGGTGGCAATTTGATCAACAGACATGATCGCAAGTACCACACGGTATAATGATTGATTGAGAACAGGAAGAGGATGATAATGACTTGCTATTAGATGGGGGAGACAGAGTTTTATACAATAAGGAGGAGGCAAAAGAGAAGCTAGCAATTGGACTATTTCACCCCATCGATGTGCTTCTTACTCCTTATCGCTAAGGACTTACCCCACCATCGTCGCATAGGCCTTCCGAAAAGAGTATCGCGTAAGAACAACACCACTGTCGCATAGCGAATCATTACGGAATTCCTGTTTTTGAGCCAATCACGATACACTTTGTTATATCAATCAGAGGATATCCGTCGGTTCGGATAAGCTTGAATACCGCTTCCGCGGGCTCGACTGCGAGGCCTCAATAACCAGCAAGGCAGATCTGCCAGCTAATGCGGGGCGACAGCTTTACCAGTACGACGTTTTTTATTAATCTAATGATGTTGCCATCCGGATACCGATGTATACGGTTTTACCATAAGATGACACAGAGTTGAGTCTCATATGATATCAGCTCGGTATTCATGTTGTTATACAATTGAAGGCAATTTAAACTTTCTGCCATATCTCACCGCCTTAGGCATGCCAACCATAGTGAATGCTGTGGACTACTGCGAAAGCATTTCGAAGATCGATCGCAATAAATGTAGCTTCATGCAAAGTGAACACAACATAGTAGAAGTCTTGATTTGCTCGATTTAGGATAAGGTTGCCAACAATTTCCTACATAGCTACCCCCGTATTTGATTGGTCACGTGATATATTATCTCCTGTAATATGCTTGATCTAGGGCAAAGCACGAATTGCAAACCTAGGTTGACTCTCCGTTAGATGGCATAGGTAGACAACACCTGCATTGATCTTATGGTGAAAAAGGATAAATATCAAACTTCGCTTAGTTATTATGTTATAAAAAGGGGCCTCGTAAGGCTTGTAATGTCAAAATTAGCTTTATGTAATACTAATAAGTGCTCAGCGAAAGTATAAAATTATATATTCCTAATTTGACACTAATTTAAATAATGCAGCGGCTGGAAAACTCAAAATAAGCGAGTCCAATTGACGCTGCTAAATCTAGAAATTTCATGAGAAAGTATCATACATATTTATCTATAAAGGTGAAGAGAAGAAAAGTGACAGAAACAGGTTGATAAAAGACCACAAAATCATGCAAAAATCTCAAAGAAAGTCTAAACGTGCAAAATGCCAAAGTGTTGAAACAAGAACAGAGAACAACAGTATAAAATGCCCAAAGCCAGATTGAAGAAATGAAAATGTACCACAGCCTTCAGTACTCTCCCACCAGAGATCCCGCTTCCTCTGAATTTTGCCATGCTGGGTAGCACAAAGGCATCGAGTCATTTAATTTTCTGTGAAAGGAACGCGCCCGTTCCCAGCTTGAGGCGCAGGGGCTGGGTATTTCTGGTCGAGACATCCCCCAGAGCAACCTACAAGCTTGTTGACAGGCATGCTGAATGAGAACTCCATTTGCCCACGAACCCATTTGCCGTTCTTGTTCTTGGTGTTTTGTTGAACATTGTTGCCCTTTCCATTACAGACACGAGCGACTATGTTGATTAGTATCTAATTCACTGACGATAGCATGAATTACTTACCATATCCATACATCTTGATGTTACGCTGTGCGGTGAAGGGTGAATGGCACCCCTGGTCTTCCCAGCCGCACTGTGCATGTCCTTGAGCTTCGGTGCAGGTCTGAGAGGAGTCACTGGTGCCCCAAGTATGAGTGTAGCCAGTAGAGAGTTCGACACCAAATCCCCCAGCTTTAGTGACTATTGAATCCCATTTCCCAAGAAGTCCTATCTGGATGCTATTATCCGTGCTGGTAGTATGAGTCTTGCAGCTCGAAGTCAATGCAACTGAAGTTGTCTGACACGACTTAGTGTCCTTGCAGTTGACAGCGTATCCAGTGGGTCGCCAATCGTCGTAGACAATCTCGGACTCGACCCAGTATTGCTCGGTCCTGAAGATAGGTCAATATATCATCCTACGCAATTGGAAATCAAGCACTTACCAGCAATGGTCCCCGCCTTTGCCACCACTACAAAAGTCTCCCTCAGATTTCCCATTTGGATGGATTCTCACACCTTGATCGACTTCATATTTCGTTTTCTTGGGGATGATCCAACTCGGGTCATTCTTACAGCTTGGAATTTTGTCTACTGGCATGGTACCATCGACAACGTAATCCCCTCCAGGCTCAGCACGTTTCTCTTGGAAATGTTCAAAGTCGAAAGTAACACCATCTTGCTTGATTGTCTCCATGATTGCTTTCATATCCCCATCGGTGAGTGGAGCTGGGACTGCTGCTACGAATAAAGGAGCTGCTGCCAGGAAGGTAATGTAGACGATATCCTGGAAATGCATGATGAATAGTCGGCTTTATGCTGAAGAAGTAGAAGAAACTATGTGTGCTGAGTGTAGGAAATTAATTCAAAGGGAAGAGAAGACGGAATGAAGAGAATGCTGAAGATGCTGTTTGTGATGAGGATAGCTAGAATTTGGAAGGACATTTTCTATCCTTATATACCTGGCCTTGCTATCACTGCAGTCGAGAGACTCGAGCTCCCAGACACCTTTCTCACGGCTTAAAAATTGAGACGGTGGTTGATGGTCCAAAGATACTTCTGTCACCGATGCGAGTTTCCCAAATAGGCAATCAAGAAGCATCAAGGTTGTCTCTCCTCAATCGTCGAGTAGCTTAATTGAAGCAAGCTCTGGGCACACGGGACAACCATCACCCATCGGCCGACAATTGTCGAGAACTTCCACAGACAGTTAAAGCCATGACTGCGCATTTTGCCAGAGTGATGAATTCAATTGGGTCTGTCGTGGGGCTCAAGTAAAAATGTGATGAACCGGATCGGTATCCTTGTACTTCAGCAGTAAGCTTAAATTCCTGCTGGGGATTACCCGATGTACCAAGCAATCGGTTCGCAATTTCATCATTGCTCTATCTAATTTGCTAGTCATGTACACTGGGCGACTGTCCTAACCTTAACCTTTGTTTAGGATTTGCCACGTTTGCCGTAATTGCAGGATCCTTCATCTCAACATGAATGCCGCCAAGCAAGAGATGAAACCTGATGGTATTTTTCAGCCTACCACTTCCAGTTCTCACTGTTCTCAATGATAGGGTAGAAAGTCACTTCTGGGTGCACAATGATAAATCAAAATAAAGCCCGACAGATTTAGTAGAATATACATTCCGGTACCAGAATACCTGATTGACATCACGATCCTTGGAGGTTTTTAGTAGAGCAGCTGATGGTTGCCAGACCGGTAACCAAAACTATCAACCTCGTAGAAGCGCAACGTTCCAGTGAGTCGTAGCGGCAATATCCCATAATCGACAAACGATGGATGGGTCGGCATTAATAGCGGCTAATCATGCAAGTGATTGGCCTCGACGACTTTTCAGGGCTTGCGCTGTGCCGTGCTTTACCGCGAAAACCATGTGTTTGATGCATGAAAATCCTATGCGTCTTACATTACCAAAGTAGATCCTACTTCGACCGGTATTTGAAGGATGTGATTAATGAAAATAATTTCAATCATTATGTTCCAATACAACTTATTTGGCCACTTTGGCGGACAATTAACAGCCCTGTTTGTTCGCACATTTTTTGAAACAGTAAATGTTGCTGCAAAAGTCCATCTTCAAAAATCTTGCAAACTTTCTATTACCGTATTTAAAAAGATACGAGATCGCTAAATTTAATTGTACTAGAATTTCGGGTGTCAGCATGACCTTGGCATAAGACTCCCACTCCTTGACAGACCACATTCGCCCCCATTGAGCCCCGTTTGCGGTCTGTCATGATTATTTCAATTTTTTGAGCGTTGAATCGAAGAACAGAAAATTTGAAGTGCCAGATTAATCCATTGCTGTATATATCCTAAACGATGTTGAAATGCGATATTGAATGATGCCTTCGGGTTTTTGGGCTAATTTCAGGGTTCGGTCTTTGAAATAATTGATTCCAGCATGCTAGACTCTTAGGCTTTATGTATGAGAGTCTTTTGTTCAAGTTAGCGGTGAAGATAAAGCCATTTCAAGTAAGCTATCATGAAGTTACTAAGTTCGCACAAGACTGATTACATGAACGACTTAGGAAGACTCAAGATTACCAGGACAGTTCTCGATTGTTTAAAATAGCTAGCAGGTTGAAGAACTGTACCATATCTTCTTTCCCGTTGTTCTCAGCCTATCGTGGATTCATCTTTGATTTCACGCTATTGCTGTTCTTGATGGCGTTGCACTCGTAACTGTCCCCAACATCATATATCAATACCCATACTTTGTGACATCCTGCAATTTAGGACTAATTGGTGGCCGTGAAATTTATTTCCTAATATAGTAATCAGTAACTAGTGTTATTAGCATACTTATTAAGCCTTGTTCTAGTTTAATTTATTATTCCTCCACCCTTAGGTTAGGATTCTAACTTGTTACTTCAAAAGAATAGTTCAGATAATAAAATATTATCTGTAAATACACACTAAGTAGTTAATTATACCAGCTTGATGTTCTTAGTACAGGACTTATAGTCTGTGACCCTTTTCGTATATTATATACATCAGATATACTGTCATTGAGGTTCTTCTCACTAGAGCCAGGTACGCGCTGTTTCAAAGCAGCAAGGTCCTGATACCGTCTTTGTTTGCGATATATCATTAGGAGCTCGTCAGCGACAGTGATGGTTCGTGGGTCATCGAGAGCTACGATCTTAGAGGTGGATATTTTGTCGAGAATACCCAAGCAATCCTTTTCTGCCTCCATAAGTTTTCCTTGCTCTACTCTGACTCTCACATAGCCAAACATATTGTGGATCCAATCTGGGTGGTGTGGCGGTATCAGTGGGAGCAATTGCGCAAGTACAATTTCGGCTTTGTTATAATGTCCCGACATGGCGTAGGCTCGTGCAAGGTTCGAACGAGTCATAGACATCCCTACGTGTTTTTCTCCCAGGGTTCGCTCCACAACTGGTACTATTTCCTCCAAGATCCTAATTGCTTCTTCGCAACGGCCTCGCTCGCACAGAACTTTTGACAGATCGTTCACGGACCACAGTGTGTAAGCATGTTCTTCCCCAAGGATCTTCTTCCGTGATTCGAGTACACTCTTGATCAGATACTCCGCCACGAAAAGATTTCTCCTTTTGGAACAGATGAGTATGCCCAGCTCATTCCTCGCCATTAGAGTATCAGGGTGATGATAGCCAAATAAACGCCTTCTCCTCGTAAGAACCCATTTCAAAAGATCATGACACTGTTCGAAGTTGCCAAGATGAAGATGTGTTCGAGCTAAATTGAACATAGCCGTCAGGGTTATAGGATCGTCTGGCCCCAGATGTTTTCGAAGGCCAGCGACGGCACGCTCCCCAACGTACTGCGAACGCTCTCTTTCCCCTGCAAGCCAAAGTGTCAGAGTAAGGTCAGAAAGAGCAATGCAGTAAGAGATATGATCTGGCTTCCAGGGTGGCCATGTTGCCCAGTAATACAAAGATGGCCTTGCCCACCAACAGGATTTAAGAACCTCTAATTGAGTAGTGATTGCCGGTTTAATTTCGAAAAGATTCCAGTATGTGAGTGCTAGATCTCGTTGAGCTGAAATTGTGTCCCCATGGCTTTTACCCAGATTCTTGAGCCTAAACTCTAAGATTTTGGTCTGCAAAGTTCGTGCTGTAGCCCACAACCCATTCTCAGCATAAATACAAGCAAACTTTTCAAGTTCAGCTGCTCGTATTTTGCTCTCAGGATAAGATGGATATTGCAGTCTAAGGGCTCGCACACATGAGTCCATATGTGGAATAAGTAGCCGTCTAAATTTTCGTCCTGATGCCTCCAAATTTGGGGAGATACATAATGCTAAAATCTCCATTGTGCGCCTCAGCCAATGCTTCTGGTCGGAGTCTTCTAATCTGTCTCTAGCCCACGCGTACACAACGGGATGCAACGAGCAAGATCGTTGCTTCGGCTCATGATCGATGATCGAATAGTCATATAGCACCCTTAGAGCTCTTCGAAGTTGAGCTTGAGTTTCGTCATTCTGCGTCGCTTGCAAACTACTAGCATAAGATCCGTCATCAGCCTTTGAGATTCCAATCGCCGTCCAAGATCTTTGAAGAATTTCTTCCGGGATGCATTCGAAATGCATGAATGCAAATATATGCAATAAATTAACAGCATCTCTGTGCTCCGCAGACGGGCGATCCACAATTCTTTGAAACGGAACCTCCCATGTAGTAATGATATTTGCCTCATCTGCGCTGATGCTTCTTGACTTGGTCATTACTGCTCTGCGTTGGCCCAAGTAGAGATTTAAATACTTTTCAAGAGTATATATTCCGCGCCGGATTGCTGTGCCAGCCTGTGTAATTGCAAGTGCGAGATAGCCTAATTCGGAAGCGATGCCACGTGCCAGATCTCGACGATACTGATTTGGCGTTTCCAATTCATTCTTCCGTGACGCTGACTTAAGGAGGAGTGCGATGGCTTCTTCGGGATCCATACCTCTGAAACAAATATAACCCGCTGTCGCATAATCAAGCACGCCAGGATTTCGAGTGGTGATCAATATATGCCCAGTTCCCTTGGCAGGAAAATACTTTGATAGGTCCATATCTGGGTCATCCGCATTATCGAAGACGAGGAGCCACGGTTTTGTGCTTTTCCACAACCAATGCAGTCCCGCAGTAAAGCTTGCCCCCTTGCCAACCTCTTGGCCCAGAGATGCAAAGCCTGACTCAATGTCTTCCTCGTTACTCGCATCAATCCAAAAGACCCCCCAGTAGCTAATCAGTAGACTTAAGTCAGCCGGATTAGACAAAATTCAAAAGCAAACATACCTAGATAGATTGTCCCACGCATATTTCAAACAAAACTGCGTTTTTCCTGAACCTCCCAGCCCATAAGCAACAAATATGTTTGGCTCTTCTCCAGCTCTTTCCTTCTGAAATTTAGCAAAACTTCTCTTTACAATACCAGCGTGCTCATATCTTCCCGTAAAGTAGTTAGTTGGACTGCGATTGACAAGAAAGTGTTCATTGAGGTCTGCATTTTCCCTATCGCTTAGTGGCGGCGACACTAGCGGCGGCTGTAATATTGCTTGTGCTTCTGCATGGCGCTCATTCTCGAGGTAGGTTAAATCATGTTGTCGCCTGAGATGTATGACCGCTGGTGCAAGTTTGGCATATCTCCTGAGGGCCTCGTCTATTACTCGATATCCGTGGTCCACCCTGCTATTCATTTTTGTCATCCTAGAGTGGTTTGCTTGAATTCCACACCTTTCAACGTTGTCCCAAGCCGGAGCAGCAGAGTCCTCTTCAACGATATACGCTGCGAAATCTCCATAAGAGGTCTCCTTTTGTTCCCAGAAGTTGAATATTGCAAATTGTTTCATCAACGGTGCAAACATGTCGGTGATCTCTCTCACCATCTCGGACTGCTTGAGGAGGCTGATCAAAAACTGGCTCGGGCCTGCGCCCAAATTTCCTCGCCGCGGCAAGAAGAGAGATTCCTTATTCATCCCTTGATGTGGAGTTCCCATAAATATGATGGCGTAAGTTGAGATATACAGCGAACGGAGATGCCTAAGTTTTGCTTTTCTGGTACTGGAGGATACCAAAGCTCGTTTGAGTAGGAGGCCTCCAACTCCGTGACAGATGAAGATAATCGGGCGAAACTCAGCATTCACGTATGCACGATCTGCACAGAGCTCAGCTACCAAGCTAGTTGCGTAAGGTAGAATTCTATCCGCACTTCCATTTCCTGGAGAGGCCAGAGCGTCGGCTGTATAACTATAGAGAAGCACTCTCGCTCGGGGATCTTTGTACAAATCCCGCAGCCACAGAACGTTTGAATCTGGGTCAGTCCATGTTGATACGGATCCTTCATACAGGCCATGAATGGCAACAATACTACCACTATTAGCAAAAGTCGCTGCTTAGGAGATATCAATGCGTTCGCGAAAACAAACATACTCGACAGTGGGTGTTACAGGGCGTGATGCTTCATCGTAGAAAGGGCGAGAGACTTCCACTAAGGACGGAACCGCCATAAGGAATTATCAGTGGACAACCCAAAAAATCTAACGTTGCGGTAGAGACGCTTCTATCGTTGAGATTGCACACAGTGCGAAGCTTGAACAAGGTTACGAGAAGACCGGAGAAGGTTCTGCTTGGCTTCCTACCCACCACCACAACCTTAAGGCTGGACTGTGTATTAGAAGCAGATGATTATATACAATGTTGTATGTAGCAGTCATGTGGTGACACCGTGCCAAACGCACATAGCCGCCATCAGATTTGAAGATTAGGTTAATGGAGTCACTCAGCATTCTAACAGGGAGGAATGAACGATTTGCCAAGGGCCGGGTAAAGCCGCCCGCCTGCACCTTCCGGCTTCCCCGTCACACTGGACCCGTTAAAGTATTCGCCGAACCATTTTCATTGGATGTTCGACGCTCGCGTATGAAACATACGAAAGGGGAGAAGGCACCCCTTACAAGGTGGTGGGTGCTTCGGCCAATGAAACACATAGGATAGCCAACATGGCCCATAAAATTCCTTCATATAGCGATGCCGATAAGGGTCTGTACTACCATGATCTCCAGCGGGAGCGGCCGATATTTCACCAACCCTTCTTTAAACCTCGTCGAGTTTGTCGCATTCGTCGCGTTGAGCATATTATGGATGCAATTTCTACCTAGTCGTTGTACTAATTCCTCTGTTTTCATCGTTTTATTTATAAATGGCCCACGCGCCTTTACTTCTTGCTCTTTTCAGTAGCATATTTGCCCTCTTCCTCCACCGTACTCTGAAGACGCGCCGGGAGAGTAGGGTATGGGTCATACCAGAATATAACAAGAATCTACTGAGCTGACAGCATTAAAGGTGAACGAAGCTCTAGCAAAGCATCATGGCTGTCTTCCGCCTCCACGGCTCCAGAATCAGCGTCCCTTCGGAATCGACCGTCTAGAGCAGATCTTCAGAGCCGATTCCGAGTCACGACTGATGGAGCTCTTCCTGTTTCATTTTCGCCAGACTGGAAGTACTCTCGAACAAGTATTTCTTGGTACCAAAGCCTTCGGCACTATTGAACCAGCAAATTTGGAAGCCATACTTTCAACCAATTTCAAAGGTAAACAGACCAGCATTGCTTTTGTTCTTTGAGTGATTGTAGAGGCTAACCTTCACAGATTTTGGCATGGGTCCGCGGCGCGAAATTACTTTTCCTATGTTTGGTGATGGGATATTCACGCAAGAAGGTGAAGCTTGGAAGCACTCTCGAGAACTGATCAGGCCCCAATTTGCACACAAACAATACGAGGACCTAGAAATACTCAAACCGGCGTTGGATACTTTAATCGACATTTTACAGAACACGGAAGGGGTAGTCGACCTTCAGAGATTGTTCTTCCGGTTCACGCTCGATGTGACAACAGCGTACCTGTTTGGGGAGTCGGTCGAAAGCCTCAGTGCCCCTGAATCTGCCGGAGAACAGACCTTTGCTGGTGCTTTCAACACCGCTCAGTCCTATGTGATCCAAAGATATCGACTTCTTGATCTCTATTGGTTGATTGGAGGGCGAGCTTTTCATAAGGCATGTAACGACGTCCATCGATTTGCAGATCAAATTATCGATAGGAATCTATCCGATCAATCCAAGGCAGCGCGTCAAGGGGCAGGCTCTTTTCTCGATGCAGTTGCAGAGAGCACACCAGATCGGACTGCTTTGAGAGGACAAATCATTAATATTCTAGTTGCTGGGCGAGATACAACAGCCTGTCTTTTATCCTGGACTTTGTATTAAAATTCCAAAGTTCAAATTTGTAGTAGCCATAGCTAATTAATAGGTAGCTTTTCTCTAGTGCGTCATCCGAAAGTCCTAGGAAAGCTACGAGCAGAAATAGCAGAGTACGATGGTTCTATATTAACCAGAAACGATTTACGCCAGATGACTTATCTCCAGAATGTTTTGAAAGAGAGTATGTTGGTGATGAAACATATTGTTATAACGGCTAACCAGTATATAGCGCTCCGGCTATATCCTTCAGTTCCTGTCAATACGAGAACAGCTGTCAATACTACAGTGCTACCTACTGGTGGAGGGCCGGATAAGAAGTCTCCCGTACTCGTCCCCAAAGGATCCGCTGTCGCATATAGCGTTTACTCTACGCATCGCAGACCAGATCTGTTTGGCATGGATGCTGAGCTTTTCCGACCTGAAAGATGGGAGGAGGACATGCCATTGAATCATAATAAAACTAACGCAAAGTGGGGATATTTGCCATTCAATGGAGGTCCCAGAATTTGTATTGGAAGTAAGTCTTTTCTAACCAATTCTTTGCTCTTCAGGAATCAATACTCACAACTTTGCACCTTGGTAGTGGATTTCGCGCTTGTAGAAGCTGCTTATACCGTCGTACGAATTATACAAAGATTTCCAATCATCAAGCTTCCTGAAGATGAAGTGGTTGAGTTGGCAGGAGTCGAGAAACAAACTACGACTTTGGTGATGTCTATTGCTGAAGGTTGCAAGGTAGAGCTTGGATAGTGTGAGGAGATTCCAGAACAAAGCAGACCTGATGATGTTGTGCCATTTGTGAAATACAATAATCAATGGCAATAGGTCCTAAGATCTGAACATGTCAAATTAGTTTGTCCAGCATCATCAGCATTGCTATTTACATAACCAATTCTGCAGCTTCGTTGATCCGCTTCAATCTCAACATTTCTGTCGCGTTTATCCAACGCTGCGAAATGGAGTTTGGAGCCTCTTTTGAATATCTGATCAAAGCTGCAGTAACCAAACGGTAACCAGGAGAACTCCGGCTCTCGAATCTGCACATGTCGCGATGACCGCAAGGAAGACCTGCCCGTTCAGTGTCATCCAAAATAGGGGCAGCAGAACTCTCTTCCACCACCTAACTTTCGTCAGAAATCTCGCGTATACTCTTTAGATGGAAGAAGGTACATAACCCAGATTAGTTCCAAAATTTGTCTTCTCCTGTTCCCAGAAAAAGTAAATTCGAAAGTTCTTCATCAATGGTACGAACATATCCGTGATATTTTGTAGTGTCTCAGAACCCTCTTGAATCGAATCCAGCAAGCCTCCTTCCGTATCTAAAACTCTGGAAGGCACCAGCGCGTCCATCATGCGACGACCTGTCGAGGCAAGAGCAGCCTTATTGCTCCCATTATGAGGTGTACCAAAGAACAAGACCCCATACGTTGATACGAAAATAGAGTGAAGGTGCTGGACGAGTTTGCTAGTCCTACTGGCGGAGTATGCAAGAGCCTGCGTTCTCGAGGTTGAGAACTGATACCGTGAATTTAGAGAGGTAAAAACTCACCCTTTTTACTATGATACCACCGAGTGAGTGGCAAATGAATATTATAGGCCGCTCAGTGGCATCTTCGAGCTGCGTAGATTCTGTTAACACTTTAGATCTAAGGTAGAGAGGAAATTCACTACCTGGCGGTCCGCGAACAGTTCCGCGATCAAGGTATGAGCATGTTGGAGAATGCGATCTGATGATGTTTTGCCAAATAATGCCATAACTGAGGCGTTATAGCTAAATGTAAGGATTCTGGATTGCTTCATATTTGCTGGCAGGAGGTCTGCATCGCCCAACCAGAATTTGAGTGTTTCTTTCGTGGTCCATGTTCTAAAAGCATCGCCGTTCAGGCCATGGACTGCGACAATACTTCTCTGGTTAGCAAATAACAGTCACCGCCATAGAAACCACATCTTACTCGACAGTCGGATCATCCCCTCGGAAAACCTCCGTGAGAGAGGCATGGCCCGTCATTTTATCCTCTTGTAAAGATACACTATTCTTCAAGCAAAATACCACTCAGATGTTCACCGATGGTTCGACTATCTCGAATGTCGAAGATATCAGGGTGTGTTGCGCGTTGCCTACACTTATCAACGCAAGGCAGATTCCTAAAGGAAAGGTCAGCTGGGCCTAAATCTCTACAAGGGTTTGATAAATCTCTCAGCCTCCTCCTAGGCTAGAACGCTAGCCGAAGCCGCAAACACCGTCCTATTTCGGGAAAATTAATTGTGAAGTAAATTTAAGTAAAACCCTAGCCATAAGCTTCAAATTCTTAGATTATTTTTGAACCACTTATCCAGATCAGTCATAAAAAGCGATGGTACAAGTCAGTCATGGAATGCCAGTTACTCCAGGAACCGCACATAGGGAAGCCTCTCCAAAAGCACAAGAGCAGTCTTCCCTATCAGGATGAAGCAAATATTTGAATACTTGTCAGTATTTGAGGATACTTTGGCCGATTCTTTTAAACCCTACCGAAGATGGACTCCTTGTACCTATAGAGTAGATCCTCACTATATTTCAACTCATGTTAATGTCGAAGGCGCATGAGATTATCTTTTGCCGAGTTGGAGACTAGAACCCGAGCATCCTCACCGATTCTCACCGAGTCCTTCCTTGACAGCACGTATTCAACATCGCTAATGCTTCACCATTGTAGGTTAATAGTATCGTCCTCATATATGATTCTACATTTATGGCAATAAAGACATACAACACAAATTTGGTGGTACTAAAAATTGCTGGTTCCATTTGTGGAATAATACATTTGAAACTTCCATGACTTACACCGGGTAGTGCAAAGAGACTGTATTAATAACGAATTTGACTGCAAATGTCGAAGCAGAACCATCTCCACCGCAGTCCTTCGAGGACATCGCAGGATTTATGTCGGTATTGATTGCAGCATGCGGCCGCGAAACCGTGTCAGCAATTTTTGGTGTTCCATGAGGGGGGAGGCTGAGTCCCACAAAGCCCATAAGCCCCCCTTCAATTGGCTCGCTTACAATCCAAGGATCCTTACCCAACTGAATCCGCCAAAAAACTCTGGCATCATGTTAAATCTATTTTGAAAATGGTAAGACGGACATCCTCCCCCCTTTTCTCACCCAATCACCTAAGATACACCCAGACACAAACGCCACAGCGCCCAGGAGATGTGTGATTTTGCGCATATTTCCTCTACCCTAATCGTGCGGTCGCACGATTACCTCCGTACGAGTCTACCGAGATAAGGTGATTGGCAACGCACCAGAATTTTAACAGACCAGCCTGACCAATTGTATCCCTATGAAACTACGTGGATGCTGCTGCGGCTATGAGGCGCTCAGCAGTTACGAAGGAGCGTCGTTTGTTTCGAAACAACCAACACGATCCTGTCTTACTTAAGGTAAGCCAGGCTGCCAACAGTTCTCTTCCTTTTGTCTTCGCACCTCCAACTTCCTGAAACCCATTTTTTTGGTTTTTCTGTGAATCGAGCAAAGATGGCGTATAAAGCAGTACGAGCAGCAGAAAGTGGGGCAGCGCAGCCTGCGTTCCGAAAGCGATTTATTGTTCCAGTTTGGGGTGCACAATTGCTGTTTATGCCACCATATATCGTGCTGATTGCGATTTTGCTCAGTATTGGGAAGGCTGGATCGCAGTATGGGTACTCTTCACCTGCGTATGTTCTCCCGTTTCATCTCCATGACTTGCCTAACATTCCAATTTCAGCCTTGTTGTCATAAACGTACTCGTCAACGGCGCATCACTCATCCTCATCTGTCTCGAAATTAGCCTTTTCCAGTACATGGAATTGCGCCCGAAGTTCTTCGTTATATCCTCGATCATTAAGGCTGTTGTAGCGCCGATATCAATCGGGCTACTAGCATACAAGCTAAAGGCGGAATGGAATATCGATGCTAAGGGACCTTTTCCGGCAAACAGATTGTATTTGATTGTTGTAATTGTGTTTGGTGTCCTTATCATGTAAGTCGAAGAGTTAAATGCGTGACTATAATTTCATGATACTGATGATTACAAGGCTTGCGGTAGTTTTGAGTTTAATATATAGTCTGCTCGCGATGAAAAAGAATAAGAGAAGATCGAATGCGTTGATGGCAAAGTATACAAGCACTTGAAAGACAACCTGGGCGATGAATGTACTGCAACGGAATTAATGCATTAATGACTTTAAATATCTGATAACCGGTCATACTTCACTGACATCATTGATGAACTTGCCTCGAAAGTTCGACCTCGGTCGCGCGTCGAAGGTCGATCATCCGGCTCTTATTCTTCAGAAGGGAGAACTATAAGCATTCCCGGAGTTTCTCCTTAGATATCGCCAGGCATAGATGAATGCTCTATAATCGTAGAAGTATCCAGGAAGTCGTAAACTTTACCGAAAGGTATCTGGGCTTTCCTTCTCGGCTCGATGCCTTCCAGCAAAATACAGCAAAATGGTGGTATTTCAGACGTGCACGCATGTGCACATCAATCTGGAACAATCAAATACTGTCGCAAATACAAGTTTTGGTATTAGACTTATGTCGAGAACACTTGTTCCTTGCCCAAGTTCCACGAAAGTTCTATCAATTGAAGATAACTATCTAAATATCAGCCTTATTTCAATGACATCCATTGTTCCCACGGCTCCTCGCCATGAAAAATGTACTACTCTTCTTCTGTGATTTCCCCGTGCTCTGTGTTCAACAGTATTAGCTACTCTGAATAGGAAGGCGAGAATAATTTCCACCTTTGGTTCGTGGTTAGGGTTGGACTCGGTGTTTGAGGCAATCTCCGCTATTGTTCTCTTTCGGTAAGACTTCAAAGGCTTTCAAGGTACTCTCATTACCTGTAGTTGAAATAAGGATATTTGGTGTCCAACTGGGGCAGGCATATTTTCAGCAACACGTGGCTGGAACTTTGATGTGGATCTCTTTTCAGGAGGTTTGGTTGCAGTCTGAATGTCTGTTAGAAACACTCTTTATCAGTAAACAAGTTGCCTAGCTTACCTTTTTTGAAGTTGAATTTGAAATTACAATTACAGATTCAAGTGCGCCTCTCGTTTCTCCAATTGGCTGATATTGGACCACAGCAATGTTATTGATTGAGCTGCTCCACAAAAGGTTACTATTTGGCGTTCTATTGTTCTTCGTACACTCATGCTCAACTGATATTAAGCGACTAGCTTTTTTACCCCGCACGTTGCATTTCCAATCCCAGCTATTCCTACAATCACGCCGTAACTATATACTCGGTTATGTAGTAATTTTAGGGTTATATTTAACTGATATTAGATTTTTAAATATACTATTCGGAATTTTCAAGTTGGTAGTATAAAGCTTAGTATTTCGTATACCAGCCATTCACCTTAATATAAGCCTCGATCCTACTAGGCATACTTTAATATAGCGCATCGAACGTTTCTTTTGGTATTTGCTCCTAATAATCCTTCTGGGCCTCCTGTATAGGCTGGTATTCGCTCTCTGAATCGCTAGTATTTATAGTGCTCAGAGTATTGCTCAACTAACATTTTCTTATTGAGCCACCAGACGTGCTTAATAGGATTCAGATCAGGGGTGTAAGGCATCTAGTCTGTCCTTGGTATACCATTGTTAATAAACCACCGGCTTACAGAGGCTGCCGTGTGAATAGAGGCATTATCCTGCATGAAAACACAACCTGCATCCTCATGTTCGGCGTAGTATAGGCCCACCTGGGCCTTGAGTACTGCCAGGTAGCTCTGGGCAGAATAGCCATGCTTTTTAGACTCGAAATCCCGGTCTAGGATATAACGGTCGCTCCTACTAAAATCCCAGAAACATCCCCGTACTATAACCCTTATATTCTTTCCAGTATTATAGGTTTGGGCCATTTCTGGGTCTATTTCTGGGCAGAGTTTCTGAAGCATCATTCCTGGGACTTACCACGCCCCCTCTTAATAGAACACTCGTCACTCCATTTATACATTCCCCATTCCTCAGAGTTTAGGTGCCGATTCCTTAGGCACCAGGCAAGTAGCTGATCCTCGTGTTTCTGTGCAAGAAATAAACGGCGTTTATAGCGCCAATTTATTATTCCGTGTGCTTTCAAGATCTTCCTGACGGTTATGACACTATAGCTAAGGGCGCAAGCCTTAATAGCCTATATATAGGTATCTTCTAAATATAGGCAGACATAGCGAATTAAGAGTCTTTCTTCAGCTGGTATGTATGATTTACAACTCGGGGCGCGAGGAATTGACTGCCCTTCGTGGCGTAGGGGGTCTTTTAAAATCGTGTATTTAACAGTCGCGACATCGAGTTTAAGGTCCCTGTCGATCTGCGCTGCGTATGCGCCTTCTGACTTTTTGCCCAGTAATTTCCCGCGTATAAAAGGACTTAATTCATGTCCAGGAATCGTATTCGTGCTTATCGATTTAAGGGTGGTGCGTTGTGGTGGCATTTTATTGTTATAAATGTGTAGGTGTGGTATTTGGAGGACGCGACTTTTGGTGTGGTTGCGCGTTTCGCTTAATATCAGTTGCGTAGTACTGTAAGTGATTGCGTGAAATGTGACTAACGTTTGTGCGAATATCATTGCTCTATTCACTCTCCGATCCAAGGCTGGCATCGGACCCACGAGACTAGTCATCGGAGCTCTTGCGCTGAGGGAGAGAATTTGAAGAATGCCTGGAAAGGACGAAGTGATGGGAGTTGTGGGCACTTTTTGCATCTTCTTGCCAGAATTGATATTTGTTGCACTAATTAGTCTCTGCTTTACAAACCTCGTTAGTGAGAATGCCTCTGGTATGTTACCATCATTAATATCCTCGAGCAGATACGCCTTGGATATTAGGGCGGAGTGTTTGATTGTTTGCTTCTGCTCAAATTTTCTCCGTGTTAGATGTGGCGTGCAAATACTTCCTGTGCTGCCCCCTTCATCTTTCTCCGAAGCCCGTCCTCGAACTGCCTGGTCATGTGCATAATCTGAAGGTGAAAATAATAAAAGCTGTCATGAACACATCCACGATAATAGCTGATGATCTGTGTCAATGTCTGGTGTAATGGCAAGACAGGTTTTTCCCCTTTGAACAAACCAACTAACAGGTTGAAGGGCGGATAATTAGACAGGAACCTGCAGCTATCTTTCCGGTGATTCATGCGAGAAGCTCGAAATTCTTTAGTCTCTAAGATCTTTTGGATATGGCACCAGGTCTATCATGTGCTGGCATTTCTGTTGAGACTTAAATATCATTTTGAGGAGGCTTAGTGAAACTAATGATGGAAAATTTTATTCTCGGAAGTTATTGAGAAAAGAATTCACAACTTGCTGCTCGGTAATAACTTGCCAGTCGGAGAAGTACTCGGGAGTAGCAAAGCTATGATGTTGCGTGGGTAAAAAGCAACGGTACATACCGAATCCTAGCCCTAACCCTAGTGCACAAAATAGGCGCAAGCTGCATAAACAACAGTATCTAAATGTGACAAAAGATGATGTTTCAAAGGAAATGCTAACGGGAGAAGCTACCGGAACAGCTCTTGCCAAGATGCTCTAAGTGAGTGTTTATTCACGCTATTCAATTTCCCTCCATTGAAGATTGCCACGAGATATCAACTTCGTAGGCAGATAGCTGACTCTTTAACCTCGTCATATCTTCGTGCAGCTTACAGCGGCTCAGCTCAAGCTTGTTCCAAAGAGAGATAGACAGACCTTTTACATTCTCGGATTATATTCTTGATATGTACCAGTTAGTAAGGTTTACTCCTCAGCATTGATGATACAAAGTCTCGGCTATTTCAATCAATTATCTGTCTCACCTGTGATGCTAAATATTACAGTTCTCGATACGGAGTTTTCGGTAAATCTGCAACGTTTGTGAAGATAGTACCCTTTGATTGAAAATATCAGACCATGAGCAAGCTATGGTAGGTTATTATCGTTATTCAGCCTTGGCCTACCAGTAGCCATTCTCTAGTCTTGCCCGCCTTGAATCGAGGATTCGAACGTGCACCTCAAACATTTGAGATATGAAGTTCTACTAACTCTCTTACTGGGTTCTCAATCAATCAACCATCCGATATCTCACCAGAAACTATTGTCGTCATCTTTTTGATCAAACATCAGTATATGAAGCCGATGTCTCCATAGTCTCTCGTCATCTTCTCGTGCCATGATAGATTGGTATAATTCACTAGGGTTAATTCTCACGCTCCTCCAGCCCCTCCCCAGAGATCAGTATTCGTCTTCATGGATTGTCACGATTCCATGCTCATTTACCATAGTTTCTCGAACATACGCTTCTTTTCTAGATGTTGTTCCTTCTACACTCCCTCTGGCATGTCAACTCCCACCTTTTCTACTTCCCCGGCTCAGCTGGATGGCATTCTCTTGCCGGCCATCCTCTCGCTATAATTGGTTTTAATTGACCTTTCTAGTCTAATCTTAATGTGAGATTTTCAATTTCGAATAGTAGATTAAAAATGGCGAAATTATCGAAAGCGATACTACTTTATATGACAATGGCATACTTAGTGATAACCTCCTCGCAACATCCTGTTTCTCAACTTCTGCGATCTCGTCTAAAGCTATTGTGAGCAAGCAGGAGCCATTATTCTCATTGAACAACAAATGTTGTCTTAGATGCAAAAAAAACTAGATCTGGATTTGGACTGCCCTTCTAACTTTTGGAATAAATATCGCGCTTTTGCTAGTAAGGTGGATACTACAGAATTAACTAGCGTCCCAGAAATGGTCTATTTTACTTTCAAAGAGCTCGTCATCGACTACAGTGTCAATAGTGCTGGGTAAGAAATTCCATTAAATTTTTGTTGATTTGATATCATCTGATTGACTTGACACATTTGTTTAGGCAGGAGCTGGCTCACTGGTATCACAGTAGGTTCTGGAATTACAGTGACCGCGGATATATGGACGTAAGAGCATGGGCATTTGATCTGCTTACCACTATTCTTATAGTTAATAGTATCCAGGACAAGTACTAGTTTGAAACATGGTGAGAGCGGATGGTCGCTAGCTACGCTCTCTTCTCCGATTTTTAGTTCGCTAGTAGAATTGTTCTTCTTACACTACAAAGATTTGATAGATTTATATAGAGCTACGAGGGTCTTAATATTTCTGGGTTTACGCAGAGCAAATACCCCTGCCTCTAGTTGGGGATGCTCTTACGGAAGCAAATCTTCGTCTTGGGACACTAATGGACGTCGTCAGATTATAGTCAACGTCTTCAAATCACACGACTTCATCCAATTTGTCTGATAGACATCAAACGCTCCAACCCTTCTGAATTGGTGAGTTCCATCATCAGTTGGGGCAAGCATGATTCCGTTGTCCCATGGTGACAGGGAAAGACAGACAACGTTCGAAGGCTGATCAGCTTCTGTGTCGAAATGGCCTATCGCTCCAATAAAATCCAATTTAAAAGGCTTTGTCACAGTTTGATCGAAGAGAAGGTAAGTGTTGCGTGGACAGATCGCTCTTGCGAAGTGATTAGGGCGATCTGCATCGTGATCCTTTATGAAGTCATCTAGCCCCTCCGACATCACAATTGCGGCTTTTGCTGGACCGTTGATGATAATATACCCATCCGATACCTGACCCATTGGATCATACACTGGCCCAACAAGCGTGGTATCTATTTTGATGACCGTTGTCCGCAAGGAATCTTTTTCCTTCTCCCATCTCTTAGCCAGCCGAGAGCTCCAGCTGAATTTGAGAAGCATTCTCCTATTGCATCGAGTTTTCCACGCCGCCCACGACCAAGACGGCGCGCGATACTTTCCAGGGCGGACTAGCCATACCTTGCCGTCGCCAGCTCCCATCGTCCCACACTGCCATAGCAAACCAGGCAGGATGTGATTGGACCAAACGCCAGCGAAGTATTTTCCGCCAATTTTCGCGTGGAATTGACGTGCCACCCCTGAGATTGCAGGCAGAATGTCATTGTCATTCGTGAGATTGCGGGTGGAGTAGTCAACTTGTATGTTGCTGTACCATGTTACGAGAAGACGGTCCTTGGATACCATGCCAAATTTAGAGGAGAGGAGTGATCCACCCAAAGTTTCCTTGGTGCTCTCTAATTGACGGGCATTTTTGCAGCGATACTCAATCTGCCTTTTGCGGTAGAGCAGTATTCGCTGTGAAAGGACTGTTTCCTGAAAAGTCCATGCGCGAGAATCTATCGGATCTCTGTTATCGTTGTCACGAACACGATGCCTCGCAAACACAGTTTCCGAGAAGGGTTTGTCTGTCAGGGAAATCTCACAAGAATCCGAGTCTAACAATCGCTCAGAGAAACAACCATCATGTTTGTCAGTTGAATTGGCAGCAGAAATTGTCAAATACGCATTTCCATAGACAGAGGCCATCTTCGAAGATTGATCCTGCCAGTCTGCGATAGCTTCATTGTCGTCCTGACTACGCGCCTGTAGGATACACAATGCATCGATCCAGAGGTAACGAAAACCCAACTCGCGAGTAATTTGGACAGCATCAGCTAGTGTTGCTGGCATATCTGATAGAGAGATTCGCTCCGTCTGCCTCTCCAGATTTTCAAAAGTCGTTACAAGGCCAGGAGATACTCCCCAACAATAGCTCAGGGCTACATAACACCCGGTCTCCACTCCAGAGGTAACCTTGAGAGAGACCGAGTTCGAGTTAGCAAGGCCAAGATCCAAAACCCGTTTTGGTAGAATACTGTCCGCTGGAGGTCCACATTCTGGATGCTGAGAGCATTTCTGAAGCCAAGTCTTAACCGTTGAAAAGGTTCTTGGTGAGGCAGCATCTGGTGGGATTTCCCTGCCACGGAAATACTCGGAGAGACGACTAGCTGTTCACTATCAGTCGTTCGTACAAAGAAGCTCGCAGCTATGTCACTTCTTACAATTTGAGGTATACAGGTCTATGAGCACATTTGGATTTTCCTCACCACAGCTTACAATAAGCTCATCAAATGCTGTATGGCCATTCAGCTCGGGCATAGTACACATTGTAGGATGATTAGCGATAATTTCGATCTGATGTTCTCCTTTGGCAACTATCCCATCTAAAATTTCTTGGGGGTATGGCGGTAAAGCCCACCCATTCCATATCAGGAGGCAAAGATCGCAGGGGTTTTCACCAGTTGCTGATGTTCGCAGAACTGAGATGGAAGGATAATGCATGAAAGGCTGAACACCAGCCAAAGACGCTAAGGTTAGTAACTTGCATAGCCGGCATCTGTTATTCCATCTGGGATCAGTAGGTTTCACAAGCGCATCGGCCATACTACCTCGCGGGAAAGAGTTAGCTCTTCGGTAGGATGTTGTTGTGTCTTCCTACTATACTCTACAGAATATCTTGTCATGTATGTATCAGCAGTCAAGAAACACACACAAGTATAGTCCTTGTTATTCTTTCGACAACCATTTTTAGAGTGATAGTTGGATGGTAGACAATTGACACGTAAGCACTAGGCAACAACAGGTTAGATCGTGTTCTTCATGTCCGCCAATGGCGTAACTGCACCGACGTCGCACATAAACTTGTGAATAAATTTAAGCTGTAGTTCAGATTTTTGCATTTCGCAAAGAATACAATCTTGGGTTTGCACAAAAACATGAGAGCATCATCTAACATCCCCATATCAGTATGGGTAATAAAGGTCACAACGTAAAAATATATCCATAGCCATAGCGAGGTGGAGTCAGTTTGATTAATTGTCTCACATGAAGAAGCCAAATTTCAGAAGACATTTCAAGATATTTAAATCCTAAATAAGTTTCCAGGATTGCGCCATAAATAAGATGATTTGACCCCTCTTTCAGTACTACTTTAAGCGATCTTATTTTGTGCAGTCTTGGTGTTTTATATTGTGGGTTGTCTTTACTACAGAGCTTCAAAGCGTAAAAGTAAGTCTCTTTGTAGATGACACATTTGAGTCTATCAAGATACCTGTGGTGTAAGAGATGTAGACATTATACCTGTGGTAAGAATTACTACATTGAGATTGAAACTTTTAGCAAACTCTGTCAGTTGTTTCTGTGGGCTTATTCTACATAACGACGAAACACAATAACATACTTAGATATTTGTGCAACTGGGCTCGGTTAAAGAGATATCGCATAGTACGGCACATGCGATTTTTTTCGCGCCTGGATTCTGAGTGTGTGCCAAAACTCTAGGTATGACCTGGTGTCTTATTTAGGTAAAGAGCATACAAGTCATTCTTTAATCGGATTCAGCTTATTGGATTTCATTCCCTTACTAACATAAGTACAATCAAGCACATTATAGGAGAATCAAAAAGTGGTGTACCTTGAATTTGGAGAGACTTCCTTACACCCAATCTATGTAGCCTAGAAATATATCGGCGTTGGTGAGGCTACACGGGTTCGCGATCTAGTCTTGCTATACATATTGATTACTTGGGGCAATTACAGTATTATTATGATTATCTCGATTCTTTAAAAATTGTGTTTAGGCCTTGACTCTTCGACATTTTCCCACTCAAAATCCAAATAATACCGCTAACACGGCAATAAACATACTCAAAAAATTCTTTTTTTGGGCACGAATTCCTTGTCCTGTAAATACCACAGGGGTCGAGCTCGTTACTAACGGCCCCGTGGGCATTGGGGAAGTAGTTGCTTCTGTGGACGACGTTATGGTAAGATGGGACATAGATATCGATATTGCGACATCAGTCGTTGAAAAATGCGTAGGTTTCCAGCGAGATACCGTATATGTCGTGTTGCTGATTGGAGAATGTGGATTGACTGATTCTTGCACTGAGCTAAATGGACAAGTCGTTGTGTACAGAGCGATCTTCTCAGTTACCACTAATCCGATTGAGCAAGAAGTAGCAGCTTCGGGACACAAGGTGATAGTGCTAGTTCGTGTGGTGTATACTACAAAAGTGGTCTTTCTTATCGTTGGGTCAATCACAGGAGGATTTCTTAAAACTCCTGAAGTGGTGGCATTTGTGTAATAGCTTGACGAAGTTGATAGAAATGTAGTTGAAACACTATCACCTGTTGGCCTAGTAGTTGGCTCTGTGGTGATTGTATGAGGTGGATCTTTAGTTGTGATACTGGTGGACATCGTCCCATTGTATCTCTCTGCAGCATCAGTACAATTTTGATCGAATTCCCGAATCATATCTATCATATCGAAACCAAATCAGCAGTTGTCATTGGTATTTCTCCATGTTACTGGAAGCTTGTGCCTAGAAGTCTTTGCTTACCTAGAACCATGTAATTACAACTATTAAAAGCACAGCCTCTTGCCGATACCGCGCTAAATCCACCAAGTCTTGCGCGGACGCAGATGCAAGACCAAGTGCTAGCCCCGAAGATACTCCAGTCGCCATTGAAGGGGAAATCCTGAAAAGAAACACACCCAGTACCGCTGATGATGCCACCAGGTACACAACGATCGCGGCATTCATTGTACGGAGGACTACCAGGCGGCTGGACGCCTGTGGGAGTGTATGCTGCGGGCCGAGGTTTTGCTGAGACAAGTATGGCAAGAAGAACCACACATACAGCTCGAATGACAATACTTGACCCCATCTTGTAGTTTATAAAATGAACGTTATGTTGAACGAGGGTGAGAAAAAAGCGTTTGTGCGAAGAAGGAGATGACCGACAAGAAAAATCGACAGCTTAGTCGATTTATATCGTGGTGTGCCTACCACTACATGTTTAGGTGACATGTTTTCCATGACAAAGAAGTGCCAGAATATCCGATGTTACCCTCCCTTGATTGTGATTTGAATTTTTGGTTATTACCCCGCGAAGATGTTTCCAATGTGGCCTGTGGCGTGCTGTAGCCGGGGCTCAATATTGAAGACGATCAGCCACAGCGTTGCATGCAACCAATGACAATGGGCTACCAAGCTCTGAAGAATACGAGAATCAGGTCGCACAAGCTTCGGAAGATCATTCGATAGAATGGTATCGTGACGTTAAAACCCAAGGAGCATGAATTGGAGAGAGAGCGAGGCTCCAAAGTCAGATGATTTATGGCAGCGCTAGATTCTATTTTTTGTTCCATTTTTAACGCCATGCCCTGTATCTGCCACGGGTAGTACTATGAGCCCTACCCAAAGTATATATTCAAACAATACAAGACTCCATGCTTCGAAATCGTTACACATTCAGAGTTTCATACACAAGCATGCTTTACCTCACGGTGACAAGCACCTCTCATCGTCCGTGAAAGCTCAAGCTGCTCACACCCCTCTCTCCTTCAGGCTTCTGGTTCCACCTTTTTTGTACAATGCGATCTTCATCCTCGACGTTGCCCTTCCCCTCCGTGAGCTCGAATTCAGTTGTTTTCTTGATGACAGGTCCTAATGGTATTTGACTACCATCGCTACCTCGACGATGTGGGTGAGGCGCACCATCTTGGCTCTTGCTCTCGATCGTATCCTCATCATCAAAGCCCTCCTCCTGGGACTGAGACTTGACCCACCCCTTCCTTGATAGCTGTGAGTTACCACCGTAATTATGTCCCGTCTGTGTTCTTGGTCCAACTCCCGATGCACCTTCTGATGAAGAGCCACCAAAGGGGTCACGGCCAGCGTAGAACGCGAAGATAGAGCGTGCCAGCGATAGGTTGGTAGCAATGATGCCAAGGTGGAGCTCGGTGTTGGCCCAGATGGCGGCGATACAGTAGTCGTAGGAGAGATCTGTGACGACTGTTCCTAAGGAAGTCGCGCGGACGACGGCGCAGATGGTGGCGATGAGACCGAGTGACATGAGACCTGATACAGCGAACTTGAGGCGAGGCTTAATTTTGACATTCCATAACACGACGACGGGAAGGAGGGTACATATGAGATCGGTGATCACAGAGTACGCTAGAGCAATGTGTTAGAATTAGAAGATCGGTCTAGATAGAATAAAGGGATGAGCCTATTTATTATACATACCAACTTGGAAGTAGATGCTGTAAATTCGCACTTTCGTATTCCAGCACCTGCCTGGTGTTTTAGGAATCCAATATTTCTTCACCGGATTACATTGGGCGAGGAGAACCACCAAAGGCAACCCGTTTGTCAAAATAAGACCAATCATCATAACGTATAAGCATCTTCTCAACACTCTGGTGTTTTTGATTCGCAAGATGAGGAGGCAAATCGAGCACTTCAATAGAGCGATCGTGGCGAAGAGAAACAGTTGAGTAACCCATGTGAGGAAGTTGACATATTGGTAGTCCTCAAGAGAGAGATACGCTCTGTGTCGACCATTGCCTCGTGTCACCGATACTATCTGTACTATTGTCCGGGCTATAGCGAGAAGTGTGCAGATGCCAATGGTCGTGTCATCCTATTTGGCGAGCTGTTAGTGGTTTTCGTTTCACGATACCATGAATTTGCTTGGTATGGAGGTTATTTCTTACCCATCCAATGAGTTTGCGTTCATATCTTGCATAAAGACGTAGTGCTGTCGTTGCAATGCTGAAAGCAGTAAGAATGCATGTCAATATGAGTAGAGTTGGCCCCTTGGTCTCATCCGGTGGAAGTGTTGCTGATGTCTCGAGCGTTGCCATCGTGATGGTTAAGTGTTCCTTGGTCGACAGGCTGCAAATTTGTCGACACACAAAAGCAGTATGGATTAACCTGACACCAGAACCTCGAAAGAGGGTTTCGCCTAGAGCCTTATACAATCATTGAACTTCCTCTGAGTTGCGTCTCGGTAGACAACCCTTAACGGTGGATCTGAACCCTTACTGAACTCTCTTCCCTCCCTGGCGAACAACAACTGTGGATTTCAAAAGGGTCCGTCTCCGGACTATTTTGTCGATGCAAAAGCAGTTGAAATCCTGGGGGTGAAGGGCCAAGCCTGGTATCGTAAGGGATCAGACGTTCAAGATTCTCAAACACCAGACCTGGGGAGTACGGTATACAATCCGTTAAAAACGAAGCAGCTGTGTGCAATCACTGCTTTGCAGATGTCACAAACATGGAGAATTAGGTAACTTACTCAAAAGGGACAGCCAGTGGAGCATTATCAGGGTTTTCTATGGAACCAAGATGATACAAAAGCTAGACTAAACAGGATAGGTATACACACCATGTGCTTTACGCTCCGGTCTAGCTCCAGCAGTGTATCCGACTGCTGTGGCAATTGCGATTCTGGAGATCAGGGGGAGGGGGGAAACTCGCTTGATCCCCCCAGTTCGTGTCCTCGGATGTCAGCCGAACTCCGCTGTCAAACCAATCTTTGAGTTTCCTCGGAGTGGGAACCATGGAGGAATCCCGCTAAGGCACCATGGTGGAGAACTTCAATCTAAGCATAATGTAAATTTATGAACTTTGTTTGGGCATTATTTCTATATAGCTCATTTCCTGCAGGGACAGCCTTGGAACCTTGCATCTGGCAGTGGTCGGACCTCTTAGTTTTCAAGACTAGAGACAATTTGGCTGTTTATTTTCCACCTCTCAAAAGTCAGTAACCGCAAAATGAATAATTTGGTAGGAGGTGTCAACACTTCCACATGGAAGTGAGTCAAAACGATTTTCTAGAATTTTGTAAGCTGAGTTAGGTTTCTTCAACAAAACGACTTGTGGCGTTTCCGGGTGACGGGTTCGCTCGCTCGCTCTGTGCGACTGATGCCACGCCAGATGAGCTCGACGTTGAATGGTGCGGCTCGAACTTTACTAAATCCGGGGTTTTCTTTTCTTTCTAGCTTTCAGCCTTCTAATGACTTTATGCGTCGCGAACAGACGTCAGCAACAACAGCGAACAAGGTGATCCGTACCGATAAACGAGTAGATTTAAACACGCAATATTGCCACGTGCATCTTGTTGCATCGTTTGGTGACATCGTACGATTTGAAGCCCTTTGAGGCTCAGTTTGAATTTGGGCATCGTTCACTCTGTGACATGTAATTCTGGACGATTCGACGAATATTCTGTGATTTTGAACAGACAAGGCTCCCGGCATTTATCAAGCGAACCCAAGAGTTTCAATTGCCGGACTTACTTCTTTCAGTACTGTTCTACCGATATGAGCTCGCAACCAGAGTCGTAAGCAAGACATCCTAACACAAGCAAGCTGCAGAAGAAATTGGCGGCAAACGCTCCAAAACTCTAAAGAAATTTGATTAGTATACTTCATAGAACAGGGGCACCTGAGCCTCTGAGACAGGATACATATGAAATCTGAACAATAGATAATCTGAGATTGATATGACGAATGCTAGATCAATCCAATGTGCGTGGTGCATTGATGGATTGACACGGTTACGGTACAGACGGTGCGTCCCGCAATCCACTGATGCTATTCAGACACACGGCCTTATGGGGATTTAAAGTTAAGCTCCAGTGGAACAATTGTGGTCGAGTTGATCATGATCTGAGCTAACGCTCTGTATTAAACCACATCATCCTGCTCAGATGGATGCAACACTTCTAAGGCTGGGAATCTGAACCTTTGAGAAGAGGGCAAAAGGGGTCTTTGTATCCACCGCAAATGACTATTGACCGTCTATCGATTTAACTTACAGTCGTTAATTCATTCTTCCTTTACTCCCATTTAGGTATTTATTGAGAATAGAAACGTCAGCTTCTCGCAATTTTACTATCAAAGTCTCGCAAGCGTTGCAGCATAAAAGTACAAAATTTCAATGATCCTCGATATATTGGAGCCAAGCTGACAGGGCAATGCCTGAAACGGGTCACTTCAGCCGACTGATGTCTCCTCAATATCACATGATCTTACAATTTAACCACTCACCAACCTTGAGACCTTCCAAAAGTGGGAGAGATCCTGGCTATTATGTTAGGTAAATCCTGGTTTGCTGGATATCTTGGGACTTTGGCAGACCTGACTGATCACAAAATCTCTAATTGCATATAGAGGCTTTGTGTTGGCGGAAACGAAACCCAAGGTTGACGAAACTTTATATATCGGTGGCGCCGTGCTTTTTCGAGGAACTTCGGAGGAACAAAGTGCGAGATTTCACAGTCATATCACTTCCACGTGCCAACCTTGCAAGCTTCGACTAACGCGGGAAATATTTTCTCGTTCGAAGTTTCTTCCTGGTTCCTCGTTCTGCATCTCCGAAACCTTTGTCACAGTTTTTCTGCAAACACACACGGTCGAACACCACAAAGTTCAAAAAATGGCGTACTCAAGTAAATTGTCGTTGGCGGCTTGTTTCGTGTGCCTTCTTTCAAGCGTGCATGCAGCTGCTGCACCTGTACTAGCAAAGTGCTCGAGCAACCTCACTGCGTATGACTTCGTATGTACTCCACAGCTCCACACACTCTTCACGGCATGCAGAATTGTTCTTAACAGCCTTCTAGATTGTCGTCGGTGGAGGCACCGCTGGACTCGCTGTCGCATCACGCTTAAGTGAAACACTGACAGACTCATGTATTCTGTTGATCGAAGCTGGTCCAGATGGACGAACAGAACCCAGAATCAGTATACCAGGACGCAAAGGGAGCACCATTGGCACCAAGTATGACTGGAACTTGACGACGGTGGCTCAAAGTGGCTTCAATGCTAACAGAAAGGTGTCAATGAGTAGAGGAAAGGTTCTTGGTGGAAGTTCAGCAATGAACTTGATGACTTGGGATCGTGCTGCCAAAGACGACTTCAACGCTTGGGAAGAGCTCGGAAATCCCGGATGGAACTGGGATAGTCTGTATTCCAGCATGCTCAAGGCTGAAACCTTTGAGCCATCAAATGAGTATGAGAGCACTGAGGGTGTTGGAACGTCTGGCCCTGTGGATACAGTCATCAACCGCATCCTACCAGCCCACCAATTGACCTTCAAGCCGACGATGAACTCCTTGGGTGTTCCGGACAACAATGCGTCTCTTGCTGGTAACCCATCGGGTGTCTGCCGAAAGCCCTCCAATATTCGTCCTTCAGATTATAGTCGCTCGTACAGCACGGCGTACCTTGAGCTTGCAAAGGTCAATTTGGTTGTTTGGACAGATACGCGCGTTGCCAAGATCAACTTCAACTCTAACAACACAGCAACTGGTGTCACCTTGGAAAACGGTCGGTATGTCTGTGCTACCAAGGAGATCATCCTCTCGGCTGGATCCCTTCAATCTCCTGGTCTGCTCGAGCTATCTGGTGTTGGAAACAAAGATGTTTTGAGAGCTGCCGGAGTTAACCGCACGGTTTACCACAACCCTAACGTTGGCGAGAATCTCCAAGACCATATTCGCATCCAAAACTCGTACCAATTGAAGCCAGAGTATCTTTCTTTTGATGTTCTCCGATGGAACACAACGTACGCCGCTCAGCAACTTGCCCTTTACAGCCAGAATGAGTCTTCGTTGTGGGACTACACCGGCAGCGGATATGCCTACTTTAACTGGACGACTGTCTCCGCCACAACTGCGGAGAGTTTGTTGAGCATCGCTCAAGCCAATGCCAATCTCTCCTCGCCCATTGACCAGATCAAGTTGGCCCATATGACGGACACATCTGCCCAAATTCCTCAACTTGAGGTGATATTCTCAGATGGATACACTGGTGTGAAGGGATATCCAGTAGTCAACTCAACTCTTTACACCAAGGGCTTTTTTACCCTAATTGCAGCCATTCAGCATCCATTTTCTCGAGGGAATGTGCACATTTCATCCTCCAATATCAGTGTTATTCCAACTATCGACCCTAAGTACTTGTCCAACCCATACGATCTTGCGGCTGCTGTTGCTGCAACAAAGTTCAACCGCCAGATCGCCACCACGGCTCCTATGTCGGACATCTGGATTGCAGAGTACGAACCTGGATCCGCTGTGCAAACCGATGCACAATGGGAGAGCTTCGCAAAGAACACCACGCTCAGCATTTACCACCCAGTTGGCACTTGCGCGATGTTGCCCCAGGCGGCTGGAGGCGTTGTGAATACCGAGCTGAAAGTTTATGGGGTGCGAAGTCTTCGCATTGTCGACGCATCGATCATACCGCTTATTCCAAGCACACATTTGCAGACTGCTGTCTATGGGGTCGCCGAGAAAGCTGCCGCTATGATAATCAGCGACTGGTCATAAAATTCTGGGAATCTTCACGTATAACTTTTAATGACAAAAAAGCTTCAACTGTACATATAAAGGCTTTGAGATGATAGATGCCAGCCGGGAGGTTGGTCTTTTTGGCATGATTTGGGAACAAATGATGCAAATAATGTGAAACTGTATATAATTTGATTTCGTGCCGTGTTTCATCGGACATCGTCAAAAACATACTCAAGCTTGAATTTTTAAATCTGGTTCTTCGTAACACAACAAACTCGCAGGATGACTATTGATAGCTGAAGTAAGACCAATTAAGATATCTTAGCAGCATCTCATATTTCGAGTATTTGAAGGTTGACCCGGATTGCAACGGCCGAAATAGCCTGGATGACAATGACTCGAATCTTCCTTGTAGACATCATCTACCAACAGCCGAGCGAGTAAGTCATGTAGAAAACGAAAGCCCTCTACAGGCACCTCTATGGCCAAGGACGATGGCTAGAGATGAAGCATTTGCGATGTATTGCACCAGTATCTGTACGTATCACATATTATCCATTCCAGGCATATTTTTCAAGCCTCCAATCTTCGCCCAGAACTTGTCAAAATCAACCCCTTGTGCCTCGAACAGCTCTCTTGCTTTGGTCATCGCTTTGCGTTGTTGTTCGGGCCCGAATCCACCTGGCTGTGAAGATTCGTATTGAACAATTTCGATCCAACGGAAAAAGAGATTTTCTTTTCCCATAGCTGTAAGTTCATCCTTGAAGGCGATAATCTTTCTTCTACCTTCCTCTTCCATGGCACTTCCTCCAGCGATGGCGCTTTCTATGGCTAACCATCCGAATTCTTCAGTGTGGACGAGGACAGTGGTTTTGAAGTCGTCAAGCTTCATATCTTCTTTGTCCAGCATTTTGGTAGCGTTGGTGATAAGTTTCCAGTCCAAATCCCATTCCTTGTTCAGCATTAAATATCCTGTCTTTTCGTTCATCCATACAGAATTCGTCGCCTTGGCCACATTTTGAAAGAGCAGGCTCTGCTCTGCACCTTCATCCAACACATTTGTTCCAGGATTGAACCACTTTCTGCTTCTCCTTATGACAATCTCTTTATCTCGGAACCCAATGGCTGTTCTCCACGCGACAGGACTGCCGATGGCTTGTCCCAGGAAGAAAGCCTTCGGCCAGGGCCAGACGAATGAATATATGAGCAGGTCGACCATAAATGTTGCCGTTCTCCGCAAAGCTTCTTTGCCTAAGTCTTCCATGGTCATCCTCCGTGTGTTCAATGTCAACTCATTCCTCTTCCCCATTAGAGAGAAGCATATTTTCATGTACCATGGTCCAATGGCGTATATGCGATAAAAGATTGCTCCCATGATAACGATATTCATTAACACCGGCACGAGAAATATTTTCCGCTTGAAATCTCGCGGATGCGAGTCGATTGATGTGATGTAGACATGATTTGTTGATAGGGAGGGTAGCAGTTGCTCGAAGGATTCCGGCGCGCGCGTGAACGGTTTTGGAGGTTGATCTTTTGGTGTAGGAGAAGGTGATATTGCAGCTACTTTGCTTTTTAGGGCGCGATTAAAGGATCGTGCCTTGGAATTAGGAGGCATTGCTAATGTAGCGATATGCTGAAATACTATTGTCAATGGGATACTCAAGAGTCTCGTAAAGTCTTGGCAGCAAGGCATGTCAGCCTTGCACTTGTGGCATGACAAAGTCACCGTATCTATCTTAAGAATTTTGATGCTCAACATCAGAAGACACCCAGGACACATTGAAACAGCTATGAGGGGCAGAAGCCTGTTAAAGGTCAGTATAAGATATCAATTGATCAGAATCATTAAGACTAATTGTATCTTATCATTTAGGAGCCACCCGCTCCATCTGTCTGCGCATTCTGTGCTCATAGATTTGGACAAACTCGCCGCCCGTCCCACGTTCAACGTCGATTCCTTCAAGCCTCTCATCCCGTGTCACGACCCCCTTCAGAAGCCTCCGTAGCCCGAGAAGATAATCATACTCACGGTTTCGGTGATATTGGTGGACAAGGACCTAGCTGGGGACGCTCTTCCGTTGGTGTTGGGAGAGGCAAAGGAGTAGCACCTGCGCCGGCTTGGGGGACGGGACCCGATGCTGGAAGATTTTCTGTCCCTGGACCAGCATGGGGAAATAACTATGTCGGTGAAGCACCAACTTCAAGCAATACTACGGCAACCTCACATGCGAATTCTAAGGTCGATGAGCTTTTGCCACACGAGAGGGTTGCTCGAGATCGTATGCTGACAAATCTTGCGAAGCGGCAACAAAGGACAGTCAATATCAGTCGGGGATTAGGACCAGAGTCTACTCGTGCAGGACGCCCCATGCCTAAGACAAACAGACAGCATCTCGAGAGCGCAAGAGAATCTGTTTTCAGAAGGGAAGCGCGAGAGAGATATGCTCAAAGTCAGCCAGATAGACACGGTTGGGGTGCTGGAAAGTACGTCATGGGAGACGGCGACTCATTATCGCCGCCGGTAGCGGGTAGAGACGAAGAACGTGTGCATACTTGGAGTCAATTGAGGAGATCAGTGCCCCCCCGAGAGGTTCCAGTCCCACAAGAGAAAACTTTTGCTGAAGCTCGTGCCGAACGGGAAGAAAAAGCCAGGTCCGGTCGATATATTTCCCTTGGAGGTTCAAGAGACCGGTCTATCTGGTCAGACCAACGGCCAAATGATAATTCAGAGAGAAGGATGTCACGTAGAGATTTGCAACCTCAGTTTACTCCTGTACCAGCAGCAATGCAGGTCTCAGAGGACGCTCAAATGACTGTTTCCAGTAATGAAGCAGAAACTGGCAGCAAAAACGCATCAAAGAGGAGTCCCGCAAAAGAGGAAGAAAAAAGAGGTGAAGAAAAAGAGGCTGAAAGATCTGGACGTGAGAAACGACGCAAAGCTCCTAGACAATCGCAAGCCGAAAAAGAGATGACTTATAGCAGTATGCCAAAGGGCAAAGACAGAGACAAAGCAAAGAGACGCATGCAATTTTCTAGTGGTCAGGGAGCACGGGAAACCGAACAAGCTGAGGAAGAAGCTCGGAAACGTACGGAATTGAAGAAACAGAGGAAGCGTGAAAAGGCACTGAAGAAACCAGTGCCTATACTACTCCCCGAATATATCTCGGTATCTAATCTTGCCATTGCTCTAAAGGTCAAGCAGGAGTTGTTCATTGAAAAGATGCAAGAATTAGGTTTTGAGGAATTTAACCACGACTTCATCTTGAATTCCGAGAATGCTGGACTTATCGCTATGGAGTACAACTACGAGCCCATAATCGACCGTGGGGAGTCTGAGGATTTAGTGGCCATGGAACTTCCAGAGGACTCTTCTATTCTACCACCCCGGCCACCCGTCGTCACTATTATGGGCCACGTTGATCACGGCAAAACCACTCTTTTGGACTATTTACGAAAATCCTCTGTTGCTGCCACAGAGCATGGCGGAATTACTCAACATATCGGTGCTTTCTCTGTGCCAATGTCTTCTGGGAAAACAATTACTTTTCTGGACACACCAGGTCACGCTGCCTTTTTGAGTATGCGTCAGCGAGGTGCAAACGTAACAGATATCGTCATTCTGGTTGTAGCAGCAGATGACAGTGTCATGCCTCAAACTATCGAGGCTATTAACCATGCTAAGGCTGCGAACGTCCCCATGATCGTAGCAATCAACAAAGTTGATAAACCAGATTCTAACATTGAGAAGGTTAAGCAAGATCTTGCTAGACACAATGTAGACATCGAGGACTTTGGCGGTGATACACAGGTTGTTTTGGTCAGTGGTAAGACTGGCGAGGGATTGGATAAGCTCGAAGAAGCTGCCGTGGCGCTGTCTGATATTCTCGATATGCGAGCCCAGCGAGACGGTCAAGCAGAAGGTTGGGTCATTGAAGCAAGCATCAAGTCCATGGGAAAATGTGCCACAGTACTAGTGCGTCGGGGAACAATGCGTCCAGGCGACTTCATTGTAGCAGGTAATACCTGGGCAAGAATTCGATGCTTGAGGAACGAAGCTGGAATTGAGATCGAAGAGGCTGGTCCTGGGACCCCAGTTGAGATCGACGGATGGAGAGAACAACCCCTTGCAGGCGACGAGGTTCTCCAAGCGCCCACCGAGGATAAAGCTAAGAGCGTTGTTGACTACCGTCTCGAAAGAGAAGACCGTAACAAGATGGCCGAAGACATGGAGGCTATTAACGAGAATCGTAAAGTGGAATCTGACAGGAAGTCTCGCGAGAAGCTTGAAGCTCAAGCTACTGCCGAGGGGGTCGAGCTGGAGATACCAGAACAAACTGTTGGTGGGCCTAAAGAAGTGTACTTCATTGTCAAAGGTGACGTTAGTGGTTCGGTTGAAGCAGTCATTGACAGTATCTCGATCTTGGGAAATAAGGAGGTTCACCCATATATTCTTCGCTCTGGTGTCGGCCAACTTTCAGAATTCGATATCGAACACGCCGCGGCCGCGAAGGGACATCTCATCAACTTTAATACCACAGTCGAACCACATATCGCAACTGCAGCTGCGAGGGCAAAGGTCTCAATCATTGACCAAAACATTATCTACCGCCTCGTTGATGAAGTCAAAGCTGAATTATCTAAACACCTGCCTCCTCTCGTGACCCAAAGAGTTATTGGAGAGGCAGAGATCTCTATAGTCTTTTCTGTCACCGTAAAAGGGCGAAAGGTCAAGAACGTTGCTGGCTGCAAGGTCAGAAATGGTACGATTGGGAAGGCTGCTAAGGTTCGAGTGCTTCGAGGAGGTGAAAAAGTGTTTGATGGTATGCTTCCTCCCCCCTTTCCCCCCCAAACAAATACTAGAGCAGCATAGATACTAATAGATTTCTAGGTGAAATCCAATCCCTTAAAAACAACAAACGCGACATTTCCGAGAGTAAGAAAGGATCCGAGTGTGGCATGGCATTCTGGAATTGGACGGATTTTGAACCCGGGGACCAGATCCAGGCGTATGAGCAGACGGAAGAGAAGAGATACCTATGATATCCTCCCCTTGTTACTTAGATCCAACTTCAGCTGCATAAGATAGATCAGCGACCTTGTTACACTTAGAGTATGTGGGATTACAGGGGTATAAAATGCATCTGGGGGTGTATTATATTGTTGCATTTTCTTGGGTACATTACATAGTTAATTTTGTTAATAGAATCAAGATTCACCACTCGACCAAGATTTCTTCCGTGGTTCATGCCTGTACAGAGTCAGATAATGAGAAAATCCCAAGGTACGCCTTTTTCTCGACATGCTGACTAAGTAGCGTCATTCCTAGTATCGAACTACTTGACTCCCATCTCTGAAGGACCGAGTTCCTACCTCAACAAACACTATGACCCAACCTATAAACATCGTCCGTCTCGACTCCTGGGTCTCACTACCACCAATATTTTCAGAAACCTTCAGCCACAATCTCACTTCTCATCATAATACAGTGCATGAGGATGAGAGTATCATCGAGCGCTTGCTTGATGCTGATGTAGTTGTTACTACGCGCGTGCCTATCTCGGCGAGGGCTGTGGAGGCTTGTGCGAAGAGGAGGCTGAGGTTAGTGGCGGTTTTTGCTATTGGGATTGATATGGTGGATTTAGAGGCTTGTCGGAAGGTACGTTGAGAGGAGTGTTTATAGGATTGGAGTTCTGGTATGATGTGATAAGAGCTGATTTGGATATATCTAGCATGGTGTTGAGGTGAGAAATGTAAAGGGTGCAAGTGTGGAAGCTGTTGCTGAACATGCCTTGGGATTTTACTTTGCGCTACGAAGGAACGTTGTTGGAATGCACAACATCTTGACAACAACGAATACTTGGCTAGAAAAAGGAAATTGCACGTCACATTTCTTCGACCTATCACGCACTCTGAAAGATGAAACTGTAGGAATTATTGGAGTTGGTGAGCTAGGAACACGAGTAGCATCTCACTTCAAATCTCTTGGCTCGAAGGTCCTATTTTCGGAACGACCACTCAGCAATTCCATCCGAGAAGGTAGAACAGCCTTCATAGAAACACTTAAAAACAGTACGGTAGTGATAGTCTGCACGGCACTCAATCCGTCGACTCTCAACCTCATCTCGTCAGCTGAACTTGCTCTTCTCCCGCTAGACGCGCTAGTGATAAATATTGCGCGCGGTGGTATTGTAGATGAGAATGCTTTGGTTGACGTACTTAAGGAAAAGAGGATAGCAGGAGCAGCAAGTGATGTATTCTTGAAAGAGCCGACTGGGAAGGAAGAGAGTTTCCTAGTGCGAGAGGCAGGGAGCCTGGGCGGGAGACTAGTGTTGAGCCCACATGTGGCGTGGTGGGCTAGAGCTAGCACTGATAAGTTACGGCGTGTGACGGGGGAAAACATTGAGAGTTGGGCGAAAGGAGAGGGTAAGGGTGGAGAGAATTGTGTCTGTTGATGGAGAGTCTTGATGTCAGAAACACCAAATTTTGAATCCAAGAGGTGTGGGGGTTCAATTGACTGGTAAATCCATAATATAAAAAGATTCCTGACATTTTCGTATCCAGATCAATAGTTCCAGTTTCTCAGCCTTCCGCCACCTTGATATCCAGGCCAATCCCAAACGCATGCAGCAAGCGCTTTCGCTTTCACCTCTTTATTAGCATCCAGAAAAGCGGCAGGAAAGTAACCACAGTGGTAAAAGGCACAACCGCAGACTGCAGGTCGGTCTCAAGATTACATTACCATAACCACAATCCATAAATTATGAACGGGCCCACAAGCATAACCGAATGATATACAACCACACGAACATAACTAAGGTACTCGACAGAATTTAAGCCCCATGCTTGATCTCTGTCATACGTTTCCAGCCGGAAAGCTGATGTGATTTTGGGAATTCTATCTAGACAATTGATAGTCGTGGGGCGATGGTGAGGACACCTATGAGAGTTTCATCGAATACGAGCGAGGTAGTTCGGACTGCTATAGAAGTTGTCGTGGAATTCTTTCTCTGTTGTTGGAGGGTCGTGCCGGTCAGTTTGGATGTTGATGGGCCTGTATCTGCAAAATGGAAGCCAGAAGGTACATTGCGAGGATAGCCTTTATCGCGACGGTATAGTTTCCTGTACGCCGCTTTATCGAACTAGTGGCTTTTGGATGGCCGCAAATATACCAATAGAAGAAAGTAAGAAGGTTTACCTCGACGAAACCGCAATGGTGGATCATTTGTACATGGAACATGCGACGCCAGTACCTCCGGTTTGACGTGTATGCAAGTTTTAGTTTGATGAAGAATTGACGGTCATTTTCACAGTCCTCCTTTCTTATCTGTGCTGAAGCGAGGTCTTCTCCTTGGCTGATGCACAGCAGGACGCGTTTTGGGCCAGGCATGGTCAGGCTTTCGCCATTTTATGTACCTAAACGAGGAGCTTGGGGATTGACGGTTCTATGTGCGTGGGTAGATGCGTTGGAAGGTGATTGTATTATGGCGCTGTTCATAGGAGTGAAAATAGGTGGTGGTTGCTCAACTATCTCGATAGGGTTTGATATTCCTGGGAGAGAACTTTAATTGCCAGCTGGGTGGCGTGAGGCACCCTGTTTGAGGTGATTATCTGTTGCTGCCTGCATTTCAGAGAATGCCCCTTGATATCTTGTGTAGACATTCCTGTGTGTCTAGTGTTAACATAAGCCTGAAAGAACGCACATATTAGTAAACATTAGGTATTGGGCTAAATAACAGGAACCATGCACTTACACACTACCAATTTATGTAATTCATGGTAGATGAAAATTGAGGTTTCAATAATGGTAGAGGCCACCAATCCCACTTCTGGTTTGACCAAGCCTTAAGGGCTGTCTGAGTAGTGCTCAATATAGAGCCTGGTCTGCTCTGTGAGACTGACTCTTCGTAATATGAGGAGCAGGGACAAAACTCTGCCTAGCGACTATTCCTCTCAGAGCTTTTTTTCATATGTAAAATGCACGACCAGCGTGTCGATATCCGCGATAGTCTTTCTTCTTGAAAGAACAATCTTCTCATGTATGATATCGCGAAGTCTTTTGCGAATCAAAAGATGAAACTGAACCCATCCACCAAGCTCACTTCGCAATTCTGATATAGCCAGAGAAGAATAAAGGGTTTCCTTGACACTTTGGCTGACGCTCAATCTTATAGACTTTCCAGTTCCTATATTAGAGAGCTTGGGGTGAGATAATTCTGGTAGGTTATCAGAATTTTTGGAAGTAAGAGATAGTTGCGCGTCAGCAACAGAAGTCAAAACATCTTTCAAGATCTTCGCCCTTTCTAAATCTTGTCTATAGCTATCTTTTGGATATTTATACTACTCAAGGCTAAGAAAGTGGCATAACAAGTGCGAAGTCTAGCTATTGTGCTCATGTATACAAACATCAAGCACCATCAAATTTTTACATCGCTCTTGGGTAAGCTTTTTGGCAAAATTAATCAATATCCCCAAGAACTTTCGTGGACGGATGACTAAATTAGAGCCGGTCTGAATGGACCTATCTCACCCCTCTCTGGGTCGTTGTCGTTGGTAATAGAGCGTACAGGTTCTTCAGGGGCAGGTATTTTATCCCATTGATCTGTCTATATTGTTCCTTTTAGGAGAGCAGAGACGGACATTGGGATGACCATTACAAGGGATAATATATCTTGTTCTAGACATACTACGGTTTGAGAGGGGATGTGTTGACATAAAAGACACTTTTAAAGCTTATCGTACGTGTCCGACACGCCAGCAAAGGGTACGGTCATACCGGACTACACTAGTGGTGGTAGCTGCGATATGATAATTGTCCGAATATTACAGATAAAATTCACATGATTCAGCTCCTCCATACAGGCACTAATTTATCCCTATATTTAGAAGATCAGTTCAAATTCAGATACGGTTTGTTAAATTTAAAGACAAAACTTCTTGATCATGAGGATGCGACTCCTGTTTGGTCATAGGATGCCGGGGTTCCTCCCTAGAATGGTCAAAAATCTCGTTGGCTCTTTAAAAGAGGTAGTTTTGCGCGTAGCGTCTGAGAAACAAACGGAGAAGATACATGCCTGTGTACTCAACATATATGACCTCTTCGAGCTTTTTAGATATTCTATTACCATTGTCTTGTTTAACTGTCTTGTTTAACTGGCGAGTCTCTCTTCACTTGCGACATCTTCTACTTGCCATTTCTTTTCTCACAGATATTAACCTCTTTAAAATCGATTTGGTTTTCAGCAAAAAAGCAGCGGTTACCGTAGCAATGACGATGAACTTCATGGAACCATTTTTTGCGGACGTTCTTGAACGAAATTGGGCAAGCTGATGGGGAAACAAGGAGGAAAACATCGAGTTATAGGTACGAGGTTGTGTATCTTCGATACTTTAAAGTTGCGGTGTAACTGAACGTACCTCGCCATGAGTACATGATAATCGAGACTGTTGGTATGAGGCACGTGAGAATTTCATAAGTGGGGGCACAAGATCAGGATCAATAGTTTAAAATTCCTTGTTCCCCTCAGAGAATAAATGTCCACCTATATAGAGCTCAAAACCTCCTAATCTACGTTCTGATCTGCGTTACAGTGTGTCTTCCGACTCTGCCCTGCTGTCTGCAAAAAGCATGTGCTAAGAGATATCACCGTAGCTATTAACAGAGACAAATAGTGGAGGCTGCTGGGTTTTATTTGGACGGGAGTTTGTTTGATGAAACTTCTTTCGATTCCCGTAGAAGCGCTTTCGATGGGGAGCTTGACTGTTGTCTAAAGGATCACGAGCTGAGTTGTTAGTTAACACCATGAAAACGTATGGGGCAGATAATGCCTTATTTGTGGAAAGGATCAGATGACCTTCCTTCCTCAGCGATCACTAAGATTAAAAGTGTGTATCATGAAGAGAATCTTTCCGTTACGTAGGTGATCAGGAGACGAGTCCTCCACCAACGGCAGCTGCAGATCATTCAAGCGAACTCAAGGCGAGGTTTGTTGCTGTGTAATATATTAGGGGGCAAGTCTTTCCCAATAGTTCCATTACTGACTACCGTGACAGGCAAAGTCACCGGATTCCGGATCAATACAGATGTTATGGAAGGCATGTATGAACTGCACGTTATTGCCAGAAGTTCCTTGACTTATAAGTTGTATAAAATGCTGTGGAACTCCTTGACTTATAATTATGGAGTGCAATGAGTTTTTTATTGGCTCATGGTTCATGGACTGTTTGTTAAAATCTTGGCTACCTCCACCTATTATCTATAAGGTGAAAATATGACCGGAGGATTTTTTTCAATGCTGGTTAAGTTGTGATCACATGAGTTCTTGTTTGTAAGTACTCGTCGTCGTCTTGACTGTCATTATGGCCTGGTAGTAAAGTTTGTTTTCGGATTTGGACGACTCAAAGCCAGCATCACAGGATACTGCACCTATTTCTCAAGGCTCTTTTTAGGTGAACAGAAGTGGCAGAAATATAATGAACATTGCGAGCTAACGTGAATGAATCAAAGGACATGATAGGTTGTGGCTCCTGGCGAGCGAACCTCGTGTCGTCACCAGAAAGCCTGAATTTAAAATAAAAACTGAGACTGAGATGCGAAGACACTAGTACTATTCGAAATTGTTTAACGTGAACATATGCAAGCTGAAAAGGCAATGTGAACATAAAGAGCTAGCTCAGACAGACCCAGGTATATGATATGGCATTACTCCTGTTAGTGAGGCTCGTTAAGGTGCTAGAAAGCGTCAAACCTGGATATTTCACACTTACTAGCTCAGACCGTATATTATACTAATATGGCTATTTAAGTTCCTTTAATTCCTTCCCAACTTCTCTCCTTTCTTTCTCCTTAACACTGAGCACTTTCGAGCACCTAAGGTATTTTCAAATCTTCGATTCTCCATTTTGCATCAGAATCACAGGCTATCAAGCCCCCTGGCAGGGACCACAAATAAATGGATCATTTCGAAAACTCCTCCCTTCTTCAATCCACCGCACATCCCGCCGAGATGTCTGCCGCGCCCCCCACTTGTGATCCTGTACGCCGCTATCTTCATACCCATTACTACCATAACGCTGATTTGCCTATACATTTCAAAAGATACTATACCTTCTAGCTCATCTTTAACATCATGATTCGGCGTTCGGGGAAATACAAGGAAGATCACCCCCATGAAATTCCAAGAGGCAGCAAAGAAACCAATGGTCACTTCGTACCTGGCACCATGAACTCAAATCCAATTTCCGTCACAAACGAAACCTGTTACTCGCCCAAGCACCTATAAAATGGGCCACAGAACCTACTGAAAGAAATACCCCTCCCTACGACAATCGAAACTACAGCAAAGAACTCAGCCATGCCACGTCTGGATACTATAAGACATACTTAGCCTCAATCACAAGGGATAAACCCCACTCAATACTATATTTCTTTGATCTTTGAAGCATGCGAAGAGTTCACACTCTCTCACTCTCTCTACACCACAAAGTACTCAACTAAAATGCTAGGTAACGTGATACCACAATCTCAACTCTAGTCTCCGTTTAAAGAGGGATTCTATTCCAGGCTTCATTCATAGAATAGGCTGTAAAATAGTTGCCAAAGAATTAAGTATTTTCGCCTGACATATATTACCGGAATCTTCGCTTCGGCTGCCAAGCGCATCAATAAGCCAGGAAACGCTCGAACATCTCCCATCAGAAGCGAAAATCTTCCCAATCAGGACATAGTCAAATGTTTTCGCAACCAAAGCCAACCATGCGAAACACAGTTTGGAGGACTATGAGCTGTAGTATGTGAAGGAGCTTTCAGAGCTTGAGGCAGAAATATATACCACCTTTCATTTCAGAGAAGCTAAGGAAATGCCAGATGCGTGGAGCATGGCAGCCTATGCACAAAATAATGAGAACTGTCACAATTATTGGTGGAGTTCGGTCAAAGAAGCGACTACTTGCTCTCGTTGATTCATGTGGGCCCCGCTGAACCTTGAAACGTCTCTCATTGGACCTTAGATAAACTATTCACCCTCACAAGGAGACCGTGAGTCCGAAATCCCTAGCAAAAATACTATTCACTGCTCAATAATTCCCCTGTTGTCCCGAGAACTTCTCATACGCCGCAACCGCCGCCTCCGCAACATCATGATCTAGATAACTAAGGTGTTAGCATTTGCCCATCTACGAAAGTCTCAGGATTAAGGTGAAAACGTTTCGCTGATATAGTGAGGGCTCAGAATGATTTCAAAGGTATTAGAGTGGAAGAAATAAAACAACTTGGAATGGGGGAGTGCAAGGACAAAGAACCCATAAGCTTACCCTGCTGTGCACTTCCCCCCGAAATACCAACCGCAGCAATCACCTTCCCCTTGCGCTTGATACTGATACCACCGCCAAAAGTGACAAGGCCATTGCTAGTTTGTTCGATGCCTTGGAGGTTCATTTGCCTATAATGTCATATCATTCAACATAACTCATTTCCAGAACCTTGTGTTATGTGTCGACATCTGATATGAGCAGAGGGGAAAGGGTAAATAAAATGAAGATTAAATTCACCTAACAAGATCCCCCATCTGCATCGTACTCGTCCCCCCAAACAAGGCACTTGTCTTCGCCTTCTTAATCGCAATATCGATACTCCCCAACCATGCATCATCCATACGCGAGAACGTGATCAAGTGTCCACCCGCATCACAAATCGCGATATCCATCGGGACGCCAATGGAAGATGCCTTCTCGGCCGCGGCGACGACGAGACGAGTTGCAGTTGCAAGATCCATGTCGTGGTATTGAGTGGTAAGCTTGGGAGTTGGAGTTGGAGTTGAGCTGAAAGGCGAGGATGTCGATTGAAGTTGAGAGTGGAAATGAGAGGAATCGATATTGAAGGAGGTACCTACGCTATAAAGACATGACAATTCAAATTCCGCACCTCCGCATTGCGGAAGTGAGCGCGGGGTATATCCCTTCCAGAACTGTGAACCCCATCGATCGTTCCTTCTGGCGTGGAAATTAGTCAAAATTCTAGAACTCCTCCCGCTTGTCCTCCGCTAAAATCCTATCGCCGAGCCCTCGCTTCTTTTTGATGCTGGATAAACCTAGGCCAGACCTTTCTGCTTGTATATAAACAAAATAACAAAAGCGCCTCCGTAAATCCACAACTCTAACGCCAGGTTGTGATAGCGAGTGGGGGTCATAAACTCCGCCTCCCCCGAAAAGAAAAGCCCATATTGAAGCGGATTTTCCTTTTACTGCTGCAAAACTTTCATTGTAGTTGTATCGGAATAAGTTTTTGCTAGTTTGTAAATCGACACGGACAATTTCTTTTTGGCAATTTTGGCCAATAGGGAATGGAAGTGGGTTTGGGTGTTTTAAGCGAGAAGTCGTGGTCCGCGACGATTCTGGGGGTTATGAAACCGTACAAATGGGGTTCATGATCAATCTCTGATATATTTTATCCCTATGTGGAGAAATTATGGCTTAGGGAAAGCAGTGATCTCATCACAAGCAACAATGAGCATCAAGACAAGACGAGATATATCAAGAAACAGAAGGACCAAGTGTAGCGTTTGCAACGACAGTACAAAAACGCGAGGAAAACCGCAAAGAAAAAGGTAAGAATGAGAACCGTTTAAGTTAATCCTTTTATATCCCTTCATGCAAAGTTTTTTTCAAATCAAGAACTTCCGCAGAACCAGCAACCAAAACCTCACATGCTCACCTGACACTCACCTTCCCTTCATCCCCGTCATTCCCATGATTTCCAGCCCAACGGATATCCAATAAACCTACCTTGAAGCATCATCTGAAGAATCGTACGATGTTTGCAGGTGTTCGCAGCGGGGTAAATGTGTCAAGGTGGGGTCTCACAATCCCAGTTCGGCACGCCGAGTTCTTGGGGCGGAGTCATACCGGGGCCCTGGGGTTGAGCATCTCGCGGAGAAGCTTATTTCAGCCTCATCTTTCCAACGACATGTATAAAAGTGTGTGTAGTCGTCTACCTTGCTAGAATGTCCACTACCAGAAGAAGTGCTTTTGACTCGCGAAATTGTCTTGAAAGTCAGTCGTTTTTGCTGTAAATTTGCGCAACGTGTTTTACGGAGATTTTTCGAGCACTTGGCTTTTTTAGCAGTTAGTGGGTTCAAGCATCTTTGAAAGACCAACATCTGGATTATTCGTCAATCCTCAGGCGTTTACGGTTTTTGCAATCACGCCTTCACATCCCGTTAGAAGGGGCTATTTACCCTTCGTTGAGATGTCTCTCCCAGGTATCTCACAGCCAATAGCAAATGCTTCAAGTACTCTCGATAATGCCATTTCGTCAGGTTTAGACGAATTTCGAGAGACTCTTCGTAGGACAGCCAAATTCAAGGAAAGATCTGATGCGACGATGAAAGAAGTCCATCTACCTCAAATTCTCCCTACTGCACCAGACCAACCTCTTCCGCCAATAGACACGGTTCTTCTGGGCGACTCTATGTTTGAAAGGTTCAAGACCACAGGCTTGGAGACTACGCTCGGTCAGATGACTTACCCGTCTGTATTTAATTGCGGCGTTGGTGGTGACAAAATTGAAAACGTTCTGTATCGGCTTGAAAGCGGCACAATGGATGCTTTGATGGATCGCGGAGTTAAGTGTTGGATCGTCATGATCGGTACGAATAACTTGAAAAGGAATAAGGCACTAGGTGGTACTGTAGCTACGACAAATTTTACAACTTTGCTACAAGCGGTGCGAAGAATGAATGCGGGTAATGGGAACATATTCGTTTGCGAACTCTTCGAAAGGCAGGATATTCCGTATTCTATTGTGCAAGAATCTAACGCATTTCTTGGGTCGATCATTATGGCTATGAATGTGGAACTGGCGTTGGAGAGGAGAGATCCTATCTCATGGCTGCCAATACCAATGGGTTTTAGTCTCGATTTGTTGGATGATCATGTACATCTAGATAAGATGGGCTATCATCTGTGGGACAAATCACTTCGCAGTGTATTGCCGGCCTAAATAGGAAACTAGATATGAGCAGTTGATCCAAGATTTATCAGAGACAAGTCATATAAACTGAGTTCATGGTGACGGACTGACCTTGATCCAAAAGAGTAAACACGAGGTTCTAATTCCCTTCTGTAAAGGTAGCCTCTGACATGGAGGACTGCGGCATTTCAGAATGTCATTCTGTGCAAAACTGTCGTGTCATGTGGCAATATGAATTTTCCCCCAGAATGAGCTGTTCTCATGTGGCAAAGTATTTGAAAAACAGAAATCTTGACTCGGTTTGGCGATTGGGAGGAACATCTGACGCTCGCAAAGGGTAAGGAAGTGACCTCATGACTTCCTGATTCTGGTTCGACATGAAGCGGGACACATGAGGATCGAGTGTTGCAAATAGAGCAATTACCTGTTTCGAGATCTTGCGGTGTGAAGTCGAGGGTGGATAAAGAATCGAGAAGCGCGAAAAACTCAAAAAAAGGAGAGGCTGAAATCCAGGGAAACTTTAAATCAAAAGCTATTCTGGGAACACGATAGCTAGAACGAATAGTCTTCTTCTTCTCTCCAAAGCTCATCCTATGTGACAAGGGGGGTCAGGCATTCTCGCGAAGTTAAGCTTTAAACGCATGCAGGCAACATCTAAAAGAGACAGTATTGTCTAGAAATTGTGGACATCTGCAGCATATTCGGAATGATTAGGATCAAGGAAATTTTTCGGAAAGCTTATTTTGCAGTATGCAAGACAGTTTTGTAAGCGTGTGAGAGTCGTGACTTTGACAGATTCGCCATGACTCTAGTCGCAGTAGAAATTAGCATGGAGAGGCCAGCGATGCAGCCCTCGACTACATGTCGTTGGATCTTTTCGAGTTCTTTCAACTCTTGCGATCAACCTTCGCCTGCACGACACGACGTTGACACCCAACCGGCTCCGCTTGAAAACTCCCCGTGTGGTGGCAACCCATACACTATTGCAACCTCGATCCAGGTACAAGACAGCGACACATCTCCAAAATGTGCGATCTGCAGGATGCGGCGGCTCGGCGCTCTCAGGAGTCTTGGGGGGATGCTTGTTGATCTCTTGAAGATGCTTCTTTGAAGTTCCTCCACAACATGTGTCGAATAGATCTTGAAACGACGTTTCCATATGCACGTCTTCCAGTATCATACTGGTGCTTGTGTAGAGGAATGTGGAATGTATATAGCAATGTCCCATTGCATGCGCATCTTGGCACAACAGGTGTTCCGGGCATGCTTGGCTGTGAGGTTGTACGATTTGCGGAGGCTAGGAATTTTTCTTCCGTACGTAGAGACCAAGGGAGCTACGGAGCCAATAGTTCCAGGCAAGCATAGGAGATCTGATGCTGCAAAGAGGTGCTATTTTTGGTAGTTGAGATAAGTATTGCTGAAGATTGAAAGTAGGCTGGAGTGGCAAAAAGGCAAAGAGAAAGTTGAAGAATAGTGGCCACGGAGCGGGAAAATATTTTTCCGATACCATTTTAGTCTTAGATCGAGACATAACCTTCCGCGTCCCTATCGAGACACCATCACAGGTACTAATAACAACGTCCGCATGTACAACAACATCTACAACAGCTAGTGATGCGTTGCTTCAGCTTTTCTTTCTCGTTGAACATATGATGTTCATTAGAGAGTTCTCTCGAGGTACAGATGTCTCTCCTGCCTTCAATCAGGAACTTCATGATATGCCAGCCTACCTTGCACACGTTCTACCCGCCATCCCTGTCACGAAAGCTCTTGGATCCGCGTGGAGTAACCTTTCTCCGGCTCTCTTTAGTGATTCACCAGCTCGTCTACTCCCACGCACTGTTACCCAAAGCACTAAGCATTCATCTTAAGTATTAATCCACGGATGAGCGCTGGAGTGGGCAGGAGAGACCCCCTTTCTCCTGGCCTTCATCACCTTCCCACCAGAAAGCCGAATTCACTGTAGCGTACTAGGTCCCTAGCTACTAAAATTTCGGAGAAGAGGCATGAGGCTCAGCTGCTGCAAAGACCCTGAGACTTTCGTACTTTTTGAACGATAGCTTCCCATGCCAAAACACGCGCGGCCATCTTCGAAACCTTGGAGTATGGATTTACGGTAATATCTTGAAATCAACGTGGGAAGAAGCCGTCTAACAATTCACTGCCACGTAGCATCCTTTTTCCGTCTGCCCGGCTGTCCATGATGATGGTATCTCCATCTTCTGTTCCTAAGGCTACTTTCAAAATATGTTGCAGTCAGCCTGTTCAGTGATTTGCGTTCACCACGACTCTGGGGATTATGATGGGAACTCGAGACAATTCAGTATTCATCAAGTGGCAATTTTTATGAGCTCACCTTTTGCATTCACAGTTCTGAAGCGATTGAACCTTGCCCTTGCGTTTAGTACCGATATTGAAGCATCGGCTCAGAGAATCCTCGAGCCTCTGTTTGTCATTTCACCATTGTCTGGATGTGCAGACAGTAGTTCCAAGCCACAGCAAGCTCATTTGCCACAGATAGCACTTGCTGAGCAATATACAGATCATCGAATCGCCCTTTTCGTTACCTAGATTCGCCTCTAGAAGTCCAAGATCCTTGAGGAAACAGATCTTGTCGCTCAATACTATCTAGCGTATTTCATTAGCGCGCGATCAGGACATGGTCGATTCTTGTCACACAGTTCAGTGTCATGCCACGGGTGTCCGTATGGCTTCACAAAGTGTATTCATGATATCAGTAGGAAGGGATTTTCCACGCTACGGTAAATGGTATACTGAGGACGATGAGATTTCTGCTGCTTGTCGATATTGAGTGCTTCATCTTCGACATCTTCGATGTGTTCTTGTTGGGGAGTCCCGATCAATCTGTTTCTTATTTGCCGAGCATTCATTTACGCATCAATACCATCATTATCCTCCAAGAATACTAAATAATAATTAATCCCCTCGAGTTGTCTGGGCTTAATTCAATACCCTTTCGGCATCAATACAACCCTAGGGCCCAATCACCGATTCCGGGAATGCCTTTAATCATACCTTCCAGACAGCGCAGATGTTGTCATAGAGGGCCCGAAACTATCTCAGCAGAAAAAATGTGAAGCGGAGGAACACCAAGCGTGTAGCTAAAGTGTGGATCGGAGGTATGGTGGAACTGTTTGGTGGTTGATTGTGGTTGCTCTTTTCGTCCAAGAAAAAACATTCCAGCTCCAGAGGTTGCCATCACGGATTGGAAGCCACGACCAGCCTTCAAATCTGCACCTGATTCCAGTCAGTTAAGGTGATTGACATTTCTCAGTTATATTGATAGTGGTGGAACAAATTCATAACTTACTAGCCATGGATACACCACAAGGTCGGTTTCCCAAACCTATAAATTTTCTGCGAGCCGCATTCAACCAAAAGATTCTAGACCCTTCCTGTCCCGGATCTTGTGGAGCAGCAAAGCAGCCACAATTATCAGCTGCTTGTGAATAACTCAGAGTATTCTGTCATGAAAAGAAGACTTCTTTGAGTGCGGCTCTCATGAATAGCGCAAAGGTGCCTTGCCTGGCCTATCTTTGACACCCTGCTGATCCAAATACAGACAGATGCGTTTCGAGATACCCCATGATACTAATACCATGTTGGACAATGACACATGTCGAATTCTGCTTCCAATGTGTCTGTTCAACATCGCACTGCACTATCTAGGAGTATTGCAGCCACAGCTTCCCTGACGATCACAGGACTAATAGGACAGATTTATGCTGGAATGCACCGGTTATAGGCATTGGAGTTTCCCCCTAGGGCTGAGTCCTCACTGTTACACATGCCTTGCATCTGACCTGAAATTCGTCGATATTTTTGCTGCCCGATAAACTTCCCTCCTGCCATATCCCTTATCTTTGGTATAAGCCTTCGATCTCTCCAAACATGCAAAATCCACCTCGATCATGCTCTGCAGTGGCCCATCATCGACATAATGTCTCCACCCGCCAGCAACATCCCCTGAGCCTGCGCTTGATGGCTAATCAGGATTAACGGTCCGCGGACCTCAAGGACCCTTTCATATGACGACGTACACAAGCAATGGCAGATTTAAAACATGCTCGTCCATTTCTAAGCGAAGCTACTAGTGTCACTCTTGAGATCCGTATCTCTCGGCGTGCGGCTTCGCCCTCCTTGGCCATATCTTGGCCCTGCGCAGATCCATCTTGGCTCTAGCGACTGCATTCCTTGACCGCATCTATGCAGTCGTAAGCACCGAGTCAGACTCTCAAGTGGAATATATTCGGTCTAAAACAAAATTGCGTTGAGCGTAGTGTCGGGATATGCCCAAATCTCCATCGTCCATCGTAGTACCTGGGCCGCACTGTCTCCGCTTTGCTCGTCTTGGCCGAGGCCTCCGACGGACGTATGAGGCAGAGTGAGTATTGCTAGCGACCTCACACAGAGTCTTGGAAGATTGTGAATCACGTTGGCGTCGCCAGTCGATATTATTGCGATCCAATTTTCCATCTGGAAGTCGATGATACCTAGTAAGTGTCGGCGGATTCATTATCGGATCCGTCTCTTCTACCCCACTAGCACTTGTTATGACAGACGGAGTACTTCCATGTCATGCTTCTTCCCCAAGTCCCCACAATTCCACATGTCACTTCTCCTTGTAAACACCACCACAAGTCCCAGGAAGTTTGGGGTCATATCTCTGTCAAGTCCCGGACGATAAATAACTCGTATCCCCCCTCATTCTCCGGCACTCAAATTAGTTATACCCCAGATCTTCAATATGACAGGACAGTTCTCAGAAGTAGACCCACGTCGGTGTCATCACTATGCTCGGTTCTTCAAAGACCTCACCTTAGCGGAAGCCAATGCGATATACTGGCTTCTCTTCATTCTTGTACTTGTACTCATGTGTATCTGTTCATGGCAACATCATAGGTACGATACCTTAACCATTTCGACATTTCAATGATATCATCTCGACATGTCTCACCTTGATTCCCACCCTTTACTGACTTTTCGATAGATCCAATGCATTGTTAGACTCTGAAAAACGAATGCCCCCTGAGGAAGTCGACACTGAGGCCCATAAACGGCGAATGTACGAGAAACGTCGAGGATACTTCTGTATCGTTGTCTTTTGTGTCCTCATATCAACATTCGCAATCATCCTAGAAGCTTTCGCCATCTTCAACATCGAATACTGTGATGGCGAGGATCTCACTCAATTGTACTGGGGTTTTTGGTCAATCCTGCAAGTGGGAAGTCTCATCGCCGACCTGGGAGTCATATTTCAATTCTGGATTATCCTGAGTGGAGCTGGGACACCCCCATGGGCTGTCGCTTTGGGAACACCGGTATTGGTCTTCGCTGCCCTGGGATGGATGTTGAAGCATCAGTTCGATGGCGTGTGGTACCATGCCCGCCGACGTTACATGTATGGTGGTGACGATGAGGATAGCAGTGACGAAGAGAAGGCTGTCGACTCTGCGAGTCGATGGGTGAGCAGAGCGTAAGTCTTTCCCTCTTGATCACGCTATCTAAAATTATCTAACTCATTCACAGTCCAACACTCGTTCCAGAACCAGGCCTCATGTCAAGAGACGAGATTATGGAACCCGGTCGACAGAACTGTCAACCAGAACTTCCAGAAACAGCACGTGCATCTGTTGTCACCTTCACACCAGGGTCATCCAATGAGGAGATCACGAAAGAAGTAAGAATTGATGATGCATCAAACACACCATCACGAAATTTATCGTCCTCAAAGTAGGACCACTCTTAAATTTTCGAGACCAAATAAGCTACGTTTTCTACTTCGTGAAACAAAACTTGCTCAAGTGCTGAGCTTACGAGGATGGATTTGGGAATTTTTTTTGGAATTTTGACGGAGTTTAAATGCGAACCCTAAGAACGAGCGATGGGAGAGAAATTTGATTTTGTTAAGTGCTTCTACATTTCAGAGCGTTGGTGTTCAACAGCGATGCATGATTATAGCGAGATAGCGATCACTTTGAAAAACAATGACCCTTTACGAACCTAGATCATTTGTGTATTTTCAAGCCTTGTTATTCTTACATATACAGGCTTCAGGAGCCGCGCAGACTAGACTTTAGACATAGAAGATAGAAAAGCTGGTAGAACGGCGCGGACTTGAGTATGAGCTGAGGGATCATCACGCTCGTTTCCGAAAAGAAGTTAGATAGAAAAATGAGATACAAAACAATACAAAAACACTGATAAACACCTTCGTTTCAACTGTGTCCTCCACTCATCATTCCTCTTTCGTATCGTAATTCGAAACTGCCGAGCCTCCATGCACAAACTTCTAAATTGCCTTTCAAAGTACCGTGAAACCCCCTTTCCCCCACCTGTCAAGAGAACGCCACCCGTCCTACAAACCCCAAGTCAAGACCATTGCGACGAACTCAACTCTCACCTCGGGGTTCCGTCCGCTCTCACAACAATGACTCCCCTCACTCCTCCTGTCTCATCTGCTTCAACAATGATGTCTTCGCCAAGCAGTACATCTTCACAATGGAGCGGAAGCCAAGACCACATTCGCTGTCCTTCCCTAATGCGGTGGATCGGACATAGTGTTCCCTTATCTTCCGCCACATGCCAAAGCCCGAGATATATACTTCAGCCACAGCCGCCGCGAGTCTGACGCGCTGAGGGCCAGCGGTTCGATCGCTTTCCGTCCGTAGGTATCTACACAGCCTCCTTTCATCATCAACCTCATCATTCTCATATCACATCATATACTCTCAATTCACCACGTGTTCATCCATCACCCCCAGACAGATAATTCAGCCAAACGACCAGAAACAACTCTGGGGTACATCGGCTGAAGGCCAAACCACCCCAGACTATTCTTCGAAATACCTCTAATCCCGTTGTTTCAAAGCCCCCAGCGAAAGTGCTTATGGTGAACAAGATCACCCTCTATACTCGGCGGCACGTCTTGGGGTTCCCTCCATCTACATAATTGGCCGGCGTGGCGCATGTGCTGAAAATATATCAAGTCTCTTGGGTGCATTCTTAGGCATGGCTTGGCTAGAGGCAGTACCGGAGATTCAGAGGTGAGTGCCGGGACGGAAGGTTGGAGGAGGGTGCTTGGTGACGTTGCTTGTTGTTGGTTGAGGACGCTTGTGTTGGAGTTTGTGGCTTGGTTTCGTGGGGATGGGGTGTTGATTTGTTTCTTCTTTTGCGATGTTTTGGATGAAAAATTGGATTTCAAGTTGGGAGAAAAGAAAAGGGAAGAGAAGTCGTGGGGTGACATGTGGGGGATTTGCACAGGGGTTTCAAGCGATACCTCTAGGGCTGCGAGATGGGGATTTCCTTTTTCGATATGAGGCTCAATAGTATTGCACAATAAGCTGTGGTAGATTTTCTATACTATCGGAGGATCACTTGATCGACCACCTTATTCCCTAATGTAGCACCGCAGATCATTCAACCCAAACGTACTATCATGACTCTCACGACTTATTATCTTGCCAAGACGAGTTCCTCCCCCTCCGCCGATTCCCTATCTCGCGTACCCCTCTATTTCGAAAAATACGCTCGAAACAAGCCACCAAGAATTGAAACTCCTACATCCATCGGAGCCTTTGCGCAACCAACATCGGAACTACGCGCGTAAGCCCTGGCAAGCTTTCCCTCGGGAAGGGCTTGAGTTTGCCAAGGGTGATGTGCGGTTGTGGCTTTCTGGTGCCAAGGAGGGGCTAGGGTACACAATCCCCGGATCCGCCAAGCACCTTCAAAATCGGGGGTGCGGAGAGGGTGGGAGGAGAATGGAAGAGCCGTGGTGGAGAGGAAAGGGCTTGGCGGAGATAGAGAGCTAAGATGGGGAGCTGCAGGACAAAGCCGGAAAATAGGTATGCAGGAGGGCATGTGGTGAGATTCAGCCATATTAAAGGGAGGCTCTAGAACATGTGAAGGAGATTGCGTATTCTGTTGTACGCGAGATGATGCAATGGGACAGTTAGACACTCTGTACAGGAGAATCCCGTGACTGCTTATTTTGACCGGATGGAGCAATAAAAGCATTTATAGATATATGAGAGTTTTCATCTGGATTCGGCTTTACATTTCTTGGGACCACTTGTTCTTTGGCTATTAATGGGCTATTCATAAGGAGATACAAGTACCGGTTCTCGGTAAGCACCTGCATAAACTTCCCGAATCTTCTTCCAAAACTTCTCGCTTGTGAAATGCACGTTGACAATATAAATTTCTGCCCGAACTCGATTGATGCATTGTGGGGTTGATGAATTGATATGAAATGATGCTCGCTTTGGAATCAGGTGACCCACCTCGAGTAGAGTGCTTTCTGTCAAGAAAGAGTGTATTTGAACTCTTGGAACCCCTTCCAAGAATTCCCCTTTGCCTCTGGAGGATCCTTTATGGCTATTTACCCGCTGACAGGCATAAGTTTGAATTTCTTGCAAACCTGAAAGCTTGGTTCAGCGGCAGTCATCTGACCCACCTCGAAGCTTTTCACACTCGAACCGAATACCAAACTCCTCTGAGGACAAGAAAATAAGCAGCTCTCGGCGCACTATGACAGGCTTGGGAAGAAGAATTTTCTCTTCATGCTCACAGATCAAGTCTCAAATGGTGGGAGAACGAGATGATATTATGATAGAATATTTTGATTGGAGAATAATTCGGCACCTGATTTACCCTGCAGATCTCCGACAGTATACTCAAAGTCTGTCCAAAACTTCCAACTTGAGCCGAACTTGCAGTTAATCTTAGGACCAAGAAACCCGGGTCATTATGTCCAAAAAGGACGACAACTTCTAGCAGACAACGCTGTTGTAAGCAAGTTTTCCTTCCTTGCCTTCATGCTCCTTCGCTGACCAGCCTCATTCTTCCTTGGCCCCTTCCTTATCTTTCAATACCTTCCAAGGCAAAATTATCATCCTCGCCATCCTCAATTCCCACTTCCGCCCTCATCAACTCTTCCACGTCCCCCGCTCTCCTACCACACTCATCCCCCTCAACCTCACAATCCACATCCACCTTCATAACGGGCCCGAGATTTACCCTGCCCACCCAGATCGGCATATTACTCCGCTACTCAAATTCCCGGGAACCCCTCAACTTCGGCTATCTACCCACATTAGCACCTTCTATCCCGGTTCTACATTAGAGTGCCGCGGCGCGGATGAATTTCTCGTATTCGGAGCCCTTGGGTGTATTCTAGGCTGAGAAGTAGAGAAGGAAGTCCATAAGGATATGTAAATGTGGGATACTTTGAGAGTGTGGAAAGGTTTGTTGACGATCGTGGAGGAGGGGAAGGAGGTAGAGTTTCCAGAGAGCGAAGTGGTTGGATTCTTCATAATTAGATTCGAGATCTGGAGGGGATCAGTTTTCCGGTTCGGGGCAGGAAATGGAGTTGGACTTTGGTGTAGCGAGTGAGGTAGTGTCTAGTAGCCTGAGGATAGCTGTCAGGGTTGATATGTGCTTTTTTCCCCTGGGTGTTACGTATTGAATTTTAGGGATCCGAGATTGTAAGAGTGATTGAGAATTTAATTTAAACAGGTAATTATCGAATGTAATAGGAAAATCAAAGGTATGTTGGAGATGAGCAAAAAACTAAGTGTTCTCAGAAACCAAAATTGTCCAAGATTGGTGGACGTTAAGGCGAAGTTCTGGGACGACCACATCATTTGTGGGAAATTCCTGCTTGGAGTTTTCTTGAACCCATTTTGTCATGAAGAACTCGATCACGCTATCTGAGCTGCGAGTCTCAATTCAAAACTAATTCCTGAGCTGTAATAGAATTTTAGCATAGCATCTTGATGAATGGAGTTGAGAAGCTATGAGGTTGGCAAAAGTTAAGCGAGGCCTGACCGTGTCTGGCCACACCATCAATAGCAGCAGTGATGGTCAAAAGACCTCCTCTTTTTATTTGCAAGAGTAATTAAAGGATCTGACATGCTTACCAAAGTCACACTTACATTAATGGCATAAATCTGCGTTAATCTCGTTGTAGAGACAGTTGGTGTGACATAAAGGTCCGTAAAGTGAGCCCTCAGGGGTATATGTTCGCTTTGTCTCTAACCACAAGAAGCCAGTGAAGCTTGAGCCGAGAAGTGAACATTCATGATGAATTTGAGAGTGCAGCTCTAAAATAGACAGCTTGAGGAAAGTAAAATTTACGTATTGGTTTCAATGTCACAGAATTCTACGAGTATTTTCAGATCAATAACACGGTACTAAGGCATATTTGTATTACATACTGCTAAAATGTTAAAATAAAACTGCGGATAATATTGTCTATCGTTATGCAGTAGATCCAAAGAACTTGGGGCAGGGTGGTTGAGATATTTGCAAGTCGATATTTGTTTTATGTGCAATACCTGAAAAACTTCCAGAAGACTTGAAAATGGAAATTTACTACCACTATCTCTGATACCACATTAACTGAGTCGAGTCTTGCATGCCCCGGACTCTTGTGAGTCGTGCGACTCCTCTCTCTATAGGGATATTCAAACCTGCTCTAGTTGTGTAGCATTTTAACCAGAAATCCACATATGTGAGTACAGCTAAGTCAGCCGGTTGAAGGTCATGTAATTTGAAATCAATACTTTATTTCAAGTGTCGTATCGAATTCTTGCAGATTTTTGTCAAATAGTGATTTCCCGTAGAGATTGAGTCTTCAGCTCTCCCGCAGTTCACCAATGCACAACATCATCTGTTTTACATGCCACAATTCTCAAATATCTTGTGTGTACTGTAATAACCATGTTATTTCTCTCAGATGCTAGTCAATCTGAAAGATAGCAGGCGCTGCAAGCATTGATTTACTAGTTTCGCTCAATGGCTTTTGTGGGTTTTGTATCTCGCTTAATTCGACCACCTTGCGCGATACATTGAAAAGTTCAAGAGCTTCAGCTTTCTTTCAACTACAAGATATCAAAAGTACACAAACAAAGCAAAAAGAATTTTGATGTTCAGGCAAGAAGTGTCACATCTTCGTAGGCAAGGCAAAGAAGAAGTGTTTGAGGTTTTAAAGTCATCATATTGATACCAGGAGTGTGCCATTGAATATCAACGCTACCCCTTCATCTAGAGGTGCCGCTCTGATGAATTGAAAAGCTCCATGTGTGAGAATTTGCAAAGTGAGAACATGATGTGAAAAATTCACCTGAGAAGGGGAAGTACTTTCCAAAAGCAAAGAAGATCAAGTACCGTCAACTTTGAGTTCATGCCCCAACTGCTGTCAGTCCACCATGAATCTACAAGATATCCCTGAAGTATATCAGTGGTTAATGATGATCATGGGAACAATGGGAATTTTATTTACCAATCGAGACTAATGTGACCAGCTCCCAAGTTGTTGTTTGAGAGAGTGCGGAAAGCGCCAACGGAAACATCAACATGCTCATTAGAACAGAGAGTGCAGGTATCGACGACACGACCATAGAGGGTCTGACCATTGGCAAAAAGACGGCAAGGATGACCACATCGGCCACTAATGCGACTTGGGCTGACAGAGCAGAGATTCTCATTGTCCTGAGACATTGTGTTAGCAGTGATGTGACCAATTGAAGTAGTTGGAGCAACTTACATTGTGACGTTCACCACAAGAACCGGTACCACCATTTTGGTAGTAGTAGGTAGCATAGCCTCCAGCTTCAGCACCGTTGACTTCGGTGGCATTGACTACACCTGCATCACCACCCTCGACAGGGATAGCAGTGGCGGAAGTAGCGAAAGCCATTATGGTGACGATGATTTGGAAATGCATGTTGAACAGCGAGGATGGTTCGTTGTGGGAGGTTGTGTGAAGTGTCAAAAGAGTGAGCGGAAAGAATATTGGTTATAATTTGTCTGTTGGGGATAGTGAGGTGAGAAGAGATTGTGACTGTTTGAGTAACGGATGAGAGTTTCCATAGAAGGGAAAGGGAGTATATGTACCCTTCTGAGCTACCCGTTAAGGTGGTTCCGGCTAGAGTAAGAGCTGTGAGTTTCGAAGGGGTTTTCTTCCATCACGTTACCCTGATGAGCGAATAGCTGTCCGGTATTCCTCCCTTAGTGTTGTAACAAATCTCTCGAATTTCAGGTGCTTTGTATGGGCCAATGAGAGGTTTAACTCACCTTTGAGTGTTTGAAATGCATCGAAAAGATGCTCTCTTAGCGTTGAATCCAAAGGCTGTCACCTAATCAGCTTCAATTGCTTCCAGTGGGAGCGGCAGAGAGCTAAGGATGCCAGATTTGCTCAGAGTGGACAAGAATATGATATATCGACTTCAACATTGAGTTGTGTTTGTTATATCAGTTGTTGGGTCATAGCTTCTTGTCAATCATGGGGCTCGCTCTTCCAAATGGCCGCTAAGCTGATTGTCTGCCCAGAGCAAAACAAGGACGGTTTCCCTTTTTGTTGCTGCGCGAGGTACTCATTGGCTCTGAATCGAGTGTTGGTCAAGTCGTTCCAGGTTCTTGGATCTCTCGAGGTTGGTGTTGATCCAACTGCCTTATTGGTATAAATGTTAAATCACACAAACCCCTTAATCCTTTTGAATGGTTGCTCATGTTACAGCAGTTACGAAAGCCATGAGAATTTATGGAAGTAAGTGTACTAGACTATCAAACTCAAAATCCGTTGAACCTTGAGTAGAATAAGCACCTATCGCTTCAGTAACAGCAACTTAGCTTCAACTCATTCAATACCAACTCCCTTGCCAGTTGCCGATAACCAGTGAAGTTCGCTGTTGCGCGTGCCCCTTGGCCAAAATTCATTCTTGTGGCCATGGTATGATATGTACACTGATCGAGGATACGTTTGATTTAAAGACTTTTATTGGTCAGCCTAGCACTTCTCTGAACGCACGTAGAGGGAATCCCAGTACTATTACTCCGCTCTCAGTAGGAGGAAGTTAGGAAGTGTTAGCGAGAGCTGGAAGAATCTTGCTCACAATCGCACAGCAAAGGAAGGTTGCATTTGCCGAGCTCAGCGACGGTTGGTGGTTGGACCAGGAAATGCTTCCATCTTCTCACAGAAAATTCCTTTCAAAACCGGTGTCTTTCGGGTAATCTGAAAAGATTTCAACATATTTCAAGGATTGTAACAGGTTCATTCCTTTGTCTCACAAGTTGGAATTACACGACCGTGTCGCTGGGTCTCGGGGGCATCAATGCAGCAAGCGAACGTTTCGGAATTGCCCTCCGTTCGTATGATAGCATTCTAAATCATCTGCCGAATCCATAGCGTTGTTATTACTAGGATAGAATTTTGGCAATCCCATGATCCCTTCCCCTTTTCTTGCATGTGTAATGAAGCGCCTCACTTTTACCAACGTGGCTTACCCTTCCAACATGCATCTTGGTAGTAGATGACATCCCGACTCAAGATTTCTACTCCAAATACTATTTCTGCCCACATTTTGAGTTTCAGTGCTATGCAGAAGAGGGAGAAATGGTTGGCGTTGTGATGATCATTGACCGAGTGAGCGAGCAGTTGCAGCTCGCAATGTCTCACGAGATATTTAAAGGCGCATCTTGCCAAATCACAATTCACGATTATTCGGGTATTGTGCTATTTCGATGGCAATACTCATCGCTTCAATTCACCTGAATCCGTAGTTCTCTGAAAGTGATGGTAAAGCCTAGGAAGTTCTTGCCACTCATTCATCGTAATATTTCTCTCCATAGATGCTATATTTTCATTCATTTCCATCAACACAAGAATGCGAAGCAGCTATGTTAGTATCTTCCATCGCCACAGGCGGAATTCTGCTGTAGAAGCGTGTGATCGATGGCATAACTCCGTCTCCTGAAATAGTGACGAGATTTAAATTAGTTTGGGTTCGGTTTAATCAAAGGGAGATGTGGGAAACATGTGGGGAGCTAGGTCCTTGACTCGAGCGCTGATAATCCCGTTAACGATTTTCATTGCTTGGTTCTTCATCAGAGGATCTCATCACTCTTCGATAATTAAACATGGAAGGATTTGTTTAGCCAGTGATCTGAATCCAGGATGGCCTATATTTGCGAGTGTCCAATACATTGAACATCATAGATGATGGCAGATTCGGGAAATGAGATTCCTCCAATGTCTAAAAAGAATTGGTAGAGGCGCCAGCAGCGATATAATGCTGAAGGACTGTGGCGAATGGGGAGTGGATGAGGGCAATATCGGAATTTGTTATTATTGTATTGTTAAGATTAAGAAACTGGCTTAGATGGCTGATCTCACCAACAGCTGTGCAGTTCACTATTTTCAGCTGCATTATACGCACAACTAGGAAAACTTTGAATTAAAAATTGTTGTCATTCCCTGTGACTTGAAATCGCATGTCTTGACTACCAAGTCATGAGTGTAGCAACTCATGACACGAACGGCTCGAGCCGTGTTAAAAAAGTTCAATTGACTATTATAGTGGCCAGAAACAATTGTAAATGGGATTTCGATACTCACGATTCCAAAGTGGAAAGGACAAAGATTGAGGAGATTCCGCTTAGGCAATTGAACCATGGAGTAGTATCATCACTTCCGCCCGGCTATCTTTAAAAGCCGTAATTATAAGATTCATATCCAGTTATTCACACTTGCTGTTAGCCGGCCAGAAGCCCGTGGTTCAAATCATGTATGGCTGTAGTTAAGGTCTGCTGCTCGCCTCATTGCTTGATCTCAGATCAAGCATCACAGATAGTCAAGGCTTTCACCTTCTTAACACTATTATTTCGTCGGATAGCCAATTTGAACTAGTCTATTCGAAATCCATGTTGAAATTTTTGTTAGACTTGAAAGCATCCTGGCTCCACCCCCATAATTTATTGGAATAGTTGTTGTCACATTCTCAATTTGGGTTCCGCTCACATGAAGGCTCTAAAGACAACTTGATACAAATACCATCACCAATCACTTGGTTATGGTGGCTTCCTGCAGCACCCTGGCCATTGCCTCCCTTAGCGGCATTCCGATTGGGAAACCGCCTCTCAGCCTTGTGTGTAATTCGCAAACTGATGTTGCCTCTTTTTGTGACTGAAACTCATGAAGTGTTAAATGGGACGATCTTCTAGCTCTTCTGTCAACTCACTTCTAGTATCATACCTTCTGATCTCTCGGAATGCCGCTTCATATGGATCCTCAGGCACGTAAAAGAGGCAACAATCTTTATTTCAAGACGAAGGCCAACAGTGGAAATCTCCAGAACGAAGGTGGTGACAATAACCAAGACGGTCATGGAGTGCAAGACCACTACGAAAAGCAAGACAAATTCAGAGGCTATAGTGGTCACCAGTATCAAGTGGATTACGAAGATCAAAATCAGGATATTAACAATCACAACGCACGGATTCCATCCGAGTCTGGGTAAGATCCAACCCACGATCGCGGTCGAGCTGCCAGCTCTGCACAACTCTCTTCCATCGCAACATTTAATCCGAAGACTATGACTTTAATCCTTACTAAGAGAATAACTAAAAGAGGAGTCGAGAAGAAACGGGAAATCCAACAAAATCACAACGCGGCTTGCGACAGGCATAGAAAGCAGAAGAAGCGGGTACAACCTTATTTTGTGATCAATAATTCGATGCTAAACTGAAGACAGCGCGACCCCAGAATGTGCAGAGGTAACAGGCTCTATGAGACACCACAAAAGGAGGATCATGAACAAGCTGGAATACTAGGGGAAAGGTTCCAAATTCTAGAGCTGTTTGCAACGACTAGGTCAGGCAATGGCCATGACTTAGAGGCCACGGCGGTAGGGAACAGCGAAAAAGGCTACGATGGGGATGGAGACGTCGGAGGTGGTAGTGGGAATGCAGGACCTCGATGGAATCGCAGCTACGAGTATGGGGACTACTTTAAGCACTGCTACAGTGATGCTGAGAATGGCCTGCCATCGGATAGTTCTGGAACTGGTGGTGGCTACCTGAGACCTGGTGGGGGCTATTATTCTCTTTCATCGAAGTTTCGGCTTAAACAGGATGTTATTGCTGGTGACAAAGCTGATGAAACTGGTTTGGAAGATGGCATGGATAAGCTCTCAGTGCTGCACTGAAGTCAACAGGATGAAGGAGAGCCGCCCTGTTGGTCAAGGTTGTTTACTCTTTTAATCTGTTCGTCTTGCCAGTTCATAGACGTGGGAAATTCAAAATGGACAAAGTAGTTTACTTTCTCACAAGTATATTAACCTAAAGCTTCGAATTGAGATCCTCACTCTCTGGCTTGACCTCAACCAGTAATTTCCCTACTGGCTGTTAGCTGTTACAACATTAAGTTTACACGTAGACCTACCAGTATTCAATCCATTATAAAGCTCCGCAAGAGCCTTCTCTGCAGCTCCCAAGCCACCCTTGACAATTGTTTCCTTTCTCTGAATCTTACCTTCCGCTAGCCATTGAGCGAGCTCTTTCTTTGCATCAGCATACTTGGGAATGAAATCGAAGACGATGAAGCCTTGCATCCTATCAAGCTGTTAGTGCTATTTTTGGAAAGAAAAGTAGGAAGAAGGTCATACTTGATACGCATGGCAATAACCATCGAGATATTTTTAGGACCAACTGGCTTCGAAGAATTGTACTGCGAAATGGCTGTAACAAACTGTCAGCACGAAATTTGAGGATATGTAGAGAACGGAGGAGATAGCTTACCACCACACATAACAAACCTCGCAAAGGCTTTCGCCCTACTCAACGCCAATTCCAAAATTTCGCCTCCAACATTATCAAAGAAAACATCAATTAAGTCCGGCGTCCTCTTCTTAAACTCTTTGGCAAAATCCGCACTCTTATAATTAAGCGCATCATCACATCCCAACTCCTTCAACCACTCCACCTTATCATCACTCCCTGCAATGCCTAAAACCTTGGCACCCTTCAACTTCGCAATCTGACAAGCAATACTCCCCGTCGCACCCGCAGCACCACTCACCACGACGAAATCCCCAGCTTTCACCTGGCCGATCTCAAGCATGCCGAAGTAGGCTGTGAGACCCGTGGAGCCGAGACAGCCGAGGACGTCGGTGGTTTTGCCGTTTGAGGGGATGTTGGCGAGAGCGAGGCCGGGGGTGTTGTCGTCGAGGATGGCGAGTTCTGTCCAGCCTGGATTACAGGTTACGAAGTCGCCGGCAGCGTATTTGCTAGATTTGCTGGAGAGGACTTTGGAGATTGTGGCGCCGCGCATCGTTTCGCCGATTTGGACGGGTGGGACGTAGGAGCGGACATCTGGGAGTTTGTTAATACCGTGATATAATCGATTTGGGA